>OX375883.1:29635448-30086561 GCA_947359465.1 Metellina segmentata | reverse complement strand
TCCAGTACGTCGTTAGTTAAACTACCTACCTATATACCTCTAGGACTACACAAAGACAATACACACTCTAGGACTATAGAAAAGCATCTCAAGGTTAGAGGATATATGGCAAGACACGAGGCTTACAAAATATACAGCGCAAAACATATCTAGGCTTAGAAAAAATGTGTTTCAAAGCATCTCTTGGTTTGAAAGAAATACTGTGCTAATCATCTTTACACTCAGAAAACATGGTGACTAGACGTCTTTATGTTTTAAAACCATGAGATATGTAAATATTTCTAGGATTGGTAAATATGGTAGCTCAAAATCTCGAGATGAGAGTAGATATGGTTGCTGAACATCTCTGGGTTTTGAACACAGGGTAGACATCTCTGGGCTTTTATCATGAACAGTTTCATGTGTAACCATTTGACTCTTTCTCTCAGACATCTCTTTCACAACAGTATTTTGACCTTATCTTTTTCAGGTAACGTGTTGTCACGAAAAAATATACAGAATATCGTAAGGTTCGCCTACGAAGAGAACCTTTTCATGTTAGCTGATGAAGTAAGGTTCAATTATTGTTTAAAAGTTGATTTCGAAATGTACTTACTTTGAAAGATGGTAAAAATGTCACGGTCGAAATTTCACTTCTCTGTAAGGGGCAATTTGAAAAATCGGACGGTGTGACCGATTACCGAAATCCTGATAAATTTCAAGTAATTAAATAATTTCCCGTAATACAAAGTACACTCTATTATTCCTTGAAGCAACAAGGAATATTTGTTTAATTTTTGTTATTTTTAACCTTTTTTTCCATTTAACAGCAATATTTTCCTAATATTGAATTCTTTAGTTCGGATATATACAGAGATCGGAATTGACTGAACAATGATTGTTATTTCTTTTCAAAAATTGGGCCATGGTATTCCGGTTGAAAGAAAACTGATCAGCAACCGGATGGTTTCAAGTTTAAATCCAACCGAAGACTGTCGTGTACAAACGGGGGATGGTGCACATTAAATCTGTCGTGGCATCAAATGTTCTCATGTTGGTGTGGAAGTTTGGAGTGGGATGCTCAGCTAAGGTGTGACCTCGTCATCAGACCATGGTTCAAAATTACGTGGTGTTGTCCTTAGATTTTTTTCTGATTTGATTATTTAATGTCAAGGAGTGTTTTAGATGACGACATAAGTGGACTTTTACCAATCCTTAACCAAAATTTCCTAGAAGTATAGTTTTGTCTGTACTTATACCAAACCACATTTCATCGGTTGCCAATATTATCATTAATATAAAAAACTCATTTTTACCTTTTTTAAATTAATTTTTTAATCTTAGTTACTTTCAATGCACTTTAATCTTAATTGTTTTAATTATATTTTAATCTCAGTTAACTTTATTTTACACACAGCTCGTATAGCAATTTCAGGATATTCATTCATAATTCGAAGCAAAAAATGAATAATATCAACTTGAATAAATTTTATTCTTAATAAAGACTCCGTTGATAAATCAATGTGTTGCTCTCTTTCTTTTACAAGCTTGTTTAAAAGGGTTTTGAATCCAAGATTATTTTTATTTTTGGCCAGGAAAATATTCCAAAAATGTTTCTTGCAAGCCTGATAAATGCTGCAGCAAATTATATTTGACATTTTCATTGAGATTAGCGTTGTTTATTACTAAACTATTGGGTAATTTAAGGAAGTATTCAGTATTTCCTTCTAAAATACAATCTGGCCAAATTCTGCAATTTGGGCATTGTATCATCTATTTCATCCTGTACTTTGAAAATATTTATAGTTGTCACTTGAACTGAAGTATTAAGTTCATTAAAATACGTAAAAATATCTGAAAGACATTCCATTTTTGTAATCCTATCCGCTTCATTTAATTGATAAGCCAAATCAGACGCATGTTCAGTTCAGAACATTTTTATTTCATATCTTAATTAACAAAATTTTATCCGCATTTTTCCACGAGTTTTGTATTAATTTGTATTAATCCTCTAAGTTAGAGGATTAATACAAAATGTAGATAGGTAGGTATTGGGTTTACGTCGCACTGGAGCAACACAACGAGGAAACGACGATCCGCAATCAATCCCTAGGGGAAAGATCGTAGGACAACATCGTGTAATTTTAAACCAAGGTGAGATGACAAAAATCACACCTGAGCTCACACCCCACTCTCCAAACTTCCACACAATGCCAACGCGAGGACATTTGATGCCACGACAGATTTGACGCGTACCAGCTTCCGTATACACGACGATTTTAGATTAATACTTATGAAAATATATGTTGAGAAAATAATCAGACGCGTGTTGCTAAAATTGTAGGGATCTACGATTGACTTAAATAATCTCTGAAAAAAGGTCTTCCCTCACATTGTTTTATAAGAAAGCTAATAACAGTGAATGTTTCATTGCATTAGGTATACCAGCAGAATGTTTATGAACCTGACCGGCCGTTTCACTCTTTCAAAAAGGTCATGTTCGAAATGGGACCACCCTATAATTCCATGGAACTGGCGTCTTTCATGACAACCTCTAAGGGATACGTAGGAGAGTAAGTGTTATGTCCATGGCTGTTAAATAAATCATAAAATGCACATTTTACATCCACCTTCTTTTAAAGAGGAGCCTCAAGGTCTAAAGTCCTTACTGTCTAGTGTCTTCATCAGTTACCTCTCCATCAATCCCTTTGGTGGCTGTCTTGATTAGGTATCTCGACATTCTTAGAACTGATAAGATCTTTTGGAGGGCAGGATATTTCGCCGTTCGAAGACAACAGGCCCGATCCCGTGTTTAAGAACTTCGTTTGTTTTTGTTAAATAGTATGTTGTTGAAGAGGACATTGCAAACTTGTGTCTAATTAAGTTTGTAGGCCAAAGTAGATTTAGGAATTTATAAAATTATTTCTAACTTCCTTGTTCTATACTTTTGACTTAAGAGTATGTGTCACATCTACTCTCTTCACTAATTGCATGATGGAAGGGATTTTGCTCAAATCATTACCATCATTTTTTAAGACTACACTTGTACTGTCGTTGGACTTCTCAACCCATATGGTGGTTGTCTAGACGATGTATCTCGTCATTATCAAAAATGGGCAGTTCTTGGTGGACGAGATATATCGTCATTAGAAGAGAACTTTCCAGATCTTGGTGGAATAAATATCTCGTCACTAGACGAGAATTGACCAGATCTTGTTGGACTAGATATCTCGTCATTAAAAGAAAACTGACCAGATCTTGGTGGACTAGATAACTCGTCATTAGAAGAGAACTGACCAGATCTTGATGGACGAGAAATCTAGTCATTAGAAGATAACTGACCAGATCATGGTGTACTAGATAACTCGTCATTAGAAGAGAACTGACCAGATCTTGGTGGACTAGATAACTCGTCATTAGAAGAGAACAGACCAGATCATGGTGGACTAGATATCTCGTCATTAGAAGAGAACTGACCAGATCTTGGTGGACTAGATAACTCGTCATTAGAAGATAACTGACCAGATCTTGGTGGACTAGATAACTCGTCATTAGAAGAGAACTGACCAGATCGTGGTGGACTAGATAACTCGTCATTAGAAGAGAACTGACCAGATCTTGGTGTACTAGATAACTCGTCATTAGAAGAGAACTAACCAGATCTTGGTGGACTAGATAACTCGTCATTAGAAGAGAACTGACCAGATCTTGGTGGACTAGATAACTCGTCATTAGAAGAGAACTGACCAGATCATGGTGGACTAGATATCTCGTCATTAAAAGAAAATTTACCAGATCTTAGTGGAAAAGATAACTCGTCATTAGAAGACAACTGACCAGGTCTTGACCTCGTCACCATAAAAAGTCGGCTGCATCTTTATGGTAAGATATCTCGTCATTAGCGAAATTAGTAAGATCTTATTGAACTAGATACCTCGTCAAAACCACTCAGAACCAACTCCACTATAGTAGTATCCTCCATGTAAGTATTCGGCTCACTTTTACTTCTGTACTCTCGTCGTTTGTTTCAGATCCAACTTAATGCATAGGTGCCCCTGTGAGAAGGTAGATGAACATGGGGAAATCCATTTGTACAAAGACTGTTTAGACATACAGGGAAAGGGACAGCCATACTCAATGTCATGTTTAGTAGAATCCTTAGTTCAGCGTTTCTCAACCTTTCATTATTCGCGGCCCAGTTTTCAATCATAATTTTCATCCCCCCCCCGCATACAATAAAATGTATGCAACAATTATATATATTGATTATTTTGATTTCGGTTTTTAAATTATTTTTAATTAACTGCCAAAACAAGAATAAAAGCGAGCCAACGTTGATGAGAAACCACATCTGGCATTTTGCCAAGCGGGCGGTAAACAGATGAAGCGAATGGAAGCGGGGAAAATTTTAATATTATATTTGAAATGAAAGCCAAACAGGGAGCTAACGTTAAAAGAATATGAAAGTAAAAAAATTTGTTAATGAAAGTTAACCTAGACGGGGTAAATTAAATTTAGAAAGTGGGAATATTTTTTTGGAATAATTAAAGAAATAAAACAGAAGCATGACTAAAGAAAAGAGAAAAAATAAGTAATATTGTTTGTGGAAGCCGTCTCGAGCATGCTCAGAGCAAATGTTTTCTCATAAGAAGAAGGAAAATGTTCGATAACCCAAGTTTCAATTCTCATTCGAATCGATCGCTATCAAATCTATCGTATGTTATATATGTTTTCGTGTTAATTGCAATCACCATATTAAATATTCACGGCAGCAGATTTATGCAGACCCATGAATAATTTTTTAAGCGGGCGTAAACGAGCATTAGACGATAGTCATGCATCAAGAAGTACACAGACAAGCGTGGTTCCGAAAATAAAATCAAGAAAATATTCTCACGAATACTTAAATTTGGGGTGTACCAGTACTGAAGTAAATGAAGAAAAAAGGCCCCTGTGTATCATTTGCTCAAAAATGTTGGCCGCAGACAGCATGAAACCTATTAAAGTTAAACGACATTTGGAATCGCTTCATAGTGAGTACGTCTACAAACCCAGAGAATTCTTCGAATTAAAATTAAAATCATATGAAAAGCAAGTATCATTTTTTAAAGAAACTTTGTCTGTGAATAAAAAATCTGTAATTGCATCCTACAAAGTTTCATATAAAACTAGCCAGATGTAAAAAACCTCACACCGTTGGTGAAGAGCTTATTTTGCCAGCAGCAATTGAGATTGTAGAAACTATGTTTGGAGATAATTTTTCAAAACTATTGCAGTCCATACCTCTTTCAAATGATACTGTTGCTCGTCAAATTGGTGATATAGCTGAAGATGTACAGTGTCAACTTTTCTCGAAATTGTGTGACAAATTGTTTTCAATACAGCTTGATGAAGCAACAGATAGTAATAAAGATGCTCATTTCATTGCCTATGTTCGATTTTGTGATAATATGTCTGTAGTAGAAGAACTACTTTTCTGCAAACCGATAGAACTCAAAGCAACAGCGCTCGCATTATTTGCTATTTTAAATGATTTTATGAACGAGGCAAACATAGAATGGAAAAATTGCGTCGGCATATGCACCGATGGTGCTCGTTCAATGTCCGGAAGATTCCAAAGGCACTTGCAAAACAAAAATCGCCTCAGTGCGTCTGGACACATTGCATGATCCACAGAGAAGCTTTGGCTTCCAAAGAATTTAGTCATGGTCTGAATATTGTGTTAACTACAGTTGTAACCGTAGTAAATTATATCAAAATGAGACTCCTGAAATCAAGAATCTTTTCCACACTTTCTAAAGACATGGGTGCAATGCATTCAGCTTTACTATTTTATTGCGAGGCAAGATGGTTATCACGTGGGAAATTCTTGCAACGTGTTTATGAATTAAGAGAAGAAATCGCCATTTTCCTGGAAGAAGAAAACAGACCGGAAGCCAGGAATTTTCGCGATGGTTTATTTGTGATGAAATTGAGCTACTTGGTCGACATATTCGAGAAATTAAATAACTCGAATCTTCAACTCCAAGGAGCAAATATACATATGTTGGATACGAGTGATAAAGTTAATGCTTTTGTAGAAAATTGGAATTGTGGAGCAGAAATGTAAAGCAAAAAAAAAAATAACAATGTTTGCAAATGTGAATGATTGTATTAAAATTTACAAAAAAAAAGGCTGAAGAAGAACATGTAAAATTTGTGTTTGTAACCATTGAAAATCATTTATCCATGCTGGCAAATATTTTTAAAAAGTATTTTCTTGCTGACGACAAACTGATAGCAAGTTACGAGTGGGTTAGGGATCCATTTCATAAGACTACCGAAGGACTCTCAACTGATGAGGAAGAAAAATTCATAGACTTCACGACAGGTGGCGAAACCATAAGACAATTTAGTAATAAATCACTATTGGAAATTTGGTCAGTAGTAGAGGATTATTTTTCTGCACTAAAAACAAGGGCATTTCGCATTCTATTACCATTTTCAACATCCTACCTTTGTGAAACTGGATTTTCTGTTGTGGCTTCTTTGAAGACAAAATATAGATCTCGGCTAAATATAGAAACAGAACTGAGAGTGGCTATTTCTAATATTAAGCCTTCTTTCGAAAAACTTTGCTCGGCAAGACAGGCCCAAGGAAGTCACTAATAGTTATTAAATTTGTTTTTAATTTGGTATGTTTTGATTTAGAAGTTCTTTTACTTTAATAAGTTAATTATTAAATACGTCGAAATGTATTTTGTTTTCTATGTGTATGTGTGCTTTCCTTTAAGTCAGTTAATCAGTTTTTTTAAATAATATTTTCTCTTGGATATTCTCGCCCCCCCCCCTCTAGTGTGCTCGCGCCCCCCTAGGGGGCGCGCCCCACAGGTTGAGAATCACTGCCTTAGTTGGTAAATTTTTTCGTCAACTGGCCCGCACATTTGTACGTTTAACCTGTACCTAACTTAACGAATAGACTCGTCCACTGTCACATGACTCAACTGCTAAATCCCTATAGCCGGACTACAACTTTAACTGAAGTGGTAAAATAAGATTGGAGCGTCGATCGAAAAAAACATTTCCATGGTTATGAAGACTGGTTGGGTGAGGAGATTAGTGAGCCTTGATGCACCTGTTTAAAAAAATAAATTTGAAGTTCTAGTCACAAATATGTTACTGACAAAAATTGTATTTCCAGAGAACAGTTTATTCAATATATCGAAAAAAAAATCTTCAGTAAATGTATTGAAATTTCATAACTGGGCTATTCTCATATTCCTACTGCATATGAGAATTTAAAATTTCATTTTACAGTTTTAGTATCTCAAGAGACATACAGGGTGGTCCCGAATTCATGGTACAAACTTTAATGGTAGGTACAGGACATTGTAACAATGATTTATTGTATAGGAATGTATAGTCGCAAGTGACGCGGTGAGGCGTAAACAGGGGAAATAAAAGGAAAGAGAAATGGAGTGATCGGTTGGTATCATTGCCGGTAGAGGGCAGTAGATGTCTAGCCGCTGTTGAACATGATGCATCGCAGTAGGGAAAAGCGCCATTCACAATTGTGCTGCCGTAGACGATGGGTGACTTTACGTATGCAGAAAAAGCAGACATGCATTACATGTACGGCCGTGCAAATGGTAACGGCAGAGCTGCGTTACGAATGTATCGCGCGGAGTATCCTGATCGACGAATGCCGGATCATAGAATTTTTCAACGGTTACATCGTCAACTTTGTGAAACAGGTGCGTTCGACGTCAACAGACATGGCGCTGGTCGAGTAAGAGCTGTACGCACTCCAAGGCTGGAAGAAAGCATCTTGAACATTGTGGCTGATAGACCCGAGTCAAGCACAAGAACTGTTGCGCGTGACGTAGGTGTGAGTCATCAGACTGTATGCAGAGTGTTAAACGAAAATCGCTTACACCCCTTCCATTTTCAGAAAGTACAAGCATTGAATCCGGCAGATTATCCTCGCCGCGTGAACTTCTGCCTGTGGGTGATGCAGCAATGTGCGTTGCAGTCGGATTTCGTAGATTATGTGCTATTTACAGATGAAGCGACATTTTCACGCGAGGGTGTCTTTAATGCGCACAATTCCCATGTGTGGGCAACCGATAATCCACATGCAACGCGTCGACATGCGTTTCAACAACGTTTCAGTATTAATGTGTGGGCTGGTATTGTGAACGACTTTTTGATTGGCCCATACTTACTACCCACGCGGCTCACTGGCGGAAGCTATCTTATTTTTCTGAAAGAAGTGTTACCACAACTGCTGCATGATGTTCCGATCGCCATTCGTAACCGCATGTGGTTTCAGCACGATGGGGCGCCAGCACACTTCAGCATTGATGTACGGAATTACCTGAATGCCACGTTTGGTACTCGATGGATTGGGCGTGGTGGACCAGTCCCTTGGCCACCCCGATCTCCCGATTTATCGAGCCTCGATTACTTTTTATGGGGACATCTAAAGCATCTTGTTTATGAGACTCCAGTTGACTCAGATGAGGATCTCGTCGCTCGCTTATCTGTAGCTGCTGCAGGTGTGCGTGAAATACCAGGCATCTTTGAACGTGTACGCCAATCGCTCCACCGACGCTGTCAAGCATGTATCGATACTGGTGGACGCAATTTTGAACAATTACTGTAAACATGACACTTGTCAACAACGCTTTCAATAAAATCTTTGTTTTTCCTTTCGGCCGTTATTTCCCCTGTTTTCGCCTCACCGCGTCACTTGCGACTATACATTCCTATACAATAAATCATTGTTACAATGTCCTGTACCTACCATTAAAGTTTGTACCATGAATTCGGGACCACCCTGTATATCTTTAGCCTATTTGAAGTTAGGTATTTGAATTAACGTAACATTCTGAAACAACACAACGTACTTTTGGCGTCAATGCGGTATCCACCCGAAAGGGAAAGATCCGAGGACAACATAATTGAATAGGAAGCGTCGTGCGCGTGATGTATTTTGCGTATTATGTTAACTGGGCACCGTGTGGTTTACGGATGTAATAACACAATCAATGTTCAGCATTTATTTTTAACGATATAAGGATCTGAAATGGGTCCTATTTTTGTCGTATCCAGTAGGTTGTAAGTCCCTCCACACTATCAGTTGTTAGACGTAGTTCAAAGCACACTACAATAATTTAATACATAACTTGTAGTAATTTAAAACATAAATTGGGCCTAAAAATACATAACTTGAATTTAATACATAATTTTGCCTTTAAATTTCATATGAAAAAGTTATCTATCGTCTGCTTTCACTGTTTGGTTAAGGCCACAATAGCCCAGTTAAAAGAGCAGGGGATTGTCAACCGGAGGGTTGCAAGTTCGAAACTCGTTGGCTGGTTCATGTTAAATATGACATGGCCTCAAATCTTTTCCCGTGTGGAAGTTTGGAGAGGGGTTCCAGCTCAAGTGTTGATCTCGTCATCTGACCGTGGATCAAAATGACGAGGCATTGTCCTTGGATCTTTCCTTTCGGTATAAATCCCGAACTGTCTCAATAAGCGAATAATGTCGAACTCGCTCCAGTTCGACGTTAAATCAGTTACTTATTTATATCCTCTCTCTCTCTCTCTCACTCTCTCTCCACCTACCTACAATTAAAAAGAAATTTCGTATTCACTATTAAAAGCATTTACCTTTCAGATGTGGCTCACGGATTGGGTTTTGCGAAATTGTTAACGTGGACAGAAAAGTGACGGATAGTCTATTCCGCGTGTTGAGTCTCAGAATTTGCCCATCGATATTGGGTCAGGTAAGTACTACACTCATGTTTATGAAATTTGCAACACCATGAAGAAATTGTCCGGTTTAAATTAAATGTACGCGAAATCTATAGCGGGGTATGGCATGCAAATGAATGATGTTGTTGCTAATCTCCACAATGTAGCTTCAGCTAGACCAAATCATTCACACGCACAAAGTCGAACACCAAAATAGGTTCAGAAAACAGGTCATTTCGGGACAACCACAGTTTTGATATCACAAAACCATGACTCTCACATCGTTTTTGGATAACGGAATATGAATATTTCTCTTCGGAAATAGTAAAATCGTCAACAAGAAAGGAATGTGCTCTGGAGAGACCTGGACAGAATGGCATTTTACAAAAACAGGATAAATCTAGCGACCACAGCAAAATAAAGGACAAACTCCGGTGGCCACTGAAAAGAGAGAGAGAGCGCCGTCTGAATGTCTGTCACAGTTGAGAGCAAGATATCTTCCGCAAGAGCGCATATTACCAACCTTTACTGAAGTAGAAGAAGTGAGGAAATTTTAAGCCCCCTGATTCGTTGGTTTCTCACCCCGTGATCTATGACCAGGGCCGATCCTAGCAGGTGTGCAGCGCGTGCACCGCACGCGGGAGGCCAAAACAAGGGGCGGCCGCAGGCCGCATATAGTTCTATCAATCAAGCAAAATTTTTTTAAACTTTTAAGTCGAATAAATATGCTGAATTTTAAATAGTTATTGCAAAATCAAAATAGGTCCCGATTTCCAGATAGCATAGCATAGTTTTAAAAAAATAGAATGTTAGTGCACAGTGTGTTGGCCCATTGTCTATTAATGTCTACTCTTTACACACATTTTTCCTTTGATAGCAAAATTTGTGGCAGAGTCGGCAATACGGCATAGAAAAGGATATCAAATTTTAAATTTCTATCTAAAAAAATAACCAAGGGGCATATTTTTTGTGGTGCGAAATAAAGACTAGTCTGGAAGAAAAAAAATTTTGCTATTGACGCGGAACAACAAAATGTTTACAATCGAGAGAAAAAGCGATGACGTGCCATCATTGAAAGAATAATTGCTGTAGTACAATTTTTAGCAAGTCAAAATTTGGCATTCAGAGGAACTAGTACGAAGTTGTATCATAGAGATAATGGTAATTTTTTAAAGGAAGTGGATATGTTGGTTAAATTTGATCCAGTTATTTCAGAACAACTTAATAATGTCAGTCAATACAAAGATAACAAAACACGTATTCCACACTACTTAGGGCAACATTTTCAAAATGAAATAATTAATATTTTAACCGAATCTATTCGTAATGAGACAACACGCAATGTCAAAAAAGCCAAATATTACACTGTAAAAAGGTCTGTGCAATTTTCTATTAGAGAAGCTATTACCTAGTCTGCAGCTCGAAGTTAAAGATATACGGGGTAAGGGTTACAACAATGGATCGAACATGAAGGGGGAAAATATAGGGCTTCAGAAACGGATTCACAATATCAATCCTAGAGCATTATACGTGCCGTATGCAGCTCATACATTAAATCTCGTCGTTAATGACGCTGCCAGCTCCAGTTTTGAAATTTCTGGGTTTTTGATATGGTACAAGAGGTATATAATTACTTTTCTGCGTCCCATATCGATGGGATTTACTAAAAAAACACGTGAAAAGTCTAACTTTAAAACCGTTGAAACTAGGTGGGAAAATTGTATCAATGCTATTAGACCTCTGAAACACGACTTAAAAAAACATTATTACCGCATTAAATACCTTAATTGAAGATACCACCAGAGACACGAAAACAAAAATGGGTGCTGAATGAATAATCAAAAATCTTGAAACATTAAAATTTTTGTGTTAAATTTTAATTTGTCATGATTTATTATCAAGAATTGACGTATTTAGTAAAATGCTTAAAAATCCTAATTAAACATCGCGGAATGCATCGAAGGTTTAAATAATTTTAAAAATATTTAGTTTCCCAAAGATCTGACGATAGTTTTAAAATATTTGTCGATTCAGCAACAACACTTACTAGAGATTTAGGTATTGATCCCGAATTTCCTATCTCGAAGCTCAGGAAGAAGGTCCGTTTATTTGATTACGAGTGCAGTGATGAACCAGTTTCAAATCTCTTCCAGCAATTCAAGACTGCTTTCTATTTTGCAATTCTTGATCACGCGATCTCTTCGGTAAATGAAAGATTTACCTTATTATCTGAGTGCCATTCAATATTCTACTTTCTGTATGAGTTTCACAACATTTCTAATGATGATCTCATGAAAGCCTGCATGGACTTAGATATTAAGTTACATGAGGAAGGAAGTATAGCGAAAGATATAGACGGTATATAACTCTTTAATGGAATAATTTCATTCAAAGATATTTTTCCAGGTAAAAAACAGCCAAATGAGATATTAGAAATTATAGTCAAAAATGATCTCATTCCCTGTTTTCCAAATTTTGCTCTAGCAATAAGAATTTTTTTAACCTTACCTGTTTCTGTGGCTTCAGGTGAAAGAAGTTTCAGTAAATTAAAAATTATTAAAAATTACTTGATAAACAATATGACACAAGAAAGGCTTTCAGATTAGGCCATCATCTCTATTTAATCCGAAATCTCTGAAAAAATTTATTTCACCGAAATTATTGACAAATTTGCTTCTCAGAAAGCCAGAAAAGTTATTTTATAATTAATTATTAGGTAGTCTTTGTAGAAGGACTGATTTATATACTTTTCGTCTCACGAGTTTTAATGCTTTAGTACTTTTTTTTTATTAGATTGTATTTTCTGAGTAAATACTGTTGTTTTGCATTTCTAATTATAAAATGTCTATTTTTATTTCAAAGGTAATATTTTTGTTTGTTTGTTATTTTTTAAAGTGTTTTGTCGCTATTATAACATATTAGCTGGCCAAAAAATAAAGTTTTGCATTTCAAATTTTATTTGCATTTATATTAATGTTTTACTTTTTACTCTTATACAGGTAGATGAATTTATAACGTCAACGTTAAGTATTAGCACGCGGGCGGCCGACACCCTAGGATCGGCCCTGTCTATAACGTCACTCACAGTGCGCACTAGAGATGCGAAACATCGATGTTCAATTTTAAAACATCGATGTTAAAAATACATCGTCTCAAAACCATCGATGTGTAAAAACTTTTTTTCTCCATTTTTTAAAATTGACTTAGTATTGGTTCAATAATAAAACTTCGGCAGCTTATAAACTTAGATAATGTAAAAACATCAATGTTAAACAAACATGGCTCCAGTAAATCGATATTTTTTTTTAAGTAAAACATCGACATCGATGTCGCATCCCATTTTCTCGTTGCTAGGGGCATCGTTCCCTCTTTTATCTTCGTCCTTTTCAAACCCTTCACCCTTGGCCACTTTGGTCTAAAAGTATGTTAAATTTACTGATTATGAAAATAATGCTTCTTGGGTTTTTTTTTTTTTTTTTTTTTTTTAATAATGGTACTTTTTTTTATTTAAAAAAAACGTCGACAACGTGAAAACATCGACAAGTATAAACATCGATCATAAAAAACATCGGCTCCAATTCATCGATGGTAAATACATCGATAATTTTTACAAAACATGGATGTTTTGAAAACATCGACGTCGATATCACATCCCTAGTGAGCACATGTGTGAGAAGTATCAATATTTACTTTCAATAGCGTGTAGTGCTCGGTCCGTTCCATCATAAATGATCAAGGATTCTATTAATGATTCGCAATTAACTTTTCGTATGTAGTTTTGGTTCTGTGTTTATCGATTGCGCAACATTCTGTCGAAAGTTACATCGCCACTACTAATGATGTCACGTAATGACGTCATAGTCGACAGTTTGAAACCAACGAATCAGCGGGCTTAAAATTTCCCCGTGTCTTCTACTCCAGTAAAGGTTGGTAATCTGCAGTTCCAGGGCGATATCCACTATACCTAGAGTCTACAGGGGAAATGATCCGTGCTTTCTTACGAAAATGTTTTCTAACGGAGTAAAGTTCAAGAAACTTCAATGAGCCAGTAGCGGACAATGACACATCGACACCCTTCTTCGCCAAATCATCTCCTACTTCATTTCCCCTGAGGTCCACGTGTGATGTGAATTATGCCAAGTATTAAAAAATTATTAAAAATTTTGCATATCTGAGCTCAGCAACGCCGTATTAACAGTCGAGTGGGTCATATAAATAGGATTGTCGATGATCCAGACAAGAATGGTATTATTGTCAAAGAGCTGAAAAAGGTTCTATTGAAGTCAGCATATGTGTTCAGCGTCAAAGTGAGCCATTTCATCAAACTAGAGTGTTCAAAAGGGGACGCATCGTTGATGTGGTGGAGTGTATATGCAGTGGACCGAAAAAAACCCGGACCGAGTTGAAAATCCGGTAGTGGATCAAAATGTGGAGATTCCACGTGATTATGTACATTTCATCCGCATGGTAGTGACGTATCATGAAGCTTCTTCTCGAGTTTAACATAATTCTGGTTGATACTTAGTTATCACCATGCTGGAGGAACACAGTAGGTAATGATTCGGGTGGTGGAAATAGTGATTAATTAACGTTCCACTGGAACAACACAGAGGGCCATTGGCAACGATCTGGTTTAATCTTTAAGGGAAAAAATCCGAGGACAGCACTACATAATTTTGAACCACGGTCAGATGAAGGGATCAACACCTGAGCTGGAAACCCACTCTACAAACTTTTCCACCCCGCCAATGTTAGGACATTTGAGCCTACGACCGACCGATATAACGTGCACCAATCCTAGTTTGAAACTCGCAACCCTCCGATTAATAATCCATTGTTTTCCCAATCGGATTATTCGTCGCCTCGGTTAATGGTCCGGGATCAATCCCGAAGAGAAAGAACCAAGTAAAGCACTTCATAATTTTGAACCGCGGTCGAATGACGAGGTCAACACAATAGTCCTGGAGTACTACTGCAGGTGAGGTATTGTCTGTGTCAACGGTATAACGGCGTTTGCTGCCCAGAGGACTGCATGCAAAGATTCCTTTGCAGAGGATATCCTTGACTCTTATACATCAACACCTGTGGCTACAATGGGCGCATGATTGCAGACAATGGCTCCGCATTGGTACCAGGTTTTGTTTCCTGACACGTCTCGCTCTAACCTAGACTACAAGGATGGCTGCACGGTTGACGTTATTATGTATAAGCACCATCTTTCAGCATGTTTTAAGGCATCATACCGGATAAACGGTGGTTGTGATGGTGTGAAGTTCCATTGATTACGATAGGCAATTCTTGCTGATACAAATTGGGTGTACTCTAAACTTCAACCGCTTCTTGGTGATGAGGTCATGGAGAATAATTTGGCCCCATAGGTGCCTCACTTTCCTGCATCGCCAGTTCAAAAGTTGATAAATGAGCCTGCCTAGGTGTGTTTGGGGATCATAATTTATTTATTTCACCGCAGGGGACCCCCTTTACCTCCCGACGATTGTCAGGTTAAAGTGGTTTAAAAGACCCCCACGAGGGGAGTGGCCCGAGTTTTCCAAAAAGGAGCTAGACAAGCCTTCAGCTGGATATATATGTTCAAACAAACTCTCGCCGACGAGTGTTGGCCTGTCCTTGTCTACTGCAGCTACATAGGCTAGGTTTAGGCCTCTATCTCAGTATGATGTTTATGTTGTCCTTCAGGAATTTCATTCAATAGATACTCTTGGTTTGGTCTTCCCCGTGTTACCTGCGTTGACTGTCCATACGATGTAATTTTCCTGTATCGGTTACCTCAAGAGAGAGCTTGCACGTGAAGGGGCAGCTGAACACATAGTGATCTGGGGTTCCGTCTCTCTCCACAGACATTCATCACTTGAAGCTAGGTGAAACCTCTGCAGGTCACAAGGGAATGGACCGCGTCCCGTGAGGAATTACAGTAATGTGAAAGCTTGTCGGTTGTTTTTTGTAGTTAACCCCCAAGAGAAATCTATAAGTTCTGCGGCCCGTCTCGCCGGTGTCACAGTTAGCTGCATAGCTCTTTGACGATTGGACCAGTATCTGCATGCCTGCGATTCCTGTTGTCGCCTTCTTTGCCAGCTGGTCCACCCTTTCATTTCCACGAATGCCTATATGTGCCTTAACCCTATTGATGCTCAGTCTATTCATTTTGTGTTTATAGTTATCCCTGAACTTTTAGGCTACTCTGCCTTTGGTTTTAAAATGTTGAAGTATAATAGTAGCTAGGCTCTACGTGGAGATACTCCAGTTTGGGTATTCTTCCCAGTTGGTGGCATAGAGGATGTCGATCTATTCCGCTAGTGGGACAATCAATCCGTGTAACGTAGCTGATTATGTGTAAATTTCTATGTTGTGGTATGCTAAGAATGCTGTTCCCATGCCATTGATCATAATAATTTGTGAGATGGATTAAGAAAATAACTAAATATATATCAAAATATGGGTTTATAATTTTTTAGGCCGACCAACCGGTCTGGTGGTCAAGGTATTGACCTCTGGATCGGAAGGTTCGTGGTTTGAATCCGGGGTCAGGGCATGGATGTAGGTGGGGTCAGGATGTAGGTGAGGTCAGGACATGGATGTCAGGGCATGGATTGTGCTGTCCTTTATTAGGGGTAATAATGGTCCACCCACTGGGTGCCCCTTCACAAGTGACCATCACCTCCGGCCTTCACCTCCGGTCCGAGATCAATGCTCGAGCGAAAAGATCTGCTATAATCGGCAATACAACAAAAGTTAGTAGGTGTTGGTGGATTTCAGTCTCCAAGAAAAGCTTTGCGACACCTTATTTTACTAGGGAAACGTTTGATTATAAATTTAAATTTCTTTTACTACACAACTGATTAAATAAGAATGCGTTGCGAAAATTTTGTTGGCCTTTCATTAAACAAGGATTCTTTGTAAGGAACCAATAAAATATTTCCAAAGGATTCTAATCGAAGGTAATGACGAATAGAATCTTTCGAAGTAATTCTATATTACAGAATGTGTCAACAGAAATCTTCCCAAACTTTCTATTCCAAAGAAAGGAATGGTTTAATATTTCAAAAGCATGAAATGATCTTTGGATGATTCTTCAGAAAGTCTTAGTTATTTAGTCTTTACGTATGTTACGGGGTAGAACCAATACTAAACTGTGAAAATATTAAGAAGCTCATATGATTAAAAGGTATTGAGGGACATGTTAAAACGAGACGCAATCTTTCGAGGAGTAAGTGTTTTATTTTGGTGACGCTTAAAAAAATGGACACGTTTTATGTGAGGCTAGGGTTACTACAGTGCCTCCCCATGGTTAATTCTCATTAAACAACAAAATATTAGATGAATAATAAACCTAAATTTTAACATCCCTTATTTAGTGTTTATATCTTTTGCTTTCAGGTTATGATGTATTGTATGTGCAATCCCCCACAACCTGATGAACCATCGTATGAACTTTTTGAGAAGGTAATGGTTTAAATTCTCTTATAGTTTCTGTTATGTAATTGAAGTTTATGCAAAGTTTGTCTAGCTTAAATCGTAGCATTGCAGAAAACGTAAACGAATTATTATCAGTCATGTATACTAAATTTTCCATTACTTAAGGAAGAAAAACACAGTATCACTTAAAATACAATTAATCTTATTTGAATGAAGTTCCCCAACGTAACTAAGATGACGTCAAATGTCGCCAAAACGATGAGAAAGTACTTTTTAAGGTAACCTCGATATTATCAGGTGAGAGCCGTTTGGGTTAAATATTCGACTTCCGTTTGTTTTCACTGAAAATCCTCATCAGAGTGTCCATGTTTGAAGACAAGTATGGTGAGCCCACTTCCAATCGCGTGTTTCCAAGAAAAACAATATGATAACCCTATCTGCAATGGCTGATACATAAACACACAAAGCAAACTAAGTGTATTTATCTCACAAAACACTGATTACGATACTGGCTTTGTGTAAAATCATAAGCTCTGCCTGCCTCAAGAACTGCTCCATACACAAAGTCTGTGCTGTCATAGGAACGGATCATGCTACTTTCCATAGGGGATGCTTGAAGAACTAGATCCTTAATGCTTAATTGTTTCTATGATTTCTTTCGCATTTCAAATTCATTAAAAATTCAATTCAATTTTTGGTCATTTGAGTTTTTAAGGTTTGGAAAATATCTTTCAGGAAAAGAATTACACTATCCAGTCTTTGAAAGAAAGAGCGGAATACTGTTACAAGAAGTTAAATAGCGTCAATGGGATGTCTTGCGCTAACGTGTATGGATCCATGTTCTGCTATCCTAGAATTCATTTTACAAAGAACGCTATGAAGGAATCTGTGGTATGCAATATACTTCCCTTGTATCAAACGTTTCAATATACATGATTATTTGACCTTTCCTCAAAAAGTTCCGATTCAATAAGTATTTTACAGGCTTGTAGACATAAAATCAGTCACTGACACTTATGTTAAATGTAGTTTTTACACTTGTTTGCATGTTGATGAGAAATTCACTGTCATATTGTATATATTTGAACAAAAATACTACGCTACAGAGCCTGTTCGCACATTTTTTTAGACGATTTTGGTTAACGGTAATAAAAAATCGTTTGCTGCGAAAGAAATAATTGCAGTTGTACTATGTTTTTAAAAGTCAAAATTATCGTCTGCGGCTTGAGAGGTTTGTTTTTATTCAAAATGGCGTTTTCAACAAAGCAGTGGTTCGAAAGCTATATTTATGCTCTTTCCGAAGAGAATTATTCATATTCCGTTATCCAAAAACGATGTGAGAGTCATGGTTTTGTAATATCTAAAGCGTCGATAGGTAATATCGTCAACAAGAAAGGAAAAAAACGTCAAATTGGAGCCTCAAGTGGGACAAAAGTTCCAAACAAGTATCCAAGGAAGAAACGGACATCTTCGACTATTGCAAAGGTACGTTGTTTAATGTTAAAAGAAAATCCCCCTAGTCAAAGGACAGTTGCAAAATCATTAAAATGCTCGGTGTCCACTGTAAACAAAATGATAAACGTTGATTTAAATCTTAAGAAAGCGAAAAAACGCAATGTGCATCGTCTTTCTCCAAAGCATATCGCTGAACGCAGGACCCGCTGCCGAATTCTATATGAGAAACACTTATCCAAAGAAAAATGGAAAACAATTGTCCCAATAGATGAATCATGGGTGTATTTAAATGATTGCAGCAAAAAAAAAAGTCATAAAAGGGGAGAAAAAAATTTAAGTACATGGTTCACAGAATCGAAAGAAAGTTTTTCTAAGGGATTCATGATTATTGCTGGGTTTTTTCATATAATGGCAAGTTAAAAATAAAGAGAGTGGAAAAAAATGTCGATTAACTCCAAATACTATCAGAAACATATTTTATCGCCAATTTTTCTGAATGAAATACCATCGCTTTACCCACAGTGCTATCAATCTGTGGAACTCCATCAAGACAAAGCTAGCAGTCACACATCAAAATCCACTGTAAATTTCCTAAAAGAAATGGAACAAAAAACTGGTATCAAGGCCATACCCTTCACTGATATCCGTACTAAATCTCCCGATGTATCACCTATGGAATTTTGTTCTTTCGGACTTTTAAAATCTGCATTATCCAAACGTCGTCCCACAACCCTTACAGGACTCTGGAAAGCTGTTCAGGAGGAATGGGATAGAATACCTCTTCTGACACTTCAAAAGGCATTATTATCCTGGAAATTACGGGGTCGAAAGATAGTTCAGAATAAGGGCTATCAAATAGAACATTTAAAACACAAGAATTTTATGTAATTTAGTTTTGTGAATGCAATATACACATTGTCTAAAAAATGTGTGAACAGCCTCTGTATAAACGGGTGAAAACCTTAGTCAAATTGATATTAAGAAATGAAAATCCTTCGAAACAAAGACTAATACAGTCAAGTTCATGTACTTGGACAGTTTAAATTTCAACTCAAATAACCAAAGTAAAAAGACTATTTGGACGACAAACACGTGTATTTTAATTGTGGTCTATCTTAGTACTTTTAGGATTAGTAAATCATTTTTCAACACTCACAATTTTATTTAAAAATGATGTAATAAATAAAATGTGTTTCATCCCAAATTATGGGCCCCCCATTACATGGGACAGCAATATGTGTTGCCTAATGTTCGATATTATAATCTATAAAACTTAATTTATACACAAAAATTGTTTTTATTACCTGTTTTCAAAAAAAAAAACTGCATTGAATTAAGTGTTTGCTAATTTCATAAAAATAAACATTTATTAATACAAACTTTGTATAATACAACATAAAAAAATATTTTATTCATACAAACTCGATATAATACACAAAACGGTCTATATTATAAAAACTATTGGAAAAATACAGTAAATAAATCATATTTCAATAGTGGTGCATCAAAAAGTCACAAATACTTTATATATCAAGCGTGTATATTCCTCTAACTTCATTAACTGTTCTAAAACTCGTGTTATTCTTTCAAACCAGGGATGGGCAAACTTTTTCGGTCGCGGGCCAAAAATAAAAAATAAAAAAGTTTGGCGGGCCAAGATAAATTTTTCTAAAATTTTAAAAACAATATACAAGTATTACAATTTAAATATGTTAATGAGATAAATGAAATTCCGATTTCATTTTTCAAAGTTCCTTATATTGAGGTTCGAAGTGAGATGTACTGATTCTAAGGAACGAGGCTAAATGCTCATCTGTCAGTCTACTTCTGAAATAATTCTTTCTAAGGTTCATAGTTGAAAACACTTGTTCACATATTTAAGAGGAAGCAAACATAGCACTGATTTTCTGGGCGTGAGATATTAAATTTGGGAAATTTACTTTCGATAATGATTTGTAAAACTCTAACTTTGGCATATTTAGAAACAACTGCATGAGATGATTGTTAGATTACAACTCAATTAATTCAAGCTGCAAATCTGACCTCACTGCTTCACAATTTACGTTGAAAGGCATGGTAAAACTATAAATTCTGTTTGAATTGCACTGAAATCTTGAAATCTGCGTTCGAACTCAAAATGCAGTTTTTTCAAGCCATCTTCATAATTCTTAAGTTTTTCTTCATTTACTGAGGGTATTGAATTTAACCTCGAGAAATGAGACAGGTCGTTCTTAGCTAGCTGCCAAGCAAACAGATTAAAGTTTAAAAGTTTTGAGATGGGCCCAGATATCGTCGATAAATTGATTTTCCCCTTGCATCTTGACATTCAAGTTGCTCATATGACAAAGAAGATCTGTGAAAAATGCAAAGCCCGAAAGCCATTCTGTATCTTCTAACATTTCGCACTCCGCAGAACACTGTTTCTCATGGAAGAACGACACAATGTCGTCTTTCAGCTGCCAAACTCGCTCGAAAACAGATCCTGCACTAAGCCACCTTACTTTCGTGTAATACAGTACATCAGAGTATTCACATTGCACGGACTGAAGAAATTCTCGAAATTCTATCCGCGGGCCGGATAAAACCTTCTGGGGGGCCGGAGTTGGCCCGCGGGCCGTAGTTTGCCCATCCCTGTTTCAAACTGTCTCCTCTACATCCTCAACATTAGGAAAGACAAAAACTTTTTTGATCCATTATCGCATGTACCTAATTTTGTATTTAGAGTTTATCTTTCCTATGATTTTACCAATAAACTCTTTTTTACTTTTATTCTTCTTCCCTTTGTCATAAGTAAACGTAACTCAAAATCCTTTTCTTTGTATAAAATATGATAATTCTTCTTTGTAGGACTCATTTTTTCAAAAATCAATCTGAAAAAAAAATTATTTGCTCTAACTTGGGATACCGTCCCACGTTTGGAACCAATGCGCACTTTTTCGGAAATCTTTATGCAAATTGAAAATTAATCAAGTAATAATCAAAACAGTGACTGCTTTTGGTAAATTTTATAATAGGCTAACAGGGTGGTAAGAGAACCGGGAAAACCGAGAAATCAGGGAATTCTCAGGGAACTTTTTAATTCGGGAAGTATCAAGGAAATCTCAGGGAACTTTTTAATTCTGGAAGCATTAGGGAAAATTTTCAAATTTCACATAAAATGAGGAAATTTTTAAATTTTTGATACTTTAAATGGCAACTATTATCGTTTGTCCTATTTAGAGATGCGCTATTGCTAGTACTTTTAAGAATCGAATAAATAGTATTCGCTGAATTTGTAATTCGAATAAAAAACACTTTCGTCGTAATTTTCGAACACCGCCGCCGTGGTTTTCGTGTCTGGAGCGGTTCGTCGCCGTGAGATCGGCGGTACAACTTGTGGTATACAATTCGAAATTTGTGTAACTAATAATGTTTTTTGTGCATAAAATTATTATTTTTTTGCTTGCAGTTACATTTTTGTTGAATTTTCTGGTACAGCTTCAGTTCACGTTTATAGCGGTGGTAACGACCTCAGAGCTTTTTTTTTGGCGCACTTCTAAAGTCGCCAAGAAAATTATTATTTCAAATGAACCTATGAAATCAAACGACAGTTTAACGGATTTTGAAAGAACTTTCTAGAATATTCAAAATGAAAATTTAAACTTTCCACTTGCCGAGGTTGCCATAAAAACCGCAATAACCGTAATACAGTTGGGTTGCCTTAACCTGCCATAACTCGCTACTAGAAGTGCGCCAAAACAAAAAGGCGTCAAGACCGTTGCCACCGCTATAAACGTAAACTGAAAATGTACCAATTTGTTATGTATATTTGCATTTGATTTTGATGTATAGTAGGATAATGTAGGGTCAGGTGTACAAAGTTTCATAATCAAAATATTTTGAAAGTTTTCTCCAGTTTTTTCAATTGCTATTGTAAGAGTTCCGTTAAGGGTTCCAACCCTTAAATGTATATTTGAAGAAAAAAATACAAAAAATGAGGACTACCTGTGTGCCAAATTTCATTATTGTAAGTGCCATAGATTCCTCAGGATACGGCGAGCACCCAATACACGAACTTCCTTTTATAATAGAAGAGATTTAAGTTGAAAGATATCTTCAAAAACACTTATCTAGTTGTTTTTGAATCACAAATTAATATCTTTAGAACAATTTTTTCCGACATCTTTTATTTTGTTTTATTTCGCTTTTTTCTGTTTTAAATCTATATATATATAATTCTCTTACGTGGCACGCAAAAAAGACGTTATTTGTTATCGCGTTTCGGCAACACTGTACGACTATTTGTTCACCACGAAGCCTCACGCCTCAATTGAATTTAAAGCGTTATCAGATGAAATTTTACTGAAAAAAAAAATGAATATTAGTCGAGTTGTTCAGTCTATAAACAACATGCTGGGTATTCGATTCCCAAAGCAGCGCTCACATTTCGAGTCAAAATTTGTTCAAAGTTTTCATTTGAATTAAAAATTGTTCGAGTTTTGATTCCAGAGGTACTGAATAACTTTTCTGTTCAACAAATTTATATTTGAAAAATATTTTTTTGGAGTATTGTAAGGTTCGCCATCTCGCAAGAAGTGAAACGCCAAGTTGGCAACCCTACATAGAAAACGCCAAGCTGGCAACCTAAGAACAAAGCTTTTTCAATTAAAAGAAACGTCCACGAGATTTCAAGCGAGGAAGTGCGGCAAAAGCCAATTAAAAAAGTCAGAGCAATAAATAGTTATAGTTACCAAGACAACTAAAAGAAAAAATCCATCTTTAGAACAGAGGAGATCAAGTAAAGATTTTATACAGCGGTGGGAGGAAAGTTACAATTTTGAATGCCTATCCAAATGTAATTGCTACTTTATACTACATGTAACTTACGTGACGATCGATTAAATTTAGTAAAATATACTCCAAATACAGAATTTTGACTCTGTGTCTTTTGAGTTTTTTTTACTAAACTTTCACGACGGAGTTCATCAACAACCATCGGCCTCGGACCACTACTGGCGCAGTCGACAGGATCGTCGAACCCTGGAAATGAAGGTGAGAGCTCATCCTGAGTTTTAATTTTTTTTAATTCATGCAACTCCCACACAATTACGGAGCGAAAGTAGACTTTGTTGAAAGCTAATGCTATTCATTTTGTTTAGAACACTTACGTGTTATGTGCACCACAGTGCAAATTTTATTTAGCACACCATGTGTTAATTAGATTAATGGTTAATTGTGAAACAGTTCATCAGAACTAGATACTTTTTTGTTATTGGGTTAGAGAATAACTATTTCGTTTTGGAAAACGGGGATTTCTGCGAATGCTTGTCGCTAAGGCGTAAAGTTAATATAAATCATAATTTTAGACTATTTAGAGTGAGGTTTCCAACCTTTTTATTTTTTTTTATTTCTGCATTCTGTGGCGTAAATTTAATTCCTGAGTTAAATTTGTTTGGGATGGCGTATCTCGCGAAAGCAAGGAAGGAGGATTTGAAGGTGTTGGCAGATGAATTGGGGTTAGAAGTGTTGCCGCGACACAAAATCATCGATTTAAAGAACTCAATATTGAACAGCGAAGAATATGAACAGGAGTTTACCGAAAATCTTTTAAACAGTATCATAACAGATCGGAAAAATGCCGAGGAAAGGCGTTTCTTGGCTGAAAGTGAGGAAAAGCGCCTCGCTGCTGAGTCTGAAGAAAGACGTTTTGTGATGGAACTCGAGAAACGTTCTGCTTTCGAGTTAGAAAAGCTAAGGCTCGAAATGGAAGGCCGTCACAATACAGAAACATCAAATGAAGGGAATTCGAGCAACTCTAAGCACATATACGATCTACAAAGAGTGATGCAGAAGTTCGATCCTAAAGAAGGAGACATCAGTCTATATCTGGTTCTTTTCGAGAGGCAGGCAGAACATGTTCACATAAAAAGGGAGGACTGGGTGTCACAGCTTTTGGGTTTATTACCCTATGACATTACTCAGTTAATTGCTAGAGAAGAAGCGGCCGTCGCATATGACTACAGTCACGTGAAAGGGTTATTGCTAAAAAGGTTTAAACTAAGCCCAGAAACCTTCCGATTGAAATTTGTCCAGCTCAAGCGGACTGAAGATAAATCGTGGAAGGATTTTGCCTTTGAATTGACAAATTATTTTGAAGAATGGATTCAAGGTCTTGAGGTTGCGGATTTCGAAACGTTAAAGCATCTGGTAATTACGGATCAATTCAAACGTAAGGTACCTCCGGAAATGCGAGAGCATTTTGTCGATGAGTGGAGCACAATAAAATCTCCTACTACTCTAGCGGAACTCCTTGACAAATACGAAAGTGTTCGAGGGTTCAAGAAGAAATTCCAATCACCTGAAAACATAGTAAATAAGGAAAGAAATTCACATTTTCAAAAAAGAAGACGCTTTCAAGAAAGGAACTCCGATTTTCCTGCTAGATATGGACAGTTTCACGAGAGGAGTACTCATCAACGTAATACGAGTCCGAAAAATGAAGCGGGAAGGAAGAAGAAGATTCAGTGTTATTCTTGCGGATCATTTCAGCATCTTAGAAACGCATGTCCTAAGCTAGGAAGAAGACAAACTTCAGCAGTTGTGAGCAATATTGGAGCCCAAGACGCTACAACATCATGTGCAAGGGAAGACATGGTGGAGCCTCCATCGATGTTGACGGCAAAAGTGACCGTTCCAGTCACAAAGCCTGTAGAATACCAAAGAGGTATTGATGAACTCAAGATAGTGAGTTTAAAAAGCGGTAATAATATCTTCGACGGTATTATCGACTCTGGAGCGCAGATTTCAGTCATCCGGGCTGATCTGATTGAGGATTCTCAAAATGAAGGGGAAGGAAAAATTAAAATTGTATCCGCATTTGGTGAGACAGAAATGGCACCTCTCAAGATAATCCATGTGAAAATCAATGACGGACGACACGGAGAAATCCCAGTGACATGTGCAGTGTCTGAAAAATTAGTAAGCGACATGCTCGTAAGCGTTTCAACGTATGACGCTTTAAACTCGAAGGTGGAACTTTATGGCAATATTATTAGCCAAGAAGGGGTTTCTCGAGTTGGAGAAATTTATTCAGTTTCGTCCTTAAACGAACTTACCTTGGCCCGTAGTGACACCGCAAATCACCCTGGGGTTAATGAGAAACGGAACGAGTTCGTGCAATTTCAATTGGAAGATGAAAGTTTAAAGGATATTTGGGAATTAGCAAGAAATAGAAGAAATGCATTTGAAGTGCAAGATGGGTTATTGGTACACTCAGAAATCGTAGGAGGAGAGAAAATTCAGCAGGTAGTTTTGCCTAAATTTAAAAGGCCCTATGTCCTAAAAATGGCACACGAAATTCCATTGGCCGGTCATTTAGGAGAACAGAAAACCAAACAACGGATAAAGTATTCCTTTTACTGGCCGAATATCAAGATTGATGTCAAGCATTTTTGTGAAAGCTGCAAGGTCTGCCAGCTACGTAGAGGTACCACTTACAATGACAGAATTCCTATCCAACCTATTGTGAGACCTGAAAATCCTTTTGAAGTGTGGAGTGTAGATTGTATTGGTCCCCTAGAGCCACCATCCTCAAGAGGGCACAAGTTTATCGTTTGTGCTGTGGATTTGTGCACGAGATGGGCGGAAGCTATACCAGTCAAGAACATTACTGCGAAAACAACTTGCGACGTCCTGATGAAGATTTTCTCCCAGACGGGGTTTCCTAAAACTATCTGTACCGATCAAGGGACAAATTTCACAGCACAGCTCACCAAGGGCTTCATGCAAGTCATCGGGGTGTCACCAAGATTTTCAACTCCGGGGCATCCAGAAAGCATGGGAGCCGTGGAGAGATGGAACAAAACCCTGAAGGATATGCTCAGTAAGAACATACAAGAAAATGGTCGACAATGGGATATTCATCTCCCTTTCTTACTATTCGCATACAGAGAAGTACCTCACAGTACCACGGGAGTATCGCCATTTCAGTTGGTGTATGGAAGGTTACCTCCAGGTCCATTAAAATTAATTAAGGAGAGTTGGTTAGGAGAAACCGAAATTCCAACGGGAGCATCTCCTTCTGTTGAAAAATACTTAGAAGACCTTCGTCAAAGGATGAAAACGGCACACGAGATTGCCGCAGGGAATGCCGAAAAGGCACAAGGCTATTACACATCTAAATATAATCTGAGAGCGAGAGAAAAGACTTTCAAGGTTGGTGATAAGGTACTGATCCTTATTCCATCTTCTAGTCACAAACTTCTGAAGAACTGGTCAGGACCTGCAACTATTATCCAGTTAACTCGACCTCATTCTGCGTTGGTCGAGATGGAGGATAAAAGCCGAAAAGAGCTGCATTTCAACAAACTACGACCTTATATAGCCCGAGTTGAACAGGTGGGGTTGATTTTCGAACAAGATCAGGACTTTGGGGAAATCTTTTATGCCCCTACTCGAAATAAGAGTCAATCTGCAGACGATATTAAGGGTCATGTGTTCCAGACTACAGAGGCGTTGTGCGAAGAACAGCGACACCAATTAGTTCAGACCTTGGAAGGGTTTCGAGAAATTTTCAGTGCACGACCTGGCCGAGCCAGAGTTGATGGACATTCAATCAAACTAACTAAAGATTGTGTACCAAAGAAAATGCATCCCTATCGGGTTCCCATCGCCTTACAAAACGAGGTGGATCGCCAAATCCAAGAGTTACTTGAACAAGGACTGATTGAAGAGAGTGACAGTGAGTGGGCACACCCAGTCGTCTGTGTGGCCAAAAAGGACGGAAGTATAAGACTTTGCGTCGACTTTCGAGTTTTGAACAGTTTTACTGTCCCGGATGCTTATCCAATGCAACAGGCCACCGAGTTACTATTTGAAATTGGTAGTGCTCCTTTCATCAGCGTTCTAGATTTGACAAAGGGTTATTGGCAAATCCCTTTAGAAGAAGAAGCTAAACCATATTCGGCATTTGTGACACACTCTGGTCATTTTCAATGGAACGTTTTACCATTTGGACTTAAAAATGTTGGAAGTACGTTCCAAAAGTCCATAGACAAAGTACTTAAGACACACAGAAAGTACTGCCGTGCGTATATCGACGATCTGGCCATTTTTTCCAGCTCGTGGGAGAATCACTTGCGTCACATCAGAGACGTGCTGAGAACTCTACAGACCGTTGGATTAACAGTCAATCTTAAAAAGTGCGAGTTCGGTAAAAAACAAGTGAGGTTCCTGGGACACATTGTAGGTTCCGGAAGACATGCACCAGATCCCCAGAAAATCGAAGCCATGCAGAACTTAGCACGTCCAACTACTAAGAAAGAGTTAAGAGGCATAATTGGTCTGGCAAGCTACTATCGGGAGTACATTCAGGATTTCTCGTCCTTGGTTTTACCCTTAACAAACTTAACAAAGAAAAGGGTGCCCAACAAAATACCTTGGAGTGATGAAGAGGAAGCAAGCTTCCAACAATTGAAGCAAAGGCTGACGGAAATTCCATTCTTATATACTCCAGTGTTAGATCAGCCATACCAGTTGTACACCGATGCTTCTGCAACAGCGATTGGAGCGTGTCTAGCTCAGCAAGACGAAGACGGAAAAGAACGTCCTATCGCCTTTTACAGTAGAAAACTCACCCCATGCCAAACTCGCTGGGCCACTATCGAACGGGAGGCGTATGCTGTTCTAAGTGCGCTGAAAAAATTTGACACTTGGATATTTGGAGCACAAGTGTAGTTATGCCATTATTGAAAGAATAATGCCGTTATTAAAAGAATAATGCCGTTATTAAAAGAATAATGCCGTTATTAAAAGAATAATGCCGTTTTTGAAAGAATAATAATGTTTAAAAAATCCGAACTGGAACTTTTCAAACATTAAACAGTTCGTTAATAATGACAGGAGAAGATTGCAAAATTTCACTACGTCACATACCGGATGCAAGAATGCCACAAGTAAAAAAAATATTGTTTTGTTGATTATGAGTGCGAGAGCACTTGCCGTAAATCGTAATTTTTATTAGTTGAGTTGAACATGAAAAGAACTTAAGAAAGGGAATTCAAATCTCCCTTAAAATCGTCTTTTGTAGTTGTAACTTTAGTATCACCTTTCGTCATTTTGTAGCTTTGTCATACAGCAAGGGTGCGATGTATGTGAAATGTATTACATGAATGGATATGCATGTGAAGTATTTGTGTCCAGACTAAGTTGTAGAAATTTAAAAATATGGCGAAAGGTGTTCAAATAAATTTTTACTCTACAAAAAACGTAAGTCATTACATGTTTTGATTATCTCTTCCATCTAGAGTAAACCAATTAAACCGAGTATGGTCCGGTATTTTGCTAGTATTTGATAACAGTTTGCCAACGATATCTACTATATATGTATTTTAAAGAAAGCATTCCGGATATTTTTTTATCACACAAGACTAGTATTTCCCACCTATATTGGTGGTTCGAATGGACTCTTTGACAGATTGGAAATTAATTCCACGTGCGTTGTCGAACACACTAGTCAATGACGCTAGTGTTTCATCACCTTAAAACTCGGCCTCGAAAGGCCTTTCATGATTCTTCATCAAAATGATTTTTTTTATTTTTAATATAATTTCTAAGATGATAATATGGAGACGTATAATGTTTGGAATTATTTCATTTAATAATTTCGTCAATTTAGGTAAGTAGGTATTTTAATTAACGTCGTACTGGAGCAACACATCGGTTATTAACGACGGTCCGAGATCCCCCAAGGGAACGATTCGAGAACAACACGTAATTTTGAACAACTGTCAGATGACGAGGGCGTCCCCTCTCCAAACTTCCCCACTACACCAAGTTTTCCCTATGAAAATCCTCTTTAATTTAAAAAAACAATAGTTCGAAATCGAGATGTTCCAGTATTATTAACATCAACTAATATAACTATTTCTGTTTGATTCTTTAGACTCAAAATCTCCAACCAGAAGAAATGTATCTTATCGGTCTGGTTAATGATACGGGTGTATGTTTTATGCCTGGTTGTGAGTTTGGCCAAAGACCTCAGACACATCACTTAAGGTAGATTTTTCTTTTCTTCAATGACGACGAATAGACAGTTGTTTTGTCCCAATTAATTTCCATCCAACTTCTTTGTTTTATTCAGGATTACTTTCCTACCTCCGATGGACGAATTGAAGATCATAATAGAGAAACTTCTACAATTTCACCAAAAGTTCATGGAAAAGTACGCAGACCGGGAATAGGATCAAAGAATCTGTGTCAATAATAAAAAGCAATTTAAAAACTCAATTGGTGCTTTTTTCTCCTGTACTCTCTCCTCATATCGTTTTAGCAGACTTCTTGCCACCAAACTAGACTGACGCTCGATCCTCGACGTTTGGATACTGCTGTATCTCATTAGTTAGTGGTGTCTATCATGCGCTGTACATGTTCAACCTTCCTACCCTACAAAGCTGATAGACTCCGTCCAAGTGATAAGTGCAGCTGGTTCTTGTTTATTATCTATATAGAACTCATTTGTTGGTAAAGGGATGAGAAATATGGAAAATTACAATGGATAGGGGGAAACTAGGAAAACAAAGAGAGGGGATCATCGATGCATCCGATGATCATCGTACGTGGCTGCTGTATGCCACCTTCAGACTTCTCTAGCGTCCCTCTCTCAGAGATCTGATTCGTTCGACGGTCTGTCTTGTCACTTTGGCCCTTGATCACTCTCTAAATCACATGAAATGACAGGTGTTCTTCTGATACTTTATACACATATACATACACTAGGGCATCCATACACAGCTATCTTCTATTGATGCAATTAGTGCTGTCTGTTGAACTCTTGAAATCCTTTTTGGATTTTTAATAACGTGATAATTTTAATAACGTGCCTGACGAGAACTGACGGAGTTTGAACGTTACATTATAATTGAAGCTCGCGCGATGCTTTGCTGAAGTTGTTGAGACTTAAGATTCCATGTAAAAACTTCAATAAATCTCTAAATAGTGTAGCTACATCTATGAAATTTTGCCACACAATTTCTTTAAACTTCTATAATTAATAAAATATAAAAAATATTCGACACGTTGGTCATTTTTTTGTTATATGTCCCCTTAATTCAATAAAAATGGAAGCATCGTGCGAAAGAGATCGCTCTTAGGAATAAGCATGAAATTCAACTTAATGAAAAACAAGAAAACGGGAATTATGCATGAAAATACACGGTTTTTATTTCATAATGTCATAAGCTTCAAACTGGGAAATACTTTGAAAATAATTTAAATGAAAATAAGCTGAAGAAATGGCAAAGAATTACAAAATTAGTACAGTTAATTTGGAAAAAGTGGCATCGCAACTATTTAAGTGAACTACAGCAGCGTAGTAAATGGAAATTTCGAAAGTGCAAATTGAAGGTAAGATATTTAGTGCTAACTGTAGAGGACAATCTGTCAACACATAAATGGATTTTAGACCGAATAATTGCCACATATTTTGGTAATGACAATTTATTACGTATTGTGCGTGTACAAACACAAGATGGTATATTCAAGACTTTGAGAACCCTCATTACCTAGTTTCAAAAAATTGGCTATATCAATCCGTTAGAGTGATACATTATTTTGTTTGAATAGATTGATTATTTAGATGGTAAAAGTAAAATTAATTACCAGCACATTGCAGCAACAAAACGTGCTATTTGCGACAGTCCTTGATCAGTCACGAAAGGAAAGATCCAAGGACAATGCTTTATAATGTTGAACCATAGTCAAATGACCAAGTCACCTGAGCTGGCATCCCATTCTCCACACCATGCTAACGTGAAGACACTTAACATCACGACAGATTTAACGTGAAGCAGCCTCCTTCTACACGACAGTCTTTGGCTGAACCTAAATTCGAACTCCTAACCCTTCGGTTGCAAATCCTCTGGGCTACCATGACCCTGAACTATTCATAATTCTACTTTTCTATGATTAAAAGTGTTCATTAAAGTTCAACCTGATAACGAGTTTTGTACTGTGTAGGTTTGATTTCATATCGTCCGTATAGTTTACTCCATATTTCAATAACTTTTAGAATGTTTAAATATTGTTTACAATTAAAATGTTCTGCTCGAATCAGCTTCTGTAGATAATCTCACTTTACAACAACAACAAAAAAAAATGCACTTCATAAAACAGGCTATGGTTTCATAAAAGATCTATTTTGCCACAAGTCTTGCTATAAAATGTACCCTTTACTGTTTTTTCATGTACTTAATTGTTCAATCATATATTTAACTTACCCACTATTTTGTTTTCTATAAAGTTTTAAATAAAGGTATTTGTTTCTGAACATTGTGATATTGTAATGGATGTCAAACGAAAGCTATGATAATTATTATAAAGCTATGACAGTTAGACGTCTAGGAAAAGTGATCATTGATTGAAACATATTTTCGTCTATATCAAGTGCAAAGACACGTAAATTCCAAAACATGTTCTCTAATTATTTAAGTCAAGAGGTGGTATTTCATAGTATGATATTCCGAGACATTGGAAACAGCATTCGTAACTTGCAAAATAAATGTAACAAATACCCAATAAAGAGACACTGCATATTTTAAACTATTTATTATAGTTTTTTTTTTCATACTTTTTCATTATACATTATAGTTTTTCATTTTTACATAATTTTATAAACTATACATAATACTTTTTCATTTTTACATAATTTTATGAACTATACATAATAGTCCTTTTTACACATTTTATAAAGTATATGTAATAATTATTTTTGTCTTTCATACTTTTTGTAAACTAAACATTATAGGTTTTCATTTTTACATAATTTTATAAACTAGACACAATATTTTTACACATTTTTATAAACTATACATAATAGTTTTACACATTTTTATAAACTATACATAATAGTTTTACACATTTTTATAAACTATACATAATAGTTTTACACATTTTTATAAACTATACATAATAGTTTTACACATTTTTATAAACTATTCATTATAGTTTTTTTCCATATTTTATACTTTTCCGTAAACTGAATATAATCGTTTTTTCTTTTATCATACTTTTATGTAAACTACATATAATAGTTTTTTTGCAGTTTTGTCCTTTTTTTGTAGACTATACATCATAGTTTTTTTTTTTTTTTTTCTCATTTTAGTTTTTAAACAAACTATTCAGTTTTTATAATTTTTTCATTTAATCGTTTTTAATTTTTATTTTTATTTTTTAAACCCGCATCCATCCCACCCCCGGTTTAACACATATAACACAAATCTTTGTGGACACACACATTTTTTTGTTTTTTTTAGTTTTTAGTTTCATTTTTAGTATTTTTTTTAAACCCGCATCCATCCCACCCCCGGTTTAATACATAAAACACAAATCTTTGTGGACACACACATTTTTTTTAAAGTTTTTAGTTTTTTTTTTTTTTTTTAGTATTTTTTTTAAACCCGCATCCATCCCACCCCCGGTTTAATACATAAAACACAAATCTTTATGGACACACACATTTTTTGTTTTTTTTTTAGTTTTTAGTTTATTTTTTAGTAATTTAAAATGTTTTTTTAGTTTTCTAATAATTTTTTAATACTTTTTTTTTGTAATTTTTATAGAATCCCGCCACATCCCGCCCTGGTGTTTTACAAATCACAAACATACAAACATCACAATACGATAATTTCGAATTTTGGATCTTGTGGTGCCGAATCTGAAATGAAAAAGATATGAATTAGATATTTTGCAGATGCACGTATTTTATACGTTGTAAAACTACTGAGCATGTTAATACTTGAAATTTATTGGTTGAAAAAACAAAGATAAATGTTCCTTTTTCTCAAAATTTCTTTTAGAGTAAAATTTTTGTATGCTAGTCTAAGGAACTAGAACTATATTCACTAGACTAGAATTATATGCTGCTTAAGAACTTCGTTATCTAAAATACATTTCTTTACAATCTGCATGTATTAAAAGAAGGAATAACTTAAAACCTCATCAATAGACGGCTAAAAATAAAAATAGGACCTAAGATCCCATGTCTAAGGGGTTCATTGAAGTGTATAAATACTACTAAATAAGAATATTGGTTAAAAGTTGTATCGAAAACAAACGTATTAAAAGGTTATATGATAAATGTCTTTAAGACCAACTTTTAAACCGTCTTCCGTTTTCTCAGTAGCTCGTTGCTAATTTTGACACAGGGCTGTTGTATGAGATAGATAAAATCTTAGAAAATGTTATGTTCATAAGATAAAACTTGCTATAAATTGAGAAAGTTATGCATAGCAAATTTTATTTGATACATTTCTAAACTGAATAATAGGGATGTGGAACTATTTTAATGTTACGAAACCTCGGCTCACATTGAAAATAAAAACCAAATATAAATTCTGAAACATTTCATACTATTGAAATCCTACATAAAAACTGAATCCGTTAATGTGTTTAAGACAGGCCTCGAAATAGATTTTTTAATACAGGCGCACACTGTGCACCTAAGTTTTTAAATTAGGTGCACATTAAAAAAACGTAATATAAGAGTATTAATGCAATGTAAACTACTGTATTAGTTGGGTATGTTTATATAGGTTCGTAGTAGATAGTAAATAAAAAATATTTAAACATTTCGAAATTCTACGGCGCACGGCTGTCGCGACAGTAGCTTTAACAGAGCCATCTGGAAAATGTTTCGATCATCGGAAAGTTTCTGGTGGCAGTGACACAATAAACCTTCCTCCTGTATAAACCCATTAGGGCACGGTGATTTTGTTTTCGCTTAGTGTGTATTTAGGAATTTTAATTACGTTTCTTTAGAGCGAGAGATGTCGATACTAATATTTTGTTCAAACATCAAAATAACATAATACACGTTCACCCCCTTTTTTTAACGTTAGATGCACTGTGTGCACCTAGTGGGAAAAAATTAGATGCACAATTTTATTTTCATGTGCACAGTGCTCCTGTGCACCCGAGTATTTCGAGCCCTGGTTTAAGATGATTAGATAATTTATTTCGCAGTTAGGAACATAATCGATTTCTTGAAGTAGTACACCATTCAATAACAAGAGAAAAGGATACCTACGGTTCAAGGCCGCGATCACTTCTTCAGTTATTCCATCCAATTCTTCCATATCCAGATCTTTCCATAGGTGTTCACTCAAATTCCTCTGCTCCGTCTCTCTTTTCACTTTGTCTGAAAAAGGATTTTAAATTATCTTTTAGACACGGTGTTATAGCGTAAGCTAAGTTTCAACCCACTTTAACCCCGCGATATATCACACTTCTTGGAGGGAAGGGAATAAGAAAAAAGAACACTCTACTGAGAACAATAGAGCGAGTACGGAAATAAATTTACTTATTAGTGGTGTACATAAATCAGGTGGAAATTAAAGAATACGTATATAGAATTATAGTATGTTTCCCATTGCTAAATTCAAACCCTCTTACCATTCTTTACTGTTATATCATGCTATATGACTTAGATTTTGTCTTCCTTTGCAAAAAGTTAATTTATAAATTTAATATTTTTTTAAAGCTAGCATTGAAGACGGATACGTATAATTTAATGCATATATTTTTAAAAGTATTTTTATTTCTTCTTGAATCGTTTTTGGAATGAAAAAGTAAAAGAAACAGAAGCAGTGAAACACTGCCGAAATTTCATTCAGAGTAATTATATTAAGTTAACTACAAAACAAAAATAATTAAATTTTTCATACTCACCATTCCTGGTGTTATCCGTCTGATCTTGGGGCTCCGATCTTTTGTCCCCTATGACGAAAAAAAAATTTCATTTTCAGCATAATATTTGAAGAAGTCAAACAAAGCATCTTTAAATTTAAGTTTAATCTGTACTATTGTAAAAGGAAGCGTTTGTTTTCTTGGACTGAAAGTCCTGACGAATCTATGGCACTTACAGTAAGGAGATTTGGCACACAAGTAGTCCGAATTTTTTACAATTTTAGGGTCGTGGCGAATTTTAAAATTCAATGTAGAACATTTTTAAATGAATTTTGTAGTTTTTTCACCATTCTTCCTTCTTTCGCGGAATGAAGAAAAACATCAAATTTTAGACTTGTCGCCTTCACGTCACCTTGACGTCAGCCTTTGGAACCATGCCAATTTTTTTATCTTTCGTCTCTAGAATGGGAGAGAACACATTCGAATGACCTTCGTTTGTTTCGAGATTCCTTTATTTTGATTTCCTGCGAAATGAAGTCCAGTGAAGCAAAAGATATTACTAAAGTTATCACTGGCGTTCTTCAATGCTGTTTTCTATCTCAGCGATCGTTAAAGGTTGAGTAAAAATTATTTACGGGTTAAAAATTTTGACGTCAAGTGAACTTTTGCTATCCAAAAATAAACAGATTGCATTTTCTGCCCTTCCGCGTCAAAATAAAAATAAAAACAGATTACATTTCCTGCCCTATTTCATTTCAGCGAAGGAGAGCAAAAAATAAAAAACCTTTTGATTGGGATTGCTAAGAAGACAAAAAAAAAGTGCACTCACAAGGAATTATCAGAATGCAATGAAATTTACAAGGTTGGTAAAGTGCTTATGAATGAGTAAATGATTAAAATTGTGACTGAAATAAGTTTATTGAGAAAAAATAAAAAAAGTGGTATCATTTAGTATAGCCTATGACCGCCATTATTCCTAATGCAGCATGCCAAGCGCCCTGGTAGTGAGTCATACAAGCTCTTTATGAAGTTATGCGACAGTCCATCTCAAGTTTCTTAAACCAGGTAACGTATTTCCAGCAGACTACGCGGTACGGGTGGAGTGATAATATCTCGTTCAACGGCATCCCATACATTCTCGATCGAGGAATGGTCCGTTGAGTATGCCGTCATGGTAAGATATCGTTTTAAAGTAAACAAGCTCTAGAGACTGCAGCTATATGGGGTCGAGCATTGTCTTATTGAAAAAGCGCTTGAACCTGGGAGTTCAGGAATGGGAGCGTAACTGGCTGTAAAATTTCTTGTACGTAATGTTGGCCTGTCAAAGAGCCCGTAACGAATATCAAAGGTGATTTGGGATCATACGCAATTGCACCTCGCACCATTACACCAGGTCTTCTGGACATGTGACGCTGCACAACAAACCGTGAATCTTGGCTCTGACCACGTTGAATTCTTCACAAGTATTCCATTGGCGTTTCCACCCAGACAGAAGCGGGATTCGTCCGGGAAGACCAAGCGATGACTTTCGACTCCCCATGTCCATCTTGCACGACACCATTACAGTCTTTGATGGCGATGCAATGCTGCTAAAGACAGTCGTCGTAATGGTCTACGTGAGTTTAGGCCCACGTCGTGAAGCTGTCGATAAATGGTGCGATCACTTATTGGATGATCGAGAGAGGTTCCTACTTCCTGTTGGATGTCTGCAACAGCGGCTGTTGGATCAGTACGCACATGTCTTACAACAAACACTTCGATCGTCTCTCGGTCTGGTTTCTATAGGACTTTCTGAGCATGGTTGACGCTGGCATGTGCCATGTTGTATCCACTTCTGCCAACAGCTTGCAACAGCAACATCCCTACAACCAATATGTTGCGTAATCCGTCGATTAGAACATCCACCTTCTCGGACGCTAATTACTCAAACTCTCCCAGTTGCTTAAATTGCTTGCGAACTTTTTCCGAGGCATAACTCAATGAGAAACGATGTAACCAACACCACAGCAGGAGTCAAAAGGACTGGATGTCTTTTTATGCCCCGGTATGCAGCGTGTTTGAGAGCTACCCTGCTCGCGGCGCATGCTCAAACGATTCTGAAAATTTGATCATTTGCATCTCCAACGCAGATATACCATTCCTCCAAATTTCATTTATACCGGTCTACTCCTTCCAAGTTCAACATTTTTTTTTTGTTTGTGAGTATACATTCTCTACTAAAAGTTAAGCATGAAAGGTAAAATGAGAAGAAAAAAAAAAGATAAGTACTGCTTTGATTGACGCGATATGCTACATAAATGTAGCAAATAGGTTTATGCATGAAACAAAACGAAAAATTAAAAACAAAGATGAAAATAATATTGAATTTTCATCAATTATAAGATGAAGTCATGTTGGAGTCATTAACAAAAGTATGTTTAAATCCAAAACAAATAAACAAAACCGACATTTATAGGTTATGTGACCAACCCTCATCATCATACAAAGTTTACAGCGTGTGACCATGCTTTCCATGAGGTTATGACCTCTGAGTCAAGTAATCGCCATTTCTTCTGTAGAGCAGTTTTCAACTCTGTGAGAGTAGCTGGGGTGGGAAACGTGCAGATACAGCATGGCCGAGGCCATCCCAAAGATTTTCAATGGGATTAAGGTCGGGCGAGTACGCCGGCCAAACCATACGCGCAATCCCCTCACTCTCCAGGTAGTCGTCGATAATACCAGCTCTATGTGGGCCAGCATTATCATTGATTAAAACGGGAGAATGACCATCTGCTGCTGCGTACAATCTCACAGTGGGTTTCTAGGGACTTCATGCCGATACCGGACAGCTGTCACAGAACCCCGTCTATAGATTTGCAGGTCGGTGCGATACTCCACCGAAATCCCGGCCCACACCATGATGCTTCCACCTCGGAATGCGTGTTGCTCGATGATGTTCTGAGGCCGATTGCGTGTGCCTTGTTCTCTCCAGAACCTTACACGTTTGTCATCTGTCTCCAGGGCTAATCTAGACTCATCAGGGAACATAACGTTAGCCTAATCAGACACAGTCGAATTCACATGTTACCGACACCACTTTAATCGGGCCCCTCTGGATTCGAAGGATAGAGCAACACAAAGTCGTCGTACCCGGGCGTACATTTCACTCATGTGTAGCCTTCAGCTCACAGTTGTGGTAGATGTCGTCTTATCAATGGAAACTGCAACCATAGATGTCACACGTGTGAAGGTTTCTCTTCGATTCCGCTTCGCTACAACAGCAATATATCGATATTTCTCGGGGTTCGTAACCTTGGGTGACCGGCCACAGGTCTTCTGACAACTGTTTGGATTATTTGAAATTGTTTCCATAATCGTGAATTGATGGAATAATGAACTCTGAAGAAAAGAGCAACGTCAGTGATTGATTGCCCTGCTTCAAGGCGTCCAACAGAACGACAGCTCTCATTATCTGCCATTCGTCTTATGGAAGTCATAAAAACACGTCTGTCTTGAAAACTAATCGTACGAAAATTCTAGACACTTTTATAAGCATTTATATGCAACTCATCTAACCTTTCACAATGCTGGCTTCTTATACGACTGCCTTTTTTTGCATATTTCTCGACACGAAACCGTGATTGGTTGTTACATTTACAAACTTCCATCTACCTCTGCAGCAAATTTCACCCTCTCAAATTCAGGCTGGCTTCTGGAAATTAACATTTTTCTCTCTGTGCCTAACATTTGGCAGTGAGAGTATATGAAAAGTGTCTAGTAATATATGCATATATGATATATGCTCTATTCTTACAAATATGAACAAAGGAAATACTGTAGCTTAAAGATTTGTTTTACTTCCTTACCTTCTCTTAATCTGTTAACCTCTAATTGTGCAAACCCGAGGGCAAAGCATTTTCTTCTGTGTAAAAGCCGAAGGCTCTCGATAGCTCGATTTTTCTTTTTCCTTAAAATTCAATATTAAAATTAGTATACATACTCATTAATATTATCTTTATAAAATTAAGGACTTAAATATGCGAAAATTATAACTCGTTTAGGAACTGATATGAACTCTTGTCAATTTCCGTTTGATGAGAACAAAGGTCCTGTTTCCAGCTCATCTGCTGCCTCTTTATCTGACCGTGCTTCAAAATTACGTGGTGTTGTCCTTGGACCTTTCCCCGAACCGTTGTCAATAGCACGTTGTGTTGCTCCAGTACAGGGTTAATTAAAATACCTACCTATCTACCCATCATTACAACTGCTAGGTTGATATGCATAGATGCATTTCATAAAATATCACGCTAAAACAAAGCAAGGAAACCAGCTCCTTTTAGAGAACATTCAACAGAGGACTGTCCAACAACAAAAAAATGCATCGCAAAATGATTATTTTAATCTTGACAGCATGAATGTTTTTAAGAGGGCTGAAGTTTAGAATTTTCAATCCAGTCATTTTTCATTATGCCATCACTCCTCTTATCATTACGTATGGGACCACGTTCGATTAATTTGCTTGCCCACTGTGCAGGTGTATGCTGCGCAGTAGCGATTTCTGAAACACACTAGGGTCACTCCTCTCTTGTTTGTCAATAAAAATTTTCTTAAGTTTGTAATTCCATTTTTTGACATCATTACCCGTTTAGCATAACTTGACCTAATGAGGTCTTTTCACCATAAAACGCAAGCAACCAGCCCTTATATAAAAAGGACACATTTAACGAAGGAAACTGATCTTAATGCAACACAAAAATCGACTAAAAATGGTATAAAAAGATTCTGTTGAGAGTCCTCATATGAATATCCAACCCATGGATACCGTTGGTGCTTAATGCCAAAATGTAATATAGATGTCATCATGCTTCAGCATTTTTTCTTTAAACTTGAATGAGTATATGAACTGAAAGGGCAGAAATAAAATAGGAAAACCCTTAGAAAACCTTTTCACAGTGTCTTTAAATTGTGAGGAATGTTTTAAGTGAAAATCTATAAAAAGTTTTTAAGGACTTACAACTCTTCTTTCATTTCTTTATTCAATCTTTCCAGTGATGTTAACTTGGCTTTCATCCTTATCGGATCTTTATCGAGAGCCTCCAGCTTTTTCAGGTATTTAAGGTGTTTTCTCTAGAAATAACAATTGAATTGTGTTTACAGACCAAATCTATGAAACTCGTTCTTGATATATGAAAGTGTTTAAAATAAAAATTATAATACAATTTTGACTGTTTTTTTTTTTTTTGAGGTATATTACTCACCTCTGCTATCCTTTGATCCACTTCCTCTCGGGTTTGCACAATTAGGAACCTGGAAAATAATGTCTTCAATGTGAATTCTAAGCTAATTTCTTCAGAAAAAATGTTGTCGTGTTTACTAATGAATTAAATATTCGGTCTGAGAAGTATTCTACTAAGTATATATTTTCTGATTTAAGAGTTGGATTGATTAATTTGTACACGCAGAGAATGTGGGAAAAAAGTTACGGTTCCATTTCAAGGGGAGTAATTTGTAACTATTATCTACCCACCAAACCCATTGTAAGCAAATCTGTCTTGTGTTTAACATTAGTTTGCCTTAAATATGTTATTGACGAAAATAAAGTCAATTCCCACCGGATTCCTACACTAATATTACATCCAATGAGAAGCTGTGGAGCTTGAAAGATTATTTCCCAGCTTTTTGAAAAAATTGCACTTCACTGAAGTTGTTGTGTTCTCACACGGTTGGTACATGCATTGAAAATCATTAATCGTCGACAAGGAAAATCTGGATCAAAGTTAGGTTTGGACTAGCTAATTTTAAAAGTAATTAAAAAAAGTTGGGACACAAAATAAGGAATTATAGAACAATATTTTACATATATCATTATACCATATAACATTATACCATTATCAAGTCAAAAAATTTCATTAACGGCTGATGTAATTTGCATTGTGCTACTCACATTAAGAGTCCAACTGCAATTATCACGATTTCAACTATCATTTTGCCGGCCTTGATTGATTTCTTGATGGGAAAATAACAAAAATACCGATGCGGCTATGTTCGCACTAAGATTTATCGTTAAGCACAATACTTTTACGAGAGTAAATTTTCGAGGTGCTAGTCTTTTCAATGAACAGATTTCATTTGACCAAAATACTTTGTTCGCAGCATCTCAACAGTGCGAATGCATTGTTTCAGACATTGTTTTGGAAAATCATTGATACTCAATAAAGTACATATCTATTGTAAAACGAATTGTTTCGAGTATTGTTGAAAAGTATTCATTGTTTTAGAATGGTAAGAAATTTAATTTTTAAATTTATGCAGAAATGTTCATTTAAAGGTCAAAATTCACTTTAAGTTTACTCGTTTATTTTACACACAAGTAAAACCTTAAGTTTATAATTATAAATAAAAATATCATAACAGTCCTTTTAAAGTTTCGTAAAATCAAAAAATGGAATTAACTTGTTGAATTCATACGTTAAGAGATTATAGTTAGTTTATGAAATGCAGCTGTACACGTTACATTTACGCCCTGAAACTAAGTGCTTTTAAATGTGAATGTTGAATAAATGTTTGTACTGACTAAAATTAAATTTATTTATCACATTCTAAAGATCAATTCTGAAGGAATAAACTTTGGTCAGCTCTGACCCCATTGGTTTATCGGCATTAAACCCTGTGTGCATTTCCCTTTAGATGTGTATCCCCTGCAATGTTTACTGCGGTTGCTAACTTTTAGGCCCGGTGCACACATCCGGTTTTCAACGTGCGGCGCGGCTGCCGCAACGCAAGTGCGGTCTGAGATACATTAGATCCAATGGAGCAGTGCACACATGCCTCCAGCACCGCTGAGGCGTCGCACGTCCAACTTGCGTGCATTTTGTACCGCAGTTCCCCACGGTGCCGCACGGTCGCCGCACATGAGTCTCCGTTCTGAAGTACCTTGTTTTCATAAACAAATGGAATATAAATAATAATTAATAAATGGTTGTATCCAGTATCGTCTATTTTGTTCCAAAATATACTTTTTTTTACACCAAGTACGCGAAATAAACACGTTTTCTTCGATAGAATATTTATCGCAAATAGCGCGAAATGAGTGCGTGCGTCATTTCACGGTTATGTGTGCATAGTTGGGCTTCGGTGCCGCAGTGGCGCCGTACGTTGAAAAACCGGATGTGTGCACCGGGCCTAAATGTTTATACTTACTAAAAATAAATTTATTTATCACATTCTAATGTTGAATTCTGAAGGAATAATCTTAGGTCAGCTGTGACCCCATTGGTTTATCGGCATTAAACCCTGTTTGCATTTCCCTTTAGATCTGTATCACCTGTAATGTTTACTGCGGTTACTAACTTTTTGTCAACTTTTATTCAATAAATCGATATTAGAATAAGAACTCGTGAAATAAAAACTCAGCAAGCAATCCATTTATTCAAACAACTTTTAAGACGAAGTTTGTATACATAGGACCAGTGAAGCAGTTCCTGAAAAACTAGTTGAGAAAGGCTGTAGAGTATGAATGTGAACTGTGTTACATTAAACGAGATCGTTGAACTTTGTTTAATTTGAACACAAAGGGCTGTAAAACATAAGAAGATAAACGAAAATGTTATTAAAAGAGGATAACATATTGCGAACCTTTAGAGATTCTCTCGTTTTCACTTGAACAACCACTCATGAGGCAGATTAAAAAGTGTAATCTAAAGTTTATTCAATATCAGTGAAAGGTAGTTGAATTAAACGTCGCACTGGAGCAACACAATGGGTTATTGGCGACGGTCCGGGATCAAACTCGAAAGAAAAATCCAAGGACAATACCACGTAAATTTTGAACCACGATTAATTCACGAAATCAATACTGAGATGGCACCTTACTCTCCAATTTTTCACACGAAGTCAACGTGAAGATATGACAGATTTAACGTATGCTAGCCCTCTTTGTACACGACGGTGTTTAGTTGGATTCGAACACGCAAACCTCCTGTTGCTAATCCGTTACTCTTCCAACTGGTTTTCAGTGCCACACTTATTATGAGTTAGTAATTAGTAATACAAAACGTTATAAATAATACAACAAGAAGTTACTGACATGAAACGCAGCAACAAAAACTTTTAACTGTACACATTTTATAATTATGTTATGCGAGAAGGAGGTAAATGGGTACCAAGACGGAGAGTAGGAGGTCCCAATTTAGTAGAAGACCAATAGTTTAGATTACAGTTTCGAGAAGCACACTGAAATCTTGCAGTAGATCTTTTGTATTTCAGAGTATCAAGTGAAGCACAATCGACTGAAGGATGCAAGACACTGAAGACAAAGCGGCCGGCGAATCACTACTGGCGGGAACGAGAGGCACTACGGTTTACGAAGCACCATGGTTTATTTGCCAGAAAATATTCCAGAAGTGATCAATCTCCACTACTGGTCGTTCCACTACTGGCGGGAACGAGAGGCACCCACTGTTTACGAAGCACCAAGGTTTATTTGCCACTGGAATCTTGGAGTAGATCTTTTGTATTCCTGAGTATCAAATGAAGCACAATCGACTGAAGGATGCAAGACACTGAAATAGAAAATATTCCAGAAGTGATCAATCTCCACTACTACTCGTTCCACTACTGGCGGGAACGAGAGGCACCCACTGTTTACGAAGCACCAAGGTTTATTTGCCACTGGAATCTTGGAGTAGATCTTTTGTATTCCTGAGTATCAAATGAAGCACAATCGACTGAAGGATGCAAGACACTGAAGACAAGGTTGCCGGCGAATCACTACTGGCGGGAACGAGAGGCACCCACTGTTTACGAAGCACCAAGGTTTATTTGCCACTGTTCGGTCGGGATTTGGCCATGAATGTCAGCGCTGGTCCAAGGCAGTGTAGCATCGGATTTTGATCATGTCAGAAGCCCTGATACCGGAAAAGTCAGTACAGTGGATCAGCAGTGGTAGGACATCGAGAAGGTTATTCCATGGCCTTGTTGTGGCGACTACACTGATGGAAATTCTATCAGCGATGCGTCGAGGGCCTTGAGTCGTCCGGAAGTAGTATGGTAAAGTTTCGGTTTCCTAAGAAAGCGTAGCCGTGATGTAGATGTGAGTGACGTCGCTAAAACGTTGTTTGTACTAACAAATGGTGTTGGTTTCCTAGAGAGCGTTGTTTGTGAGCGTAACGAAAATTATCGGAGCCGCCATTTCTATGACTGTCGTCATAGCGGTCTCAAACAGTTGGGAAACGTTTTTTCTCTTGTGGCGGCAAGATTTCATTTCCTGCACCAAACGATTCGAGCAGAGGGAAGTAAAACAAATAAACATTTGTGACATTTTTGGATGCCATTGATTAGTTCGTTTTTGTAAAATCGGGATCGTTAAACACAGAATGAAAATTTCAACGGTTTGAAATCTGCGGAATATTTGACACCAGATCGATACCTTAAATGTGCATTTATTTAAATAAATAATTAAATAATCAAATGGTAAATAATTGAATAATAAAACTGTTTTTAGTATCTATCTGGCGTAGAATTTTGCACTGATTTGAAATCGGTTGAAATTTTTACTCTATCTTCAACGATTCTAAAGTTAGAAACTTTGGACAAGAGAATAAAAAAGCCACTTTGTTTTGTTTCTCGAATAAAATAAACCACGACAGCCCAGTGTTGCCCATTCTCCAAAGTATTCTGTCCGTCTAAGTTGACATCTCTGGAGTCTGTTTATATGGCCACCTAGTTATGCCCGCGGCATCATGACGTATCACGGCAGTTAGATAACGGCTGGACTTTCTTACGAAACCGAAGCTTAACATAAAGGGAAGTTGCGGCCGGAAAAGTAGAAAACCTGATGCACTTAGTAACCATGATGACGAAGTTTGACGCAACGGGAGACAGAAGTATCAGGTCGCCGAGGTGACTGTCATGAACAGCCGAAAGTAGCATCTGGCACTGAGAGAACTGATGGCCCACACTGGACAGGTGATGACGGAAAGCAAAAAGTCACAAGCTGGGAGTGTCAAATCCATTTGTTGCATGTATCTGGTGTCACTGAGCAGTATGTATTAATTGGCAAGCACGGTCTATTTCAGAGATACATCAAGTCCCAAGACTGAAAATCCGGTGCTGACACTGTTTAGGTTGAACGGAATGAAAACAATGACAGTTGATCACTTCTACTGGAGATAACATAATTTTAAAAAATATATTGCTGAATTGTATTATTGACGCCAGAGGGTCAGGTATCACATTTATCTTATCCCAATCAGTATGTTCACCAATTACACCGCACAACCCAATAAGACCATATAACAAAACAATATACAATTAGTAACTGTTTATATCAGGGGTGGCCAACCTTTTACAGTTCATACGAGTTCATATACGCCATACAACTCAAACACCTTTTTTACCTAACTACTTTCATGTTCCCCTGGAATATCTTCAATAACCTTTTTAATAAAAGTATGTTCATATACATTATTAACTTTTTTAAATGATTGAATTTATGTAAAACAATATATATTACAGCATATAAACATTACTTACAGCACATAAACTTACCATTAATGAGACTTTTGAGCTTGTTTGGATTTCGCTAGTCTTTCAATGTTTTGTGTTAAATTTGTTACTGAGAGCAGCAGAGAATTCTTTCAATTTGAATCAGTCATTCGCGACATCGTTTTGCTTTTCATAAATTTAATGAATGGAAAATGCTTGTTCACATCTGTATATCATTCCGAAAAGACATATATTTTTTTTGCAAGTTTTATTAGTTCTGGGAAATGTTCACATGACCGCCAGAAATTAATAATGTCAGAAGCATTTTGATCCATAAAAATCTTATCAAGTTTCATTTTTAATAATGAATTTATTTTTAGATCAGTAAGTTCTATTTGTATGTTACTAGACATCTTCATTACATTTTGTTCGCTAAGTGAAAATGGGTTTATGAATGCGAGCATTCAGTTTGACAAATCATGAAAACGACTTTCAAATGACCCCTGCAATAACTTGGATTTTTCGATATGTTTGATCAAATTACTATTATCTGCAGCACATTCACTCTGCTCTTTCAAGTGTGGAAATTGGCTCAAATCCTGATTTTCTAACTGAGAGATGAACAGTTGCAATTTTACTTCAAATATGAATTGACGCTATTTACTAAGCTAGGGGAAATAATATTTTCTTACCTTGTAGTTTCGAATACAGATCATTGAGATGGCTAGTAACATCAACTAAAAATTCCAAATTAAATAGCCAGTTGCTATCAAATAATAGGGTTCTTTCATCAGATAGTTCATTTTCCTGTTCTAAAAATTTATTAACAGCATTTTTCAATTTCCAAAATTTACTCGGAACGTGTCCTCTAGCCGGTCAGTGCACCTCACAATGAAGAACAAGATCACTACATTCCAAGTCTAACAATTCACAACATTCTCTGAATATTGTGACAACAACATTGACATCAACATTGTCTGTTTAACTGTCTTGCTCTAATTTTATTAACAGATTTCACAATCGGTAACATAACATGCTGCATTTTTAAAATTTGTTCTTCAGTGCCTCTTGGTGTATAATGCAGTGATAATTTAGCACAGGACGATTAAAAATTTTTCAAGCAAAGTTGTATTGACATTTGACTTTACCAATCATTGACGGTGCTCCGTCAATACACACACTGTGACTTTACTGTAATCTAATTTTAAATTTTCTAGGCATGGTTTTACTTTTTCAAATATGTGTGATCCTCTTGTTTTACCATGCAATGACTCCAGACTGGCAAGTTCTTCAAAAACATTAAAATTATCATGAATTCCTCATAAAAATGATTAACTGACTAAATCATACATATATGTTGATTCATCCTAAACTAGAGATAAAGAAGTAGAAGAATTGACAAGGTGTTCCAGTTATGAGTTGTCTAAGAGAGGTCCTCAATACGTCTCGTAACTCTCTGCCAAGATGGCGTGCAAATATTTGGAGACAAGGCTTAAATTTTCTTCTCCATCCGATAAGGTTTCTTTTTTTCGCCAATGCTAAAACAATTTTATAGGGCACTTCTGTCATTGCCAAGTCTTCACAACTTACTTTAGCAAAAATATTTTGTCTTCTGATTTCTTTCTTTTTCTTAGTCACATATTCTTTTCGTAACTCAGACCAAAGAACGTGCTTCATTTATCCGTCTATGTCTATTAAGATCATGTCTTCTATTATGCGAAAGAGTACTTTCACAAACAATGCAAAATAGTTTTTTGATGGACTTTCTATAAATAACAACTCATTATCCCAATGTTAGTTTAATTCACACTTACTATCACTTTCTGCGTTACTTTTACTCAGTTCTTTTAGCACTGTGATGGATAACTTGAACGTAAAAAAAAAAGAAACATATAAAAGTACAAAACTCTAAATATCTAAATGTCGAAAAAGTACAAACGTATCACAAGTACGTACGTAGTATCACACATAATATCGCTTTCACACTACCAAAATACTGTGACGAACTGCAGCATGAATTGAACTGCGAACACTGGTGTTGAAAATATGAAGATGGATTCATTAATGGCGCTTACTTCAAAAGAATAAGTAGGTGCAAGGTTGCAATGAGCCACTTGTAATCATTCAATGCGCCACAGGTTGGCCACCCTTGATCTACAGTCTTCCCAGCTCGATTTCTAACTAGTTTTGACCTCATTTTCTGGGATTCTTCTTCTCAATATATCACCGACTTACAAACGATACACACTGAGTCAAAAGACATAGTGTGATTCACAATTACTAGGATGTTTTGGGAACTTTTCCTTAGGGACTGTTGCTCAATTCCGGTAATAGTTTAACTACCTACCGACAAAATACAGTACTGACAAAACGGAGAAAAATTCTACTCGGAGGAATCGAACCTGTACCGCCTACAACCCCAGATTGCTAGCGCATTGTGAAATTCACGCTTCTATGGTAACACCCGATAATGTCAACTAAGTTTAGAACATTGGTAAAAAAGATTTCAGTTTATCCGTAGCTAGGGCCAGAATATCTAGTCACAAAATCATGTGGGGTCTTAAATATACGAACAGGTAAGAGACAACATCATAAGACATAGCATAATTTCTTTGCACATACACTGCTCCCAAAATAGAAACAGAAATAAAAGCAGTTCCCAAAATATAGCTTTCTTTCAAAAAGCACTCTTGTAAAAGTTATAATAAATTAATGAAATGAAATGCTATATAAAAGGAATTTTTCATCGCTAAAATCACATAGGACCAATAATTTATTCAATGCAAGTGTTAGAGCCAAATGAGGCGTATACATGTTCCCCTGCTTTCGCTATAAAATCATAAATTAACAAATCTTCAAACTAATAAAGACGCTTAGATGTCAAATAATTGCATTACACATTTTTTTAGAATTTTATTTTGATTTTAATTCGAAATTAAAGAATTTAGTGCTGGCCAAAATGTTCTCCGAATGCATGGGATATTTGAGATCGGGCACATAAATCATTAAATGTTTTTTAAAAGCAACATTTTTCTAAAATTCTTAAAACTGTCATCCAAAAATAATTTTAGAAGAAATGAAACAGGTTCTCTTGCCTTTTTTATTGTAGCTATCCTCACCAAAACATCGAGATGAAGATCCAATAAACCACAATCTTGATAAGTAGCTGAAAAAAAAGTAGTCAACCCAGAAAGCAATGAATATATATCTCTTTTTCTTCTTCCATCCCAGTAGAAGGCTTAGAATATGAGCTAACAATTGCAGCCATTTAAAATTCATCAAGCGATTATTTAACTTTGTGACAATCCTGCCAAAATTAATTCATTGGTAGCGGATCAAAGTTTTACTCTGAATAGCTAATACTAGTCTTGACAGAGAAAATGTGTTTGTCTCCTGGTACTTTGTGTTAAGTATCTAACTGATTTTGTGAAGACTACATAGTTTTCTTTATAGCTCGATGAATCTCTACTTTACCAAAAAATTAGAAAAGGATACTAAAGGAACATCTACACTGAAGAGCAAAACATTATGACCACCTTATCAATAACACGTTGCGCCTCCTTTCGCCTGCAAAACAGCTGCAACTCGCCTGGGCATAGATGCCACAAGTTTTTGGTACATGACTGGAGACAGGTTGTACCAAATGTCTAAGCGGTCACGTAAAGTCGAGATATTCGGACATGGTGGTGTTTGAGCTCTGAACTGCCACTCCATGACACCCCAAATGTGCTCTATCGGATTAAGATCCGGCGAGTTAGGTGGCCAGGACATTAAGTGGAATTCGTCAGTATGCTCCTCGAACCACTTCAACACAATCCCCGAGCCTTGTGACATGGGGCGTTGTCCCGCTGGAAGATCCCATTTCCAGTTGGGAAGACAGACGCCATGTAAAGGTGCAACTGGTCCGCAATGATTTTTAAATAATTCGCACCGTTCATGCTCTGTTCTATCACAACTACGGGTCCCTGAGTTGTCCATTAGAACGTCCCCTAAAGCATAATACCGCCACCACCTGCCTGTGTATGACCTGCTGTACAAGAGGGGAACAACTGTTCGCCTGGCAGACGGCGTACCCTGACACGACCATTGACATGATGAATGAGAAATAGGGATTCATTTGACCAGGCAACTCTCTTCTACTCATCCATGGTCCAGTATCGAAAAAAAAAAGCTGGTACAATTTTCGCAGGCCATGGACCATTTCCGGCATATCTAGAGCGTTTTCACCTTCAAACTAGTGCGCTGTGTATATGCGGCCGAGAAGGTGATCCCATCCACTACCTTTTTGACTGTGATCTCACAAGTCAGTGGCATTTGTTGAAACCTTCTCTGTAACACTACTCTCATTGGTGCCAAAATACTGCCAAGAACATAAACTGCCACCACAAAATCCTTAAAGTGATGGAATTTCTCAGCTCCAACATTGATTATATCTCTGAGAGCTGAGAAGTCTAAGTCGAAAGTTCTCAAAATAACTTTGCTTTCCTTTCGAAACTTTTATAGGTCATTTTGGCTGTTTGACATCTGTATTTAACGTCCTGACTTTGTATTTTACAATTTTTTAATATTATTATTTTTTTCTTCTGAAAATGATTTTTTTTCCTTTGTTTGTTTGTTTATGTTTATGTCCTTTTTTTTTGTTTTTGTTTTCTCATTTTGTTTTGTGTCAATTTTTCAAACTTTGTCATCCCCTTCTTTTGTCATTTTGTATTTTCGTGCTTACATGTTTTGCCCTTCACTAGACTTTCCCCTTCTGTGTACTTAAAAGTTTATGTTTATATTGTGGATTGCTTAGCTCTTCCTTATCCCAGAATAAGCCGGACTATACAGCTGAAAGCCGCACAGGTGAACAGTGTCCGCCTACGGCGTCCAATCCATTATCGATGTTCCCGGGCCCACTGTAGGCATAGTTGACGATGACGCTTGGTCGACAGAGGCACACGAGAGTGGGACGTCTGCTGTACAGTCCCATATCCAACAGTGTCCGCTGAACTGTGTGTTCCGAAATACTTTCGCTTGGACCTGCATTGTATTAATTCTGTGTGGGCTGTCAACTGAATCATTGTCTCGCGCCAATTTTGCTTTACCAAGCGGGACAGTCTCCGACTTCCTTTTTCCTTGATGACGCGTGGACGACCAACACCTTGGCGTCTACTGCTGGTGTCACCGTCATTTATACACTTTGCATGAATACTAACAACAGCAGATCGTGAACAACTTACCAGTCGTGCAGTTTTGGTGATACTCGTTCCAACTCTTCGGGCCATTACGATCTGCCCTCTATCAAATTCGCTTAGATCATCAGCCTTTCCCATCACTCCCAAAAATAAGCACAAGAATGATTACTTACCTCCTCCAGCAGCAGTTAAATACCATTCTCACTTAATCACGTGCCCTCCACGTCATATAAAAAAAATTCATTGAAAAATGTGGGGTTGGTCATAATGTTTTGGCTCGTCAGTGTATATTTGACGTATTGGAATCCTATTTTAAAGAAAAAGGTATTCCTCTTGATACCTTTGGGATTATTCCTTTGGATTATTCCTCTGGATGCCTTTGGATTATTCCTCTGGATAAAATCGTGTTCGTTGGTACCGATGATGCTCCGGAAATGGTTGGATGATATCTCGAGTTTACTTCATATTTGAAAAAACAATACCCCCCCCCAAAAAAAAAAAAAATAGTAGCCGGTGCATTTTATAATTCACAGACCACATTTGGTTGCAAGAAACCTTAGGATTGCCTTCATTGCTCATTACTCTATATAATTACAACAGCTAACAAGAACAGAAGCATTACGCACAGTGATAGATTGTTTCGAAGTCTTTGGGATGAAAACGACGAAGTTTTAATCTTTTACTATACACAGAAGTTCGTTGGCTATCAAAGGGTACCTGTCTAAAAAAAAATTATGACCTCTTTGACTCGGTTATAAAATTTTTTGAAAACAAAGATGATTCGTTAAGAGAGAATTTATTGAGATTTAAGAATGATATAGCTTATTTAATAAATTTATGTACTAAATTTAATGAAACGAATCTACAGCTGCAAGAAGATGATTTGAATTTGATCAAAGCAAAGGCAACTTTTTCAGCTTTAGTGTAAAACTTGCGTTGTGCAAACAAAATTTGGGTCTAAGAGCTTTCACAATCAGCTTCCAAATCTTTCCTCTGTGAAAACAAATGATGACGACATTTTAGTATTTTTCCAGCATTTAGAAGCATTTTAAGATTTTACATTTTGAATTCAAAAGTTATTGAATTTAAAATACATTAAACTTAAAAAGAACTTTAATTTTTGAAACCCATTTATGAATTATGAAATCCTACTAATGTATGAACTTGTTTCTTTAATCTGAGTTTATTCTTTTATGTGAATGCTTCTTTTTTAACACACGAAAATATTCCAAAACAAGCAATTTTCCAATTTCTTATTTGGAAGATTATTGATAATTATTGCACGTAAGCAATAATTTTTCGCCAACGGATACCTTTCTAACCTCGAATCGCCAAAACATAGGACTATATTTTTTTCCATTTGAATGGCAGAATGTGAACTGTTTTTTGTCAACTCTGCTGCACAGCTCTATAAAGGATTTTGTTTAGTCAGTTTTTTAATTTAATAGCGATTCAATGAGATCGACCTTTTGGTGGCAGCTAATTTACCTTCTAATGTAAGTTTTGAAATTATTTTAGCAATTTGTCTTTGATCTTACCATTTGTATCACGTCACTTTTTCTGCGCAATAAATATTGATGTGTAGTTGAATTATTATTCCCTTTTTTTACTTTTAGGTTCATTCGTTTTCTTAGCGAGAAATTATTGCTTAAGTGCTTCCTCAGTCATGGAGCTCCCTCATTTTAATGAGGAAATTTCTCAACCAATCACGAACTGCACCGTGATGTCGCGCATACACTAGTCTGAATGAAATCTTCGAATTCCGTCCAGATTAAGGGATAAGTGACCCGCACCAAGGGCGCTGTAATAAACGAGGCCTATGTTCTCTGTATCTCTGTGCTCTGTATTTTAGTGCTCTTAAAAGAAGCGAAGTGAAGAAACAGAAAAGTGGTAGAGGAAGAGGAGAGGAAAGTATTGTATGAACCACAACAATATTATAACGTCCTATAAATTTTCTTGAACTGTATGCAATTACAAGAATTATTTGAAAATTCATTATTTACTTTCATATTCACTTAGATTGAAATGGACGACGATCTTCTAGCTGACGATGGGCAGTATAAAGTAAGAATTTTTGTAGCAATAACTTCTACGCTCGCTCTAGAAATTTAAGATTCTGTGAATGTGTTCATGGATTACTAGAATAACTTTTATTTCACAGCTGAAAATTAATGAGTTTTAGTACAATACCGTTGGTGACTTCAAAAGCATGTTGTCTTTGCAGTTATTCTTTTCGATGTTCAGGGGTTTGCGAGTCTCAACATGCGAGTCAACATTTGGTTAGTACCAACCATTAAAATATTGGTTCCATGGCTTCCCTGCTTGTGGGAATTTTCTTTTCTTGAAAGAACTAACTCTGTCATAATTTCCATTTTAAATGAATCTTTGGTGTGAGTGGCATGATAAAACAGATTTTTGGGTGACCTTTACTGTACGGTCCATATAGATTTATCGCCAAATCTGGTAACCTGGCTCTACAAATTAGTTTTTTGGTAACCCTATATTTGAAAACCGTGATATCGTGCCAATTTTGATTTTTGTCGCCAAACATGCGAATATAACCAAATGTATTGAATTTTGGCTATATTTTATATGACAACCCTATCTCAGTCCCTTCACCCCGGGGTTTTCAAATACCACCCACTCCTTTTCGACCGTTTTTTTCAAATACCATTCCTTTTCGACCGTTCCCTTCGTTGGCAAGTGTGTTTTTTGGATCGCTCTATGTGATTTCCGTTACCATTGCTTTTAAACGTTCCTGCAGCATCGCTTTTCGACTCTTCATTTCTTTTGATTTTATTGCTGTGGGAATTACACCATCGTTAAATAAGTATCGACTGCTCCCTTCGTTAGCACGTGCGTTTTTTGGATCGCTCTTTGATTTCCGTTACCATCGCTTTTCGACGCTCCGTTCCTTTCGATTTTAATTACTGTGGGAATTACACCATCGTTAAATAAGTATGTCTGCATCTGCACTAATTGTAAATATATCTCGTCGTATACGAGTGGCGAAAAAAAAAACTTATGGCTTTTGTGGATGCAAAAATGCGTGTTTACCCGCCCTTAACATGCGATGAAGCGAAGGGAGCAAATAATCATGACAACCGAAACAGCGGAGAAATCGTATGGAGCTAGCGGAAGTGATGGGCAAGTTAGTTTTCTTTACATTTTATTGTTTATTTGTGCATTCCTCATTTTCATTTCCATATTTGCAAAGGTTCACAGTGTGATTTTGCTTATACAGAATCAGAAAATTGGATGCACAAGTTTTGTTTACTTGTTCCTATGTATGTTGTGTTGATGACGCCATCTTGGATATGCACGTCATTGATGCAATCTTACATTTGGCGATGTTTTGAAAAAAGTCGCCAATGTGGACCGTACAGTAAACGATAACCCAGATTTTTCTCTGTTGCATTAAGAGATGTTTTAACATTACATGAGGTCGCCACTGAATTCAGGGTTCCCACGGTCCTTGAAAAGTCCTTGAATTTTTTTTTCCTAACTAGGGGGCCCTTGAAAATTACGGAACTTGGTGAAAAGTCCTTGAAGGTACTTGATTTTTTTTTAACAAGTACATAATTGTGTAATTTTGTCTTGCATTGGAAATTGTCCAGACTAGTTTCCTCCACAGCATGTGTGCCATTTGAGCCTCATTCTGAATGAAACCGGTGTTTCACGCTTTGACACTATGTGATATACTTATAATACTAGGTCTAGATCTCCACAGTATGGCTATCCGTCTAAGTTGGCACTTCTGGTCTCCATTAAGACGGCCGCTTCTCATACTCTTCTTCGTGCCACCAAAAGAATTTATCGTACGATATTTTATCGCACGACAGAAATTGATATGTGTGCAAGTAGCCTAAAAGTTAGCATTAAAACAAAAAGCCCACTCTGCAAAAAAAAAAAATCAGGTTCTGTGAGAAAAGAAAATCCAAATTGTTCCCAAAATTGACAATAACGTTTCCTTTTTTTGACTAACAGTTGTATAAAAAAATTATTATTATTATTATTATTATTTTTTTTTTTTGTATTTTTCTTTTTAACTGACAACTTTTGTGTATGCCTTGTTTTAGGTCGTTATAAAAAATTTTAGGTCCATGAAAAATATTTTTTTGGTTTTGAAAAGTCCTTGAATTTTTTTTGGATAAAGGTGTGGGAACCATGGAATTGCAGAACAAAGTTTTCTGACTTACAGGATTTCCATGAGCCTAGGCTTTTTTCAATAAAGATGTTGAATCTGATGCATGTATTGTCGGGATGCAACTTGCACCGAAAGATAGTGGCCATATTGGTGATTCTATTCGTTTCATGTGGAAATGAGGAATGCACAAACAAACAATAAAAGTATAGAAAAATGAAACTTATGGTCCAGTTTACTCTTCCTCAAGATTGTAAGTTTGGGCTATTTCGTTCAAAAATGCAAGAAACGTCCGCTAAATTTTCGTCCCTATGTAAAGCCCCCCCCCCCCCTCCCCAAAGTAACCGTCAAATTGGTTGTTGACCGCACTAGTTCCCTTAAGGAATTGTTTGGTGTCACCCCCATGACCCTTCATGGGCTCCCTGTATTCGGGTCCTTAAAGTACTGACTATGGTTAACTATCAGATGCGTGAACTGATAACCTTTGAAATCCTTGTCCTTCAGGTTAACGATATCAGCATAAGACTTCCAACAGACAGACACTATGGTAGTTCCCAGCAAATTCCTTTTATAAATAGTCTTGCACAACACATCCTTACTCCTATCATACATTACAACCGTAAAACATCTGTCCATGCCCCTTTCAATTCCACCAAATACCCATTTACACTTATATTTCCTTTTGCTAATCTTACTCTCATCAATTTGCATAGTCTCTCTTTCCTTCTCCTTAGATTTTACCATTAAACTCCAAGCAAGCATCCAAACACACTTCTCTACAATAATTAAACCAGTCAGTCATTGTATGGGTTGCCACATCCATTTCATTCATAACCCATCTAATTGGCTTTTCATTATCCCTATACCACCTGCGTAATTAAAAGAATCTTACATATATGCAATTTACTACTTTCAGACCATGTTCCCTTTCACACTGATTGCTTTTGCCGATGTCCATCCAAAACAAGCACTTATTCAAACCATTCGTACCTATTGCCCTCATCCTTTCTATATTTTAAAGTCATTTTACTCATACATTCTAGACATTTTATACTTTTCGCAGTCAAGCTAACTTTCTGGCATCATTCAAGCTCTCCAAATTTGCTGTAGATTCGTCATACATTTTCCCAAAACAAATACGCGTTTATACCATACCTGATCACAAGGGTAAGTGAGTGGCTAATAAATCTATAAAATCCTGAACAATAATTGATTAATTTAATTTGTAATTAAAAAAACAAATAAATATCAATAGCAATGTACAACTTTCTTGAAAATATAATCCCTAATTTAGGAAATCCAAAAGCAAGCGCAGAAATCAAAGAAACAACAATCCGTTGCAATCTAAAAATTGCCAAAAAAGAGGTCACCAATAAAAATCATTCTTGAGCGCTAACCAATCATTGAATGCAATAAATACAAATTTCTTTGCCACGGTATGAATCCAAACGAACTTTCCTTCCTTGGCATAGGGTTGCCTTAAAGCTGTATCAACATAAAAGTTACTATCTTTGGCGATAAATTGCTGGTGCATCGGATGCAACATCTCCACCCTTTTTTCATTATTTAAGCTGTTAAGGAATCTGAAAAAACTTATTAAAGATCTAAAATTTTGAAAACCAAATTAAATTAGGCATTTTGAAATTTATGGTGTGGAATAAAAGTGAAAATTAAGAAATTTTGTAAGTGGCCACAGAATTTGTTTCATTCAGTGGCCACTTACAAGCGTTCATATATTTTGTAGAATACACACATGTTATAGACCTTTATCTTTTTATTTAAAAAAAATTTCACAGTTCTTAGCAAAAAACTGTAAAATCGGAGGTTTGACCTTATAAACTAATGTTTTTTAGAAAGTGTGGCGACTGTAGCAAAATATTTTGGTCTACACATTCAAATTTCAGTTGTCACGTGGCGACCGTTAATGTTCACCTTTAGTGTGGGGGCCCAACTAGAAGATCTTGTGCCACATAGAAAATGTTCTACTGCCATCACTGTGGAATGAATAGTTACAGAAGATTAGCTTTGTAAACTATTTGTTTTAGTTGAGAGAAAAATGTGGATTCACAGTACATCTTTGATATTAAGACTTATGGTTCATTTTTGTAACGGAGTTGTAGCTGACAATTGCAACCCTGCTTTGTTATGATTATGTCAACCTCACAATTATTTGATTCTCTTATTAGTTTTTGTACATTCTAATTATATTTTTATTTTACCATGCCTAAACAACTTTGCAAGAAATAAATGTGATCTTTCATGACAGTCATATTATACAGACTGGCTCTTTTGTACTTGATATTAATAAATTAATTTAGGCAAACTTCTATACTAATATTGAAAAAAAATTTGAGTAAATAATACCTATTAGTAAGACTAATCAGTTGTGTGGATTTTATCCATTTTTAAATTTCTTTTTGTTAATTTTTTAAAATTATTTTCTGCTAAGCCTAAAACATTTTTTCTTTGAAATTCTACCTTAGCGACACCAAAAGCATTGCCATAAAAGAAGTCTAAAATCAAAGCTGTTCCATAATACAAAATTCCATGAGAGGTTTTATTTGTATCATGTGCACATACTGTTGTTTGCATGGGCCTTTTTGCAAAATTTTAATTTTCTTCTTTTGCGCTATTTTATATGCATTAAATAAATTGATGTACAATTTTCTTACAGGATGATGGTTTAGAAGATTTAGATATTGATGAAGAAGCAGCTCTTTTAGGATTAAGTGACGAAGAAATTGATGGTCGTGGAAATGGTAATGTGTGCAACCATTCAATGCAATCGTCTACTTTGTGTTTGGCACAGCTTGGCCAAATATGGTCCTTGTGCCGCAAAACCAACCCACTAATTTGTGCAGTGAATTTTCTATTTAATTATAATTTATGCTGTGGCTCAATGGGTTAGCCCACTGCACTTACACTCCACTGCCTATTGAAATTTTGTTTTCTGACCAATAGCTTTATCTAGAAATATTTTAGTACTTAATTTTAGAAAGATGCAGTGTATACACCTACCGAAACTGTTGTGTTGGCAGACGAGTACTGTGACCACTTTTATCAATTTGGTGGCTTAATTAATGTTGTCTACCTTGTGTTTGGTTCAGCTTGGTCTTTCTTTCTTATTTGGAAGAGCACTCCCCATCTGTGTACCCATAGTATTGGATATTTCAGATTGCACAAGTGCGTAGGAGGTCCTCAATGTGCTTCGGTCCCAGCTCACAAATATCAATCAAAAAGTGACTACCAATGCTCAAGTTGTGCCAAAACTTCATTATACCTACCTTTAGATGGTTAACAGTCAGAGAACAGTTCTTCATCGCATGACAGCCCCAATTCACGAGCTGAGTTTTGTTTTCATCGAGTGGCAAGCACGTAACTCACTTGGAAGCTCTGAAACTCCTGAAGGCATCTACTATAAGGGCACCCCTTCCTCAGTAGGATAGCAGACTTCTCTCACCTTATATGTTCGGCCCATGGGAGGTAGTACCTGGTCCATCATCCGTGGTGATATGTAGACCTCTGCCGCCTACCAGATAGTCGGAATTAGTAAGCAAAGCAGGTATTAGCCTAGGGCAGCTGTGGTGGTTAGACCCATGGCACTGCTAGTTACCAAGTGGCACCTCGTGGAAGTACCTGCCTCTACTTGACCGGAGTGACATGTAGCTTTGCCCCGGACCTAACCGACCAGTCACTACTGCCGACACTCCGGCCCAAACTGATCACCAGTCTCTGCTGACACTTCAATCCGAATCACCCAGCGCCTACTAGCAGGCTGTTCTGTGGCGTCCCGAGCCAACGACTGAGCGAGAGTGGTTCAGCCACTCGGTTCAGCTTGGTCAAACATGGCCATTGCATCACAGCCAAAAATCTCAACTGATTTGAGGAAATTACAACAACAAAAAAAATATTGTGTGCTTTCCTGAGTTTTATTACAATTTTTAAAACATTTTATGACAATTTGAAATGTTTCTAATCAATTTTCTACAACATGTACTAACAAAACCATTGTTAACTTCTGAGAAATGAGTTATTGATATTACCAGTTTCTAAGATGTGGTTTATTAAATTTTTATTTATAGAAGAGCTGGAGTATGTAGATGAAGATGGCAATCCAGTGGAAATAGGGGAAAACAACGTAGAGCTGTATGAGGTGGCAAATATTAAATCGAATAAACGAAGGTGAGGATATTTTCAAATGCAAGATTACATGTCCATTTTCTTTTGCTAGAGATCCTTATTCAAAGGAAAATCATGGTGCACACATAATAGCCAAAAGAAATTTTTATAAAAATTCAATGTAGAAAAGATCCATATTAAGAACTTTATTTTTCTCTGAAACAAAAACCTGCTTATAAGTAAAGCATAGTAGAAAATCTGTAGTATGGAACAAAAAGTTTCTGTAATGAAATAAGTTACTGTGAACATACCATAGCCATACAGCTTTTCTTTAGGTTTGAGGAAACTTGATATCTCTATCTACAAACAGAATAAAGTCAACCTGGATGCTTAGAGGAGTAAAAGCATTGACTTTCATATGAAATAGGCAGCATGCATGCACAGCTTCATGTTACTTCTTCCGTTCATACGGTTTGACGATCTCCGAGTGAATGTCACATGTGGTATTGACCTGTGAGTTGTAGGTCACTCATGTTTGATTCCATTTACCCTTTGTATATTTCTCTTCCGAGTCAACAAAACTTTCCTTGTGCATGTGCCCGTTAGTTGTGTGAAGGGTTTTCGCCACTAAAATCTAACTCGCCAACCACTTGATATTGGAAGAAAGCCAGACTAATTGACTAGCATGATAGGGTACACAATACAGTATTCTGACCTTGGTTCAATGTTACAAGGTGTTATGCTCAGATTTCTCCCTTCAGGATTGATTCTGGACCATCGCTAATAGCCTGTTTGCTCAGTGCAAAATTAATTCCAATATTACAGTATTTAATCGGTCTATGTTGATTTCCAAGTCCATGTGATGTACACTTCTGAAATCTTGAGACATTAACTAAATCCACATACTCCATCTATTTCATTGGAAAGTTGGTGGGTAAAAAGGCAAAGAGTTGCTTGATAGCTGGAATTAGTATTATGTCTATTGACTTCAAAGTGTGTCCTTGAGTCATTTTACATACTACATTGTGAGTTATCTGATTTAGACAAGAATGGCTTTAATGCAGTTTGAACATTTTCATTGGAATTATTTCACACTATCTTTTCTTTGTTTAAATGTCGACTTTTGCTTCTAGCACTCCCCCTGAAGACGATGTTTTGGATTTAGACCTGGATGCTGAAATTGAGAGCTTTACTCAGGAAAATCCAGATATAACAAGAGAGGTACAGTAGATGGATCTGAAAATATTCATATACTAATCATGATCCCTGTTGATTTATGAACAATGACTGGTAAAATGCAAGATAAATTTCCTAGAAACTAGGGGTCTCTGCACCCTGCTCCCCAACCCCCGGTGATTGCTATGCAAACCAACACTCCTTTCACAAACATCTTTCTCGGTCATGATGTCACAGCGAGTTTCACAAGGCCAGCTAGAACAATCTAACGTTTCATCTCCGTGGTGAAAAATTTGCACACTATTGCAAAATTATACTTTTTATCACAGTGAATTTATTTATGAAACAATTTTTAAAATAATTATACCATAAGAAAGAGAGCATTCTGAGCTTTTCACATGGTATTTTCAATTTTTAAAACTAATAGTATTAAGTTATAGGTATAACAGTTTTAATTGAATGAAAATTTTCCGAAATTTGTATGACCAACTTTTAATTACACCGAATTTATTCATTTACCAATTTCAAAAATAATTGTACCATAAGAAGGAATACATTCTTAAGTTTCCTCTGATGTTTTTAAATTTAAATACTGATAGTAATAAGCTATAGATATGATTTAACAAAAAAGTAACAAAAACTTCCTTTGCACTTTTTTTCGAATTTCAAAAAAATATTACCATGAACCAAGTCGAAATTTTGGAGAAAAAAACTCAGTGAGGTGCAAAAATTCACTTCTAGGCATACTCTAAAAAGATACTCAGGGCTGAAGACTGAAAATTTGTACGTGTTTTGCTCACTCGCGTTAGGAATTTCGTTTTTTTTTTCCCCGACTTTGACATATAATGCACCTTAAAATAATAGCCGCATCAGAAAAAAATCTTCTCCTTCTTGTTCCCTGCACAATTTTGAACAAACCATGTTAATTTGGCAATTTTCTGATCCGTACCTTCTTGGGGAAACCGTCTGAGAATCGAGTGAAAAAAAGAAGTTTCCAATCCTGCGGTGGCAGTAGTAACTTCTCTTTAAAATAGAGGAATAAAATAACATAAAATTCAATCATATAGAAGGTTTTTAACATAGCTTGGTCCAGCTGCCAATCCGCTAATGTAGCTGGCGTCTAACTCGGCAAATCGGATATACCAAGCTGTATCAACCTTGCAAGAAAAACATCAGAATCTGGTTGCTAGATTGTCGTGAGAACCTTATTAAGAAAATATTCAGTTTTCTAATTTTAAATGTATTATAGAGATCTTAAATGCCTGTTCCCTTCTAAAAAGCATATTTAGCTGGTTCATTTTATTTCTGAGTAACTTAAATGATGTAAATTAGGCGACTAATATTCCACAAGTGCTTTGTCTGTGGCAACCCTCTGTTGGTGCTATTAGGTGTTTTATTTTTAGGCCCTATTCACATGAGGTGTTTTCCAAGGTCAGCTTTTCTTGTACATTAAATTATGTTTTTTATTCCCCTAATTCAAGTTTCTATCTTTTTAATCATTGAATATAGAGTAAAAATTTTAACGGATTTGAAATCTGTGGATGATTCTATGTCAGATCAATACTAAAAACAGATTTATTACTTAATTATTTACTAAACAATTACTTATTTATTTAAATAAAATCTCATTTAAGGTATCAACCTGGTGTAAAACTTTCCGCAGATTTGAAATCCATTGAAATTTTTACTATCTTCAACGATTGCAAAGATAAAAACTTGAATTAGGGGAATAAAAAAAAAAATTTAATTTGGTTAGAAAAGCTAACCTTTGTAAAACGCCTCATGTGAACAGTGCTTAAGTACTTAATTCTATCCAATGAATAAAAATGTTTTTACTGACAGTATCTACTTGTGGGTAAAGCATTTCATTGAAAGGTAAATTGAGTTTCAGAGATAAATGTTTAAGAAAATGATAACTCTAGATAAACATCCCAACATTCCATACAATCTATATTGCAGGGATGAGATTCTTCCGACTTTAGTCGGTATTTCCGACTTTTATCATTTTTTAAGAAAAAATTCCGACTTTTGCCCTTTTTGTCTTCGATAAACGTAAAATGCGACTTATCTAGCCAACATTGCACTCCTAAATTTTGCCAAGCTGATAAGTTTGCAAATTCCTATTTTAAAAGAATCCTTAGAAGCAAATAAGTTTAATGGAGAACTTGGATTTTGAACAAGTTAACGTACGTTGTTGCTGTAAATTTCGTAGGTAAAGCTACGGTTTCCTAAGAAAGCGGAGCTGTTATCTTGCGGCCGTGGTACCTCATGATGCGGCGGAAAAGATATAAATGAAATATTTTAAGTTGATCAGCTTTTAATGAACGGTTTTTCTTTCAAGTAGAAAATAAGATGCTCGGTTATTTAACCGATAAAGTATTTCGTCTTTTATGGCAAGCGGAAAGTTAAAAGTTTCTTTTTGAATATTCTAGGAAGTACTTTCAAAATCCGATAAAGCTTTTTTGGCGACTTTAGAAGTGCGCCAAGGCGGTGGACATCGCTTTAAACGTACTGCAGCTATTTTTTGCAACGGAAGTTTTCAAAATGATGCTTCTTTTAAGGGCAGTATTTATGATTGCTTAAATAAGTAAAATTATTTCTTGGATAATATGGGTTATTAATTTTAAGTTTTATTTGGTTTAAAGGGGGGGGGGAGGGGTTAGAAAATAAGAATATTTACGGGAAAATGTAAGCCAATTGAAATTGGTTAGAGATTATATATTGGTTAGATATTATATTTTATTTTAAACAGGGTTGCAGCTTCAGTCTGTTTTTAGCAATGACAACGGCCTTGCAGCTTTTTTTTTGGCGCACTTCTTAAATCGCCAAGGAAATAATTATTTCAAATGAACCAATGAAATAAAATGACAGTTTAACGGATTTTGTAAGAACTTTCTAGAATATTCAAAATGAAAGCTATAAACTTTCCACTAGTCCAGGTTGTCTTAAAATCCGTAATACAAATGGGTTACCTTAACCTGTCATTACTCGCTACTAAAAGTGCGCCAATACCGTTAACATCGCTATAAACGTATACAAGCTGTACCAAAACAGGTTTTGATGTGTTTCAAATTAAGTATATTTTTAACGATTTATTAAGGTAATATCGGTGAAAAGCTGTAATTATGCTAATTTTTATTTTTAGTGTCGACTTATTTTTTTCATGACATTTATGCTATTTAATAAAATTAGTATTTATTTCGTTCATTCTTTTGTATAACATAGCGTTTTTATTTCCTGTTAATATCATTTTTGTATCAAGGTTTTGGAAAAAATTGCAACTGTTAAAAAAATTGCACCTTTTTTTTAAAAAAAGGCATAATTCCCTATAAATAGCATTTTCAACTATATGCAGCTTATTTTATAGAAATTCGGTTTTACGCGCCAATTTTCTTATTTGCAAAATTTGAGTTTAAGCGTATTTTCAGACTTTTTGTCCTTTTCCCACTCTCTCTCTCATGCCTGATATTGTAGCTTTTAAAAATTAGGTATCGAACATTTTACGATCGTGACCAATGCCATGTAATTTTTTCCGGTTACATTTTATGAAATTCGATAATTATGATTTATACAGTTATTGGACTGTATGTTCATTAAAATTTCTGCTAAAAACTGAAGGAATTTTTTTTCAGTGTATGTATAAACCCTTTAATGAACATAAATTTAACAATTGTATTGCATTTAACTGAAATATATATACAGTGAAATCCCAATTTAACGTATCCTGCATACGCGATTTCTCGCATATAACGTCATTTTTCATTGGTCCTAAATAATTACTTATACTTTGCCTATTTTTTGTTAAAAAATCCTGTATTTAACGTTATTACTTCAAAATATTTCCTGTGTTTAACTTTTTTTAAGTGTGGAGAACTCAAAGCGATTTTATTAAAATAGTCAGATTTTAAAATAACAGACAGCTCTTGTCATGTCCTTACTGAAACTAAAAACATTAAAAAAATATAAAACAATAATTTTAAGAATGAGTCCTACCTCCACCCAACATGACACAGGCATGTTACAAATTCACATGAAATTCAGACTACCTGAGGTATTCATCTAGTGTAAAATTTTCTGCAGATTTCAAATCCAGTGAAATTTTCACTCCACCTTAAATGATGGTGGAAATAGAAAATCTCCAATAGTCCTTTCCGTGTTCATAATGTAATGAATATCTTCATCAAATAAGTCGATTGCAAATTAGAAATACTACAAAACTTACAAAAACTCATCTGGAGAATGATGTTAATGATTTAGCTAGTAAAAGTATATGTTAAAGTAATGATTAGCTAAACGCAAATCAAAATAATAGATTTATGTGTACAATAAACTAGTGTAAGGGAAGAAATAAAATGTATATGTCACTTAAATTAGTCTTTATTACATGCTCTATGTTTTGTTTTAACATTTTCGCATATAACATTTCTTTCCAGTCCTTTGAAATACGTTAAATCGGGATTTCAATATATAAGTGTTAACCTATGCTTGCATAGCTTTAATTTCTCATTTCCTGTTTTTCATTTAACTTATACCAGATTATTTTTTCTTTTAGTCCCCCATAAAGACATTTAATGATAGACAGCACAAGGAAAACCTGATTTCCTTGACCTCTCGTAGCGAGCACGATAAATCATCTGTCAGAAGACGGGATCATAGTCCCGAGAGAGCTTCGGAAAGATCGAAAGTTGACCTCTCCTATTTGGCACATAGCTTGTCGTCTTCGAGACACATTGCTTCTGATTCGTACACTGAACCTTTGGAGTATGATGAGGAGAGTGAAGATGAGAGTATTGCTGATGACCATCGCGAACGATTTAAATCGGAGCGCAGTAACATAATTACTTTGACGCCTGCCAAGAAAAGGGTAGACATTCCAGATACTTTAGGTACGTTGATATTTCTTTCGAGTTTGAAAAAAAAAAGTCTTTTGAAAGGCACTGTTGCAGTTGTATTGGAAAAGAACTTGTAGTTGTCATTTACAATATTCATATTATATAGCCTGGTTCCATTAGACTCAAACCTAATAAATTATTTAACTTGGACAAACTTATTTGACAATACAGTACAAAATCTGGAATCCTCCAGACCTAGGCCATTTCGGATTATTCAGTTTTTTTGTCAAAAAAACCATAATGTGCTCCAAATCTTCTAATTTTTTGTGTAGTATTTACTCTGAACATATATATATATATTTTTTTTTGCGTTGTTTTATCAATTTGGTCCGGGTTGAGTGCTCTGTTCTTTAAAAATTGTTCTTAAAAGAGGTGGAATGATAGAAAAATGGCAGTTATCAAAACGTCCTGATTTCAGACAATTCCAGATTCCAAATGGCAGTTCAGATGACTACTAGTATTATACAGTTGCCTGTTTAAATTATCGACTTGATGTTCTGCTGATATATATCATAAATAAATTTTATTTTATACCTAAAGCTGATGCATATACCTCCTAATCATTATTTTTTTGAGCACAGTACTTATGCTTTTCCATTTTGAACAAAGAAACCACACAAGTTATTTCAGAGTGACACAGAACTAGTGTTTCTACTTGTTGCTTTAGATTTTAATGTGCTTACTTTTTGTTTTAAGACTTTCCAGTTCTATTAAATGTTACTTGAACTTTAAATTTTTATGTAGGAAACCTAGATTTTTTTTAATTTAAAAACTCATTGAATGAAATTTTTCTTAAGTTCATTTAATTTTGAATTATAAAAATTGATAATGTTTAGGGTTTCACTCTTTGTAGTTTACCTGGTGCAGCTTGTTCATATTTGGACCTTGCAACGTAAAACCCTAGTCGCACCTTTGTAGTTTACCAAAAAAAAAAAAACATTTCTAAGTAATCCAGGAGTTTATTTTTCATAACATTGATAGGATAAAGCAGATTATAAACATCATGATCATATTAAACATCAGGGAACAATACAAACATTGTATTTATAATAATAATAACAACAGAAAGTCTGAACGTCAACTTTGCAAAATCTGATATTAGCATACATATGTGAAAAGCTGGATGCCGACAGATTGATTTCTCACATACAATTTGTTAAACCCTGCTATAAATGCATTCTAAATTGCTTTGTCTTTACAGAATCTGTCATCAGCGTAGAAGAAACAGCAAAAGTTCAAGCTTTTCTTGAAAATGAACAAAAACGCAAAATGCGTTTTAAAGGGAAGTCGGGAGGAAGAATGAAAAATCCTCAAAACTTCTCTCGACCTTCGCAATCCTACCCCAATCAATCCCCACATCAACAACACCTACATCAACAACCTCTACATACACAAGCTCCTCATCATCGACCACCTCACCAGCAACCACCTCACCAGCAACCACCTCACCAGCAACCACCTCACCAGCAACCACCTCACCAGCAACCACCTCATCAGCAACCACCTCATCAGCAACCACCTCATCAGCAACCTCCTCATCAGCAACCACCTCATCAGCAACCTCCTCATCAGCAACCTCCTCATCAGCAACCCCAGGTATGTTATTTTCAAATAACTGATTGTATATTAAAATTATTTACCTTTTTTACTGAAGATTTTGTATTGTAAAACCATTATTCACAGTGTAAAAACTCCTTTCATGTTTTCATTGATAGCCATTTTTTTTCTTGAGGACATTATTTTTTGGCCATTATTGTATTCAAGGATTGAAGTTGTACTATGTTTCCTTTATGTTTTCCCAAACCTCAAAAAATGTCCTATATTTCAGTAAATTCCCTATATTTCTTCATAGATGCAGTTATTTTCTCCCACCGTATTTTATTTCGATCATTCTGCTCATCGCGGTACATGCAAGCAAACTCCGATAATCTCTCTTGTTCGGACCGTGGGAAAGAAAGGATCTTCATTTCTCCCTTTCAGGCGCAGACTCACCTATCACGTCGCTGTGAAATTACATTGTGTACTCATTCTATTGTCCTTCATTGGAACTTTCTTGAACTTATTTTCTTTGTCGGAATAGCAACAATCTTTTTCTATGGGTCTATCTTTTTCTGCCTTCATCTCACTACTTTGTTCCCAGTCCCTCTTTTTCCCCTCTTTCACATTATTTTTCATTTGCCATTGTCTTATGGTAAGTGCAGCTTGACCATATTTGGAACCTTGTGCCATAAAACCTTAAAACAGTCAACCACCTTAAGGTAATCTTATTCACAAAACTTCCTTCAGGATCCATATTGAAATTTATTTTCCTCTCAAAAACTGTTCCCATTTTTAGGACCCTTTTGAAACTTGTACCAAATAATCTGTATAAAACTTTTTTTTTAATGTAATCTCAAATTTCGTCTTGTTGAAAAGTTTACCTCTGCTCTTTCAGTTTTCATCTGCAGAGCCTTACCAAGCTCCTCCTTCTTCATCATCGCAGTCACGAAAAATTCTCATCAATCCACATTTCAGAGGGGGTGTTCGTCTTTTCGTGCCACCGACCTCAGATCAAGGTACTGTATTGAATTATGTTTTGTTTGCTCAATATAATCTTTACCAACATTAGTTCAAAGGATCGGATCGACTTACATTCAGCAAATGATAATTCTCAGTTTCTTGATTTGGTATTGGTCCTTTGATTTGCTGGCGACTCACCTCACCATGTATTATTTTAATACTAGCCACTGTGTGGCCAGCACTGTCTAGCCCGAGACAGTTCTGACCAATGCTTGCACAGGTGTGACCAATGCTTGCTGACACTCCCCAACCCCCGGTGATAGCTATGTATTCCCATTTGATTTCTTCGCTAACGAACTCCACATGCAATGCTGTGATGTCATCAAAGTGGCTATTATCAACAACGTAAATCAAAACAAGCTTGAATCGAAAAACTTGGCATGATTCCTAAGGCAGATGTCAGCGGTTGAAAATTGCAAATTTTGTTCCTTCTTCATTCGATGTTCGGGTGACGTCACATATTCCAGAGAAAAGAAAGAATGGTGAAAAAACTAATAAATTAATTTTTTAAATTCGGGATGGACACAAAAATTGCAAAACATCTGGATTACCTGTGTGCCAAATTTTACTATTGTAAGTGCCATAGATTCGTCTGGGCACTGAGTAGCAAGGGACAAACACTTCGTTTTATAATAGTAGAGACTAATATGTCATACTATGTGTCATTTAAGTTCAATGGGGCTGCGGTAGCCCTGTTCAAAGAGCGACGGATTAGCGACTGGAGGGTTGCAAGTTTAAATCTAACCAGACCGTCATGTACAAAGGGAGTTGGTGTACGTTCAATCTGCCGTTGCTCCAATGTCATCGCACTGGCATGTTGCAAAAGGTTGGAGTGGGGCTGCCAGCTCAGGTATTGTTTCGGCATCTGACCATGGTTCAAAATGATGAGATGTCTTCTGATCTTTCCCTTTGGGACTGATCCTGGGACCTTTGCCAATAGCCTGTTGTGTTTGCTCCAGTGTAACATAAATTCAAGCTACTGGCCTCAAAACCGTAATCTCTATTTCAGGTTGTTTTAATGAAAGTTTTTGTATAACATGTTAATTTTTTTAGGAATGACTGTAAATCCACCTCCGCAAGAATCCATAGCTCCTCCTCCTGGATCTTACGGAACTCCTCAAAATTATGCTTCTCCGATGGTAAATATAGTATACTTTGTGGTAAAATCTGTTTGGTTTTTGGATATTTAAAATGGTAAATTTAAATTGAATTGGCTTGACTTTCTTGATTTGAACTAGAGTAAAACATTATGTGTTTAAAATTCCAGTTGATCTAGCCATACACAAGATTTGTATATAAATGTGCCATTTAAAGTACAGATTATAAGTCATGGCAAAGAAAATGTTTGTTATTGAAGAATAACAAAGTATTGTAATGTAAAAATGAGATAAAGCTATTAAATGAAAGAGCAAGCAGCTGTAGGAACAAGGAAGACATATTTAAGGTTTTGAAGAACAATATTTATGAAATACCACAATGAATAAATTGAAAGATTCAACCTTCCAAACAAATATAATCTGTAGGAAAATAATTTTTCTTGGGAAATTGAGAATATTTTAAATGGTGTGACAGATAGAGATGTAATTGCAAGTAATATTAAATGAGCTCTTACCTCCTGCAGGCAGCCATAATACCAAACTTTACCTTTCACCATTTGTTACCATGGCTACATTTTGAGGATTTACCATTGATCATGTGACCCCCCTGTAAAAGGAATTATCTTTGCTGGCAGAAATGAAACCCAGTGAGAGATCAAATTGAGCACTGGATCTGTAAAGACATGCCATTCTGGGCACTGTTATTTTCTGTTTGTCTTGACCTAAATGTTCTGTCAATAAAAATGGAGGATTTAAAATTTTGAATCTGTTAGTAGAGTTTTTATTTTTACACCAATAAATAAATTAGGACAATGACCACAGATGTTAATTAATTCAGCACCAGTGTACTTGAAAAGTTGTGCATGACGTATTCAAAGAACTAAAAGAGCAGGGAAGAAAAGTTATGTATCATTGTTTTAGCTATACATATATCATTGTTTTAGCTATAAATAAGCATATTTTTGTGAAATTGAACTATATCAATTCTTACAGTAATTATGTGAACAGAAAGCAAAATTAACGTTTTGCATCAGTCAAGTTTTACTGAAATCAAATGTTTCCTATGGCGTTTTGTTTGCATGTTCAAGTAATGCAACTAAACTTTGATTATTTTTTTTTAGTATTCTCATCACGACAACTCGCTTCCAGTGAATGTTTCTCAGCCTGTCTTCAGCACTCCTCCACCATCCATTCCGTACAAGCCTTCAGAGTATCCACCTCCAATTCCTCCACCGCAATCGCACATACATCAGGTGATTTTCAGATTAAATTTGGTTTTGCAGTTTTGCTATTATATTAGACAGCATAAGATGAATTGCTCTTCATGGAACTAAAACTCGTCTCCTCAGAAAGAGACCATTGCAGATTTTTTTAAAAACAATAACGAAATTTCACCTTTTACATAGAGGAATTATGAAAAATCTAGTTCTGCCACAGGCAACTTTTACTATTTTTTAACCACGACTAGGAGTGTTTTAATCAAGATCATCTCAAAAACTCCCAAACTTTTTTAAAAATTAAAAGAGGTCAGCAAAAACTCAGTTCTTTTTTTAACAAATTGCAAACTAAAAGTTTTTTGAGGCAAGAGAAGATGCAAGAAAGCAGTAAAACTAAAAATATAACTATTTATTTACACTGTTCCTAATTTATTAACACATTGTTACTCTTAAACATTCTGATAAATATATAAAAATTCCAAAAGAATCACATTTTAATTTGCTGAAACATCTTATTAAAGATAGGCATATCTTAGTTTATTCATTCATATGTTCAATATTTCAATTGAAAAATCTTCGTTTTCCATCCAAAATTGAAGTGGATGTTAGAAATACGATGCAGCAACTGGTAACTTGAAACAAAGGCTCGAATGTTCAATAGAAATAAATTTCCTTCATTTAGATACCCTTTCGTTTTTTAATTTTGTCTGAAATTATTTTTAACGATTGGAGATCTTACTTACGAATCAACCCTTGTGAACTGTATGTTTTCCTCTTAAAGACTCCATCTTATTAGTGACTTTGTTTTCAGCCTCCCTTGTGGCATTCTCCTGCTGAAATCGCACCACCCCCTGTTTCTTATGCTAACCCTCCGCCAGTTTTGAACTTTGGGGGTAAGTTTTGTTTTAAATCTTATGCTTCTGATTGAAACATAATCATTTGTTAATGACAAACTTTCAATTGTATTGTTTTATACTGTTAATCTAGTCAATTCACAAAACATTATATAGACATGTGAATATGTAAGCCAAAAGTATGTATTACATCACATACATTACTGGTTCAGTACAAAGTCCCAAATCCAGAACTGTCGAAATTCCGGACGTTTTGCTGCCGACCAACCGGTATAGTGGTTAAGGTGTTAGAGCCTCTAGATCAGAAGATTCCTGGTTCAAATCAGGGTCCGGGCATGGATGTTTGTAAGCGTATGGTGTATAGGCGGCTGGTACACCTTAAATCTGTCGTGGCCGAAAGTCCTCACGTTGGGTTGGTGTGGACGTTTGGAGAGTGGGGTGCCAGCTCAGGTGTTGCCTTGTCATCTGACCGTGGTTCAAAATTACGAGGTATTGTCCTCGGATCTTTCCCTTAAGGGACTGATCCCGGACCGTTGTCAATAGCCCGTTGTGTTGCTCTGGTACGACTTTAACTAAAATTACCATTACTGGACATTTTGCTAACCAGCGTTTTTTTCCCTCTCACTTTTTTCTATCTTTAATTCTCTTTTAAGAACAATTTTTTAAAGAACAAGGCATTCAACCTGGACCTAATTGATGAAATGACGCAAAATAACGGACATGTTCAGAGTAATTACCACGCAGAAAAATTAGAAGATGTGTAAGAGAATTTGTTGCATTGTATTAAAAATTTGTCTTTCCTTTTTTTTTTAACTTATTCCAATTTATACACTATAACAAAAAAATCGACTTGCCAATTAGATGCAGAAATACAGTGGTGCCTGACTTGATCCACTTGGAACTGAGCTGGGGCGTATAGTCCGAGTTTTGACGAGTTCCATTTACAACTGTGTCCTGACGACAACCATAGACTCGTCCGAGGCAGCGTGGGGATCCTGCCCTTACTATCGCACTCCACACATGCCCACAATAGTGTGTTATGGTCTGGGGTGCCATCTTTGATAGCCGGATGGATCCCTTTGGTAGTCATTTATGGCACACTTACTGCATAGCGGTACGTGAACAGCATTCTACGACCGATTGTGTTACTGTTCCTTTTGCAATACCCTGGACTTACTTTTCAACATGTTAATGCCCGACTGCATTATGAATTGTCTCCAAACTTTCCCTACACTTCCTTGGCCAGCTAGATCTCCTGATCTCTCTCCTATAGAGCACATTCGGAACATTATGGGAAGGCGATTGCAACCATCCCAGAATGTTGACCCTTTATCCCGACATTTGGAGACAATTTGTCAAGAAATTTCACAGGGCACCATCCATGAACTTTTTTAGTCTATGCCACGCTGGGTGACACATCCAGGCCAGAGGTGGACTAACACCTTATTCAGGGTGGTAACAGAACCTGGAAACCAGGGAACTTTTTAATTCTGGAAAAATCAGGGAAAATTTCCAATTTTTACAAAAAATCAGCGAAATTTTGACAATTTAAACGGCTACCATTATCGTTTATTTAGAGATGCACTATTTCGAGTGCTTTTGAGGATCGAATAAATCATATTCGCCGAAATTGTAATTAGAATAAAGAACCATGGCGTCGTAATTTTTAAACACTGCAAAAACTGCCTTCACCGGGTTTTTTCGCGGTCACAACATCTTGGTCGCCGTGAGGCTAGCGATATGACTAGTGGTATACAATTTTAAATTTGTTTAACTAATGATGTTTTTTGTGTATTAAATTAGTTATTTTTGTTTACAATTACATTTTTGTAGAACTTTTTATGTATATTTGCAGTTGGTTTTGATGAATAGTATGATAATGTAGGGTGAGGTGTAAAAAGTTCATAATCAAAATGTTTTGCATTTTTTCTCCATTTTTTTCAATTGCAATTATAAGGGTTCCAACCCTTACAATAACAATTAAAATATCTGTAGAGAAAAAATACAAAATATTTGTAGATAATGATCCTTTTACACCCTCTGACCTTAAATATTTAAAAATAGTGTTGTGTGGATACTTTATATTGATAAAGAACGAATGACACATTTCACGGATCATAACATTTCTTAAGGGTTAAAAATTGTTAAATCAGGGAAATATTTGTGAGACTATCAAATCATAGAAATATCAGGGAACTTTTCTTTTTTTTTGGATTTTGTTACCACTTTGTTATTGACTTCCTCCCTTTGTAGTGGTCAAACTCTGAAATCATTCAATTGTTCTGAAATTTAAATAAAGTAAAATTTGTTGGAATCTTTGAATACGTTATTTTAATGCAAAATTACTTGTTCTTCGTGTATTAATTTTTAGAGTGTATAGTTTTTAAATTTGTTTTCGTTGTTGGCTATTAAATGCTAAATTATTTCTTTGTATTTCACTTGTAAAATGTCATGAATTGCTTAAGTATGACCTGGAATTTTGTAAACATTTGTCTGGAAAATTCAGGGAATTTTATTTCTGAAATAGAGTGGGAACCCTGATAATTGAAGACACATAGTTGAAGAGCAGATAAGGGGTTTCAAAATGTAATGTATATTGCAATCGGGATGATAGCAAAAGTTGGGGATCTACTTTCATTTTCATTAGAAACTTCTTACCTGATCTTTGGGAGACGAATATCTGTCTTCTAACATACACTAAACATCCTAGTGACTGGGGAGCATTGAATGTTGAAGTACCAACTAATTGGTACCTGATGAACTTTACAACATTAAACCTGCATAGACCCTGTACTCAGTATTGTTTTTTCCTCAGAACATGCATAACTAAATCACATAGATCAAACTTTGAGAACCACTGAACCATCTGCCCTCTTGACAAACGCAGATGTATTAACAAATAAATCATTTTTGTTATAACTGGAAGAATGTTACGTAGTAGCATGAGTGATGATGCAGTTTTGACATTGCAATGTGTTAAACATAGAAGTGAGGGTGTGGATTTTGTTAGATCCTCTAAACAAAATATTACGTAATGGTTGAAAAATTATGGTTTTCACCCTGTAACATTATACAAAGCACATTTTTTTACTCTGCTCTATTTTCTGTTTCAGATCCTTTAGCACAAGTTCCAGGTTATCACAGCAATTACAACCAAAATGCTTATCAGAATGCTGGCTACCAAAATGTGCCCATTCCTCCTCCACAACCTATTAATTATAACCAACCCCCACCACCTGTTCACATGCATACCACCTCCTACAATCCACCACCTGTTACATCCGCTCACACTCCAGGGCATTACCAGTCTAGTCAGCCTGGACCTCCGCAAAATGTAATGCAGGTATGATGGATTTCTTTTAACTTTTTGTATTGTTTGATTTATAATGCTGCCATTGTTTTATTTTGTCCAAAAAGAACTTCCTTTAACAAAAAACTCACTTTACCTATCCACCCACCATAGTGTAAGTGGGAGCTGGTTCACTTTTAATCTGTCGTTATTTCAAATGTCCTTGTGGAAGATTGTGGTGCCAGCTCGTGTGTTGACCTCGTTATTTGTACATGTTTAAAAATACATTGTCCTCTGATCTTTCCCATCAAGATAAAAAATAAAAAAATTCAAAATATATTGATAATTTTTGTTGTGTACAACAGAATTATAATACATTCTTAAATACAGAAGAACATTGAATGGCCTATCTTGGCCAGTTATTTCTTTAACATTGAAAAACTGTGCCTGCCACAGTCATATGATGTGCTGTATTGGATAGCAGAAGCGCAATATTATTTCGCTCAACATTCAGAGATTTTAAAACGCCCTCTACAAGACAAACAACATATTGATGATCAACACTCACCTTGCAAACTCTGCAGTCAATTACGCAAGTTTCCTCTGTATTATCAAGAGTGACAACCAATATGTTAAAAGTACTTATTGCCATTTATTTCACTTTCGTCTGTTAGGACGAACACCTTCTTTACATGAACTACTTGTTTGATCCGCAATACTTCGGCGTTTGCAATATAAGACGCACGTGATCAAAGGGTTGGTTCGAAGGGCAAAAAATGAAATTGTAATTTCATATTAATTAATTTTAAGCTACATTTTAAAAAGTTACTAGTGGTTGCATAAATGCAAAAAGTTGGATTTATGCAGAAAGTTGCATTTATGTTGCAGTTATAACTCACTTACAATACACCCCATGTAAGAGGAATTTTGGTTTTAGTACTTTACATGCAGCATAGAATGTGTGAAAAAAAGTTGCATTCGTTGCAAAATGTTGCCCTACTCATCACTCATTTCAACAGACTTGTGTCACCCTCCACAATCAACACTTTTACCTTTTTGCATCACTCATAATTTTATTCATGTTTATCTGATACTTAATTATAACAGTCAACTAATGTGGGGAAACCCTGTCTCTCTTAATCTCAATTTTTCTTGAATTTTAGTCCCAAATTATCTATTAAGGAACAATCCAAGGAAGCTAAAATGGTTGCTGCATGATTGGCCCATGTGTTTTTTATATCTAATCTTTTGTCACACACCCATAGTGTCATGTAAACTACATCCATATCATTTGCAGGGATATCATTTGCACTGGTCAGGGAAAACCTGGAAATGACAGGGAATTTAATTTTGTCCAAAATTGTGAGGGAAAAGTATTCATTTTCATCAAAAACCTGGAAAATTGCCTCATTGACCTAGAAATGATTGATCATGGCTTTACAGACGCTTTGGAGAAAAGTAGCCAATAAGATTCGTACACAGTTTCATATCACTTTATTTTATTAATTTAATTTTTCAACTGATTTTAAAAGAAACAGCACTGACTTAAATTGAAAATTTTTATGCTTACCTTATAATACATGGTTGGTTGGTGTCGTGTCATGGATAGAAAATAAATTTAAATAGGACCAAAGGTCCCATATACAGCATCTGCGATTTGAAGGCAATTTTCTTCATATAAGTCCTCCCGCAGATTGTCACTTATTTGCTGCAATTGCGCCAAAATAGCAGGACAGGTGAAAAGATGTTTGGGGGTTAGTTCTATGTCTGGGCAGTTTTTGCAGAGGCAGTAAGTCCTTGTCCCATCTTTATTAATCTTCATCCCCCTAAAGTGTCCCGTCCTGAGTCTTGTTAGTGTGCTGGTGAGAGTTCTACATTAAATCACAAATTTATTTAAGTCAAATTTGTTGAATAAGTTATTTTAATACAAAATTACTTGTGCTTTGTGTATTGATTTTTACAGTTCTTAAATTGGTTTATATTATTGGGCTATTAAATGCTAAATTATTTCTCTTTTTTTACCTCAAAAATATGAATTTCTTAAGTATGACCTGGAATTTTGTAAATTTGTCTGGAAAAGTCGGAATTTTATTTTTGAAATGGGAGTGGGAATCCTGTTTAAATTATGAGTTAATTCATGATTACAGTGGATGGGAAGCATTGGATTACATTGGTTAAATACTTATGTTGTCTATCTACCATGAGAACTGCTGCAAATACAAAGTCTGTTAAAAGTATATCTATACTAGAAAACTACTATATGTGGGTAAAACACTGCTGCTCAAAATGAACCCCTGTTTTTGTAGTGACTGTCACCAATCAGACTTGGTGTGTTGGGAGCAGTTATTGTCTGTCTATCACAAGAACCACTGAAGATACAAATTGGGATCCTGTGTCGAGGAAATCCTTACTACAAATCGAAAAGGCCTGGTTTCTATAGCAACTGTCACCAACCAGGCTTGGTGTAGGGAGCAGTTACTCTCTGTTATATTGTCTGTCTAGCACAAGAACTTCTGCAGATACTAAGTCTTCCCCTGTGTTGGGATGATCTATACTAGAAAACTACCTTCCAGCGTCAACACATTTGGTGGAACAAAGCATGCCTGTTCAAAATGAAAAAGCCCTGTTTTTTTAGCGACTGCCACCAAACAGACTTGGTGTGAGTAGTTCTCGTGATAAGCAGACAGTACACATAGTTAATCTTTGGAGCAAAACCAAATAAATATCAATATTTTTATTACTCTGGGGCAAGTTACTGCTTAGGACTTCAAGATAGTTATTTTCTAACATAATTTAAAGAACTATTATAATTTAATCATAACAGTGTTATTAACTTATTAAAATAAAATCCCTTTTACCTTGCTAAATCTACATGTTTTTATTTTAGAAGCCTTATCACGAACCAAGAAACATTGGTCATAATGTGCCTCCACATGCTCAGTAAGTGTGGTTTTCTTTTTTCAGTGTAGTTTCAACTAAGTTTAGATTTTTTATCTTCTTTTGAATATATTAGCATCCTATACAATTTAATATCTAACCATTTATGTATCATGTATCCCATACATTTAGCAAAATGTAGGATGAAAGCCTCATGATCTGCCCTGTAGAGCTGGAATTAAGGCATTGGAGTTCTCCTTTCTGCCACAAAAATCTCATAAACCTTAGAAAGCCTTTTTTATGTTTTTTTGTTCAGTTTTTGAAAGCTGTTAAGAAACCTTATGTGTCTGAAAATCCTTTTAAAAAAATTTAAACTTTAAGAGCACAACTTATTTTATCTCAGCTGCCCTCGAAAACCTAATTTGTTTGCGACTGATTAAAATTAATAAATGCAGGTTCTACTTTGTTCTCACTATTCATTTTAACTGCATAAAAGTTCTAAACCCTGCACATTTTAACCTAGTGTTTTGTTTCTTAAACTATAGAGCACTACCTATTACAGAGGCTCGAGATTGCTGCAAAGTTATCAAAAATGCTAGCCTTTACCAAGTTACCTTTCAGTACATTTTGATAATAAAAATGTTGTATATACAAAATCCCAAGACTGGTCTGTAGAAAAATTATTTTTGTTTTTTTACAAAGACAAAATATCAATATTGAGTACTTGAAAATTTAAGGGTAGAGATATCGTTACTGCCATGCCAAAGGGCACTAATCTGCATTTTGGCTATTTTCACCTAACTGTATTTTTTTAGTTTACATTTTGTGTTTTATACCATGACAGCCACAAATAATTTGGATTCTTAGTGGAAATGCCCATTTTCATGCGAAAACAACCTTTGAGTGGTAACTATGTTTTCCCCGAAGCGTCAAAACTTTGTGCACATTTTTGTAGAAACATCAGTTTTGTAGATTGATGCCTTTTGGCATGGTGGTGATGATATTTTTAATGACCCTCCAATATGACATTTTGTGCTGTAAAGCCCTCTCTTTGCAGAATACTACATTGAATTATACAAGTATTTTTGTGTCATAAGCTGATTTGCTTGAACATATTTTTAAAAGTTACACACTAGCTATGTACTTAAATGTATAGAAATGAGAGTTTTTTAAATTTAGACTTAAAAACCAAGGGCTTAGTATATTTATATGTAAATATGGAGGCAGAAGTACATAAAATTTGGAAAACACTTCTTGTTTGTAGTTTTTATTTTATCATCTGTTGCTTTTTAGTTATGCTGATTGTAACTGTCAAATTAATTTTTTACTAACTTTCAGAAGGAAAAATCTCCCCCCAAATCCACGATTTTCTAGGCAAATTGAAAAAAGGCCATCCAATTCCAACATAAAACAGGTTCCAATGAAGATGCCTCGCATGGATCACCCAGTTAGAAAAGTAAGTAATGGATTCTACAGTGCAATTAAGTGGTGGTTTAATTTACTTATTGTGTGCCCATATTTTTAACTTTACATATTTTTCATTCTAGAATTCTCATGTTAACAGTTCCAACATCAGAGAAATTCCTCTGGTGGACACAATAGCCTCGTCGCAAAAAGCAAATGCGAAAAAACCTACACCCGTAGTCGAAGATGAGGTGAGTAATCTTCAATTGTTACTTTAGTTTTTTGAATCTCGAGTCAGTAACAATTTGGAATTTATGTTGACTCAAGATCTAAATGTGTCCACGTGATATTTATCAGTGTGAAGAAATGTCCCTAATGTGCCATTTCATAAGAAATGCAAATTTATATGCTCTTTCACCTCATGTCAATTTTCGTAAAATAAAATGAATATTTTATAAATACCAGAACTGCTGGCAGGAGCAAATCTTAAGATGTGTATGAGCTTCACAAACCTGAGGTACCCAGTGATCTATTCTTTTCCCACGGGGTCTACTGCCTCGTAAACATGGGGTCCAGACCCCATGACATCCAACAGGGTTCTCACAGGTCAGGGAATTTAACTTTGTTCAAAAGAATTGTGGAAAATTACAAATTTTCATCTGAAACCTGGAAAATTGCCTTAATGACCTGGAAAATGATTGACGTCTCAGACAATTTGGAAAAGAGAGTAGCCAATAAGATTTGTACACAGTTTTGTATCACTTTATTTTATGAATTGAATTTTTTAACCAATCTTAAAAGAAACAGCTAATATTTAACAGGTAAAGAATTTTGTTTCATCCACTTGCTTAAGCTGAAGAATGTCATGCTTAGTCATTAGTCATATAGAGTGGGGAGGTCAGGAAAGCCCTAGGTGCTGATTCCACTAGGGAATATTGCACCAAACCCCATTGTTTTTCGATACTCCTGTCAGAGAAAGGCCAAAAGGCTTTTGACAGGTTCTTCGTGAATTGTATCAAGTTCTGTTCCAAGACCTAGACTTGAGTGCCTTATGTGAAGCAGGGCTTCGCATTCAAAAAGTATGTGGTGGGCATTTTCCTCCACCATATTGCATTTTCTGCATAGAGGTTCTTCTTTAAAGATTCCCATCCTATGAAGGTGTTTTCTTAGGTGATAGTGGCCCGTGAGAAATCCAACTATCACCCTCATCTTACCCCTGCTAAGACGAAGGATCTGAGATGATGTTTTCATAGAAGGTTCTTGAATCATAAGCCTTGCATGTTTTTGATCGGTGATTTGCTTCCACTTTTTTGTAGTTTCTTTAAGCATTCTTTCTCCTATCACCCTTTTTGTGGTAGTCTTAGAGATCCCGCAAAAAGGCTCAGGGCTTAAAGGTAGGTCTGCAGTCCCCAGTTTGGCTAACTTATCTGCATTTTCGTTTCCTTCTACACCAGTATGCCCTGGTACCCAAGTAAGAAAGATCCTATTATGGGTCCCCAAGTCATGTAGAAGGTTCCTACATTGTATTGTCTTGTGACTGGTGCAATATGAGATACTTACTTTTTGGATGACCCTCGTATATCCATTACTTGATGTCGGTCTTGTGATTGGTGCAGCAGGGCCAAATATAATTCTTCCATCATAAAACCCAGGGTCATTGTGGCCTCAGGGTCTATTACTTGGTATTGTATGTCTTGTGACTGGTGCAATATGAGATACTTACTTTTTGGATGACCCTCGTATATCCATTACTTGATGTCGGTCTTGTGATTGGTGCAGCAGGGCCCTTGTGCCATAAAACCCTCCAAACCAACCTATCTTTGCATTCACAGATGAATCTACTTTGATCGACGTAGAATGTAGCCCTAAAATAAGTATAAAAGCCATGAAAGACCCTAATTTTTCTTTGTGCTGAAAGCAGGGACCACTGTGCAAGCAAAATGTTCATTATTTTTATGTACTTTACTTTGTTTTGCTTCAGGATGAGAAAACAAAAGAACTGAGGAAGAAAATTGAAGAACAGAAACTCCTACGAGAGCAAATACTGAAGCGGAAGGAGGAACGCAGGCGCCAGATGGCTTCGCAGAGAATGACCGAGTTGATGCAGAGACAGGCGGAGCAGAATTCAAACGTTATTTCTATTCAAAGAGTGGAGCAGGTGCCACAGGTGAAACCTCCCCCAGCTAAAAATGGTAAGATTGTAATTTCTTTAGTTTAGCTTCTTGAATTGTGTTTCTAGTAAGAGCTGCCATTGCCCTGTTGGAAGAGTAGCGGATTACCAGACGGAGTTCAGAACTCGATCCATCCATCGTAGTTTACAAAGGGGGCTGGTTCATATTTAATCTGACTCGTTGCTTTGAATGTCCTTTGAAAGTTTGGAGAGTGGGGTGTCAGCTCAGGAGTTGACCTCCTCATTTGTATGAGGTTAAAAATATCCCATCCTCTGATTGTTCCCATCAAGATTGATGTTGCCATTAGCTTATTGTGTTGTGCCAGTGTGGTCTAAATCCAACTACCCTGTTTCTTGTTGTCGATGACATTTCAACCTGTACAGATCTTGGACATTTTTACAGATGCTGTTTTGAAACCTCATCACCAATTTCAACAGACTTGTTGGGTCACCCTCCACAGTCAACACTTTTACCTTTTTGCATCACATATAATTTTATTCATGTTTATCTGATTCTTAATTATGAGTCAACTAATATGGGGAAACCCCACCTCTCTTAATCTCAATTTTTCTTGAATTTTAGTCTCAAATTATCTATTGTGGAACAACCCATGGAAGCTAAAAGGGTTGTTGCATGCTTTGCCTGTGTTTTTTATATCTCATCTTTTGTCATACACCCATAGTGTTAGGAAAAACATGGAACTGTCGGAGAATTTAAATTTGGCCAAAATTATCAGGGAAAGGTCTGGAAAAATTGCACATTTTCGTCTAAAACCTGGAAAATGATTGATCATGGCTTCACAGATGAAATTAGCCAATAAGATTTGTGTCAGTTTCGTATCACTTTATTTTATAAATAATTTTTCAACCGATTTGAAAAGAAACGGCTAATATTTAACAGAGGTAAAGAATTTTATTTCATCCACAGGCTTATAAATTGAAAAATTTCCTGCTTATGATAATATGCATGAAATTCATGCTTATGTTGAATTATTTTAATAAATTATTTTAATGCAAAATTACTGGGGTTTTGTGTATTCATTTTTACAGTGTATAATTCTGAAATTGGTTTTTTAAATATTGGCTATTGAATGCTAACATATTTCTTGATTTTACACCTTAACAATGTCATGAATTGCTTCAATATAACCTAGAATTTTATTAAAATTTGCCTGGAAAAGTCGAAATTTTATTTCTGAAATAGAGTGGTAACCCTGTAATTGCTAAATCAGCTGCTATTAGAGACTTGCGTACCCTCAGGGGCATGTCTCGTTTAGTTGTGTATAGACTTCACAGACCCGATTTACTCTGTTGATCTTTACTTTCCTCATGGGACTTACCGTCTTCAGTAAACGCGAATATCGCGTTCCCAGAATACCCAAGGAATCTTTTTCTGCTTTCTTTCCATTATTCTACTTCCTGGTACCTCTTTTTTTTTCTCCCTTGATATTTTTTACTTGAGGTTTTCTGCTTTTAATGCTTGGCACAGGTTGGCTAAATATGGCCCTTTCGCCATAAAACAACCAATTAGAAACTTGCAAAATGAGCACAGGACCTACTGAGACCCAGAATTATTTAGGTTATTAAATTGATTTTTCTCAATTACATTGTGTCTAATTCAAGCTCTTGACTAGATCACATTAGGAATTCTTAAATTTGACATATCTGGAGCCCCTAGAATAGTGAAAGAATGTTTGGAGATTAGTTTGTATCCATACATTCATGATTTTAGTTGTTAATTGTTAATAAGTGTTATTATAGTTCTTACATTCCATTGCTTTTTTTGTGGGTGAATAATTTCTCCATTTTTAGTTACTAAAGCTAGTGTGAAAGAAAGAATTGGCATACCCATGTCAAAGAACACTCCTTCAAAAAAGAAAGTTATTGTTGTGAGGAAGAAAGCAAATCAAACCAACACTAACCCTGTTACTATTCAACAGAAAAAGGTAAACACAATTTATATAATTGTTAATGAATTGCTGTTAAAGTATTTGCTGACAATATAGTTGCAAAATAAAAAGATAAATGTCTTAATCAAATTGAAAAACCTTCATAACAATGACTAAACAACAATTTAAATACTTAAAAAATTAATCAAACCAGTCATGTATAACTGTATTCAAGAATTCCTTCTCTGCTTATAATGAGTTATTACTATTACTCAGAATTTTAAACTGAAAAAGTATAATTTTGATGAATTATAAGGTTTTTGAATTTGCTTTAGAATTTGATAGTGTATGCACCAATTACATTTCCAAATATGTTGTGCTTTAAAATATCTAGTAATTATGTCTAAGATTTCTAATTGTCCTTCATTCATCCAACATTTTTAGAGTTCCATTAGAATGGATAGTTTTCTTTCTTGTATTTCTATAATCATTCTGAAGTTCCATAGATAAAAACAGTATAAGCTGCAAACCTTGGAATGAACAACATTTATTTTGTGAACATCTATGTTACCATTCGTCAATTGAATAGGGAAATAATTTATTTCGAATCCTAGTCCGGGCATGGATGTGGATGTTTGTAAGCGTATGGTGTAGCAGCGGCTGGTGTATCTTAAATCTGTCATGGCCGAAAATCCTTTAGTTGGGTTGGCGTGGAAGTTTGGTGAGTGGGGTGCCAGATCAGATGTGGTCTGGTCATCTGACCTTCGTTCAAAATTACGTGTCAATACCAGGAATGGCTTAGGCTGGGATGGTGGTAACTAGTTGAATATCAGTAGTATATATACAGATTTTTAACTATGGACTTTCAAGTATTTTATTTCAAATTCACTATATTAAAATCATACAAGTTTGAAATATGGTGGTATTTGTTTCCTAGGTGCTTTGAATTTTATTCCAATGCAAAATGTTTGCATATTTTAAGGCTTTATTTGAACTTGTGGTTTATAATTTTTCCTCTAGGTTCCTATACGACAAAGAGTGGGCATCAAACCTCCGCTGCAACAGCCCAACCCTCACGTTCAGAAAAAGCCATTGGGCAATGCTGGTGCAAATCAAACCCAACCATCTAATCAAACACCTGGTGGAACACCCACTCCTGGCAAACAGAAAGTGGTCTTGAAACCCAGCCAAGCAAACAAGACTCCTGTTGTCGACAACAAACCACAAAAAACCTTCCCCAAAAACAACACCAACTCAAACTTGAAACAGAATCAAAACCAGAAGGGTAGAATCCAGCACAGGCTCGGTAACCGCAACAACTTTCAACGCCAACCGATGAACCAGCCTCGGTCTCCACTGCACCAAGGCCCATCGAGGATGATGCTGTCACCATCACCAAGGTTCAACAGTCCCCGGACACCACCGTTCCAGAATCCTCCTTTCATGGAACAGCACCGAATGCGGTTCCCACCCCAGGGACCACCCATGAACGACATGCGAATACCCAGGCCCCCTTTCCAGGACCAGCGACCACCCCTTCTGCCGTTCCGCCCACCTGGTGACCACGGTCCACCTTTCATGTTCGAGCCCAACCACCCACACTTCCGCATGCAGGGACCTGGTTTCCGGAACTTTCGGCCTCCCATGGGAATGGAGAGGTTTTCGGACCAGTTCCAGACACCGCCGTTCCAGAACCAAATGCCACCCATGAGGTCCCAGAGGTTCGAACCGAACGGTGCTCCGTTCCAGCGACCAAGGTTCCAGCGAGGTTCAAGGCAGCGGTCCAATTCGGGTCATCAAACAAACTCTTCGGGTAACAAGAACTCCCCTGCAAAAGCCAATAGTGCTTCGGCATCTACTGCAAGCTCTGTGCCTTCTACAGAGAAACAAACTGATACTCCTGCTGCGAAGACTCCAGAGAGCAAAGGGTCTGCGGCTGCAAACCCACAGAACTCTCACAAAGTGCAAAATGTTTCTGATGTAAGTATGGATGTCATCTAAACTTAAAACTATACTTGTTTGATGCAAGTAATGAACTCCGCAGATCATGGGTCTATCCGTGTAGGAGGAATATGTCTGTCTCTAACGTTGCGAAGCCGCTCTAGCCAGCAGGCTATCGGTTTGGGTCGTAGGAACTGGCACAGGGCGATGCCGCTGTTCCTGCGATCAAGTAGCGACAGGAACCTCCTTAGGTGCCACGCGGAAACAAGCAGTGTCGGGACCACTCCCCGGCTGCCCTAGGCCAATACCTGTACGCTAACGAAAGAAGGCTATCTGGCGGACGGCCAGGGTCTGCAAGACTCCATAGATGATGGTATTGGTTGCCCACGGTACTGGATAAACAGGATGTTGGGGCAGCCTGCTGTTCCGTTGGGCTACTCAGGAATGCCGATAGGTTCCTAGGAGATGCCTGGGTGTGCGTCTCTGATCACTCCTTGGCACGAATCTATGAAGAAAACTTTTCCGGCTCAAAACGGACCTAAGGTTGACTGATATCATTGAGCCGGACCACATATCTTCAGCGCACACATTCCGGGGTCGACCACGTCCACGCCCTATCGTGTTCATCCTGGGCAGATAAGGGTTTTTCGGACGGCGTGTCACTAGGCCCACTTCTAATATTTCTCATTAGAGGCTTTCCCTAGCTTCGGCTAATCCGCTGTGGGTTTTCAGTAACTCGGTACGGAGGGGTCTGCTTCCATTCGAAGGAAGGATGCATGCAAGTAATGAAGCAAGGTTGTGAATGCAATCATCATTTATTGGGCAAATAGGCATAAGGCAATAATGTGAGAAGTACCCAGTACTTTTTTTTGCTCCCATTGGAGCGACAATTGTCGTCCAGCAAACAGGGTAGCTGCTTCACCATAATGTCAACATTGATGGGCACGTTGATTGCACAATTATCTCCTGTCACATCAGCTGCTCAGTGATGGGCTCTATCGAAATGTGTCACTAGTGTAATAAACCTCATTCTCGGTGCACCTGATATGCTCAGTCTGTCCTGCTGCCTCTCCGACTACTTTGGCCCTGGTGTCATGTCAGTCTAATTTAGGTTTTCCCATCTGTATAAAAAGCATCTGATGCTGCCTCTAGCTACAAACTAAGGAGCTGATGTCAATGCTATGAGGTGTTTAGATCTAAATGGACAAGCATCAACTCGATGAGCCAAATGTGGGATATTTTTGCAACGTTGCTAAATTGCAGCAGCAGCCAGTTGTTTCTTGCTTAATGTGTTGGTTTTTTCATTTTATTGTAATACACTGTTCCCTTGTTACTCTTCCATAATGTAGAAAATGACATCAAAACTAATTGCTTACTGCACAGAAGGAAATGTCGTGGGGAATTATGTTTCAAGTCGTAAGAATGGTGCAGTCATCAAATTTTGGGGTTATGTCACAGGCCTCTGAGACAGGAATGTAATGATGTTGAATTAATAAATCTATGTGTCTGGAAACTTGATCGCGATATGAATAGTGATTAAAAATTGGTACCTTGGTAGTAAAGGGGCCTATGTCCGTATTCGATGATTTTGAGTTATGTCCCCAGTTCACTTTAAGGTAAAGAAAGTTATAATAAAAAAAACGTTCTCCTATCAATATGTTGTATAAAAGAATCAACCCATTGAAAGTATTTTTGTGCACTTTAAGAAATAAAAACTACTAAATCAGGTGTTATAAAAAAAAGTGAAATGGAGATTGGCTTTTCCAAAAGGTACAAAAACAGTCTTAGGGGGGTGTTTTAGAGGTTTCAATTTTAAAAGAATGAGTGTAGTTAATGTTGTACTCTATCCTAACAATGCAGGTGATATTTTACTAATTCTTTATTTGTCATGACTTTTAAATCGTTTGCAATTTAAATTTATTTTAATGTTTATGTTCTCATTTTAGAGCTCTTCTGAAGCAAAATCTCACTCAGTGTCTGTTGAGAATCTGTCTTCGTCAACTAGTGAAGCGCAATTGAAGAAGCTATGCTCATCCGTTGGCGTTGTAGAGGTTTGTTTTGAGGTTTCCTCCATTAACTCTCAAATTGGATTCATCTCACTGAATGTATGTCTTGTAAGCACTAATTGCTTGCACACATCTCCTACATCTGCTAAAGCTGAATTCAAATAAGAAATGCAAAGCGACATTCACAGATCAAACAAGTTGAAATTATTTCAATGCTACTTGTATCGGCGTGTGATGCTTCGCGCCTTGCAATTCCTGTTTGTTTTCAGTTTAATGATGAAGAGACGTGATTTTTCATTATAGACCTTCCAAGACATAGATCATATTATAATATCCAAAAGTTCATGACAGTATATATATGAGATACACAGGTGACTAAAAGGCAACTTTTTGCTACTGTTTTTTAACATTGGGGACTAAGGGTATCTTTTTTTAGCAAAATCGTCTCATAGGCTACTAATTTTCAAATTCTGGTGGTTTTTTTTTTTTTTTAAATTGGTAAGTCTTGAAAATTCATGAAAGGGCAAGAAAACTTAGTTCTTTTTTACATAAAATATGTTTTACCATTTGGAACTGGTGTACCACACTTAATTTTTGAGTGTCACAAAAGAGCGTAAATCCGAAAAATTTAATAACTTAAAAATATAAATGAACGACATCGCGTTCAAAAGATCATTAAACAAAGAGTGTTATAAATGCCCATTGATCTTGCGCTGACATCTTCAGCCATTGCAGCGCAAAGTTGGGTCATGAAAATGCACACTGCTGCTCACATTAATTTAGTCCAACTCTGCCTCCTTTGTGTGAGCACGACGTGTGAGCTTATAAATAATAACAGAAAAAAATTAAATATTTAATACTTGTTTAGATATCTATCAGATTTCAAAATGTCCAAATATATGGATAATAAGCAGCAGAAGAATTACAGAAAATGTGAGCAGGAAAAAAGATTGAGAGACAGGTAATCCGGACATCTGATGCTGAGTATCAACAGGATCGGAGGACTTTCTGCAAAGTATAGCCATCGCACTTGCAAGGTGAACAAATGCCTGATACGAGTGCACCATGTATCCACCGCTCAGTTTAACGCCAATAGCATATCTTATAACACACGTTTTATAATCAAATGATAGAATTCAGCCCATAGAGGTCGGTAATGAGTCACACAACCTTCAACAGGGAGTGCGCCAATTGTGGTATATCGCTACTCCTTTCAACAACGTCCTATTTCAAAAATCGGCGATTTTTAGAATGCCTGAAAGTAGTATATTCCTGCATGATAATCATATCTGACCATTCAATATTTAGCCACTAGAGAGCAGAAGTAATATTTATTTTTAATACATTTCAATCTACTTTTAAACTTTAAAATCACGTTTTTTTTTTTTTTTTAGATATGACGTTATTGAAAGGAGTGAGCAATAAGTGCACAGGGTGTCTAATAGGTCCCGAAAATATGCTGAAAACGGAAAACTGGTCCCGAAAAAGTGCAGGAATCATAAATTTAGTCCCTATAATTTATCTCCCCTTTATTATTAGAAAAAAAATTAAGGCAAAAACAAAAAGTGGCTGCAACTGAATTTAAACAATTGAAAATAAGATAATTACAAATAATGCAAACTGTAAAGAAAATGAAAATTGTGTGACTCCCCCCAATTCAACCACATTCGGAGACAGTTTTTTTTAAATACACAAATTGATGTATAATTTTTTTACCAACTTCATTTGATGCATAAGAATTAAAAATATTTTAAAGTAATTGTTGAATTTTTTTTATTCAATTTTTCTTAAAATTTCAAGCATTCGGAAAACAAAAATAATGAATAGCATATGGAATATTTGTTTAATATATATGTTCATCTACTTTGACATGATTTATGGTTTGTCTTTATTTTTAACATTTTATTTAGAATATAGCTTATTAAAGCTGACATTTGATAGGAGAGTCCCCTTTTCTCAAGATTAGACTAAGCAATAAAAAAAGTGTGATTTTAAAGTATAATTGCATCTAACTCCCCACATAATCATGTAAAATCAGATCATACATTTATTTTAGAAAGTCTCTAAAAGGACCTACAGAAATTTAGTAGACACCCTGGTGCTGAGCAGTGTACATTTGATGTGTGAAATTGAAACATTCGAGTACTAACTTTCTCACTCTCATTCATCATATGGCCTCATTGACATATTCTACGCCTTAAACCTAGTGGTCGTGTTCCAACACAGCCCTGTCTGTTTTTTCTTTAAAACTAATAGCAGACAAAAGAATATTTACGGAATTTTTCTTTATGGAGAAAATTTTCCCATTGGGATGCCAATTATAAAGTTTTATCACTGTGTTGTAGCAACCGTGCAAAAAAACAGAATCTGGTTGCTAGATTGTCCTGGAAACCATACTGAGAAAATGTGTAGTTTTTTCATTGTAAAATTTTAATTTCTTGCCGTGATCGTCAACATTTGTTTCATACTAGCTCATTTTGTGTTTTAGCGTATTCATTTTGTATTTGAGCGACTTAAGTAGGGTTTAAGAGACTTTTTGCTGCTAGGTTTTATGAATTTATACCGCTGTTTTCACAAGTGATTTGGCTGTGGCAGCCCTTGATACATAAATTTTAAACATTAAATTTCATTCTGTAATGGACCTTAATTCAATGATTTTAACAGAAGACTTTATGTTAAGACTGGTCGCATATTCAACTCAGACATTGCTACATTCATACCCATAAGTGATCTGTCATATTGATTTTAATTGCTTACATATACAACCTGAGTAGACTCCTTTCCTGCATTATGCTGAAAGGTTTGATGTATTAGGGCTCTGATGAGCCTTTGCACTACAGAAATGCAATGATGAATATTTTCTGGTGCAAATAGGAAGCTTTGCAGTGCAGTAGGTCACAGCAGGAATTAGTGAACCCGCAACAATGGGTAAAATTGAAACTTCACCTTGAAATCTACACTGAAATGTGACAGTTACTTTCAGAAATACAAATAACACAACTACATGGTGGATAATTATCGACTCACTCTCATATTTGACCTTGAACCAGGAATATTCCTGCAGTACTTACATTTTATTTTCATTGCAATTCTCAAAACTCTGATTATTCTGTTACATTCAGAATTAAAATGTTGATAGGGCTTTGATTTAAAGACTTTTTATGGCAACACTTTCAGCATGCTTTTTATATTGCCAAGAAGAGTTTCTTAGAAAAACATGATTTTAGGCAAAAAAAATTAACAAAAAGAAATTTTTGAAAAGAATGAATATCTACAAAACTGATTTTTATCCTTTTTTAAGTTTATCAACTATTTTAATGATAGTAAAAGAAATGTTTAGCAACTCCCTTGTTTCTAAAAGTTGCCCAACCAACAGAAAAATTGAACTTAGAATTTCCTGGAAGAACTACTGAAACTTGTCTTCAAGACTAAATGTAAAAGGCATGGTAAAATAAAAAAAAATAGTGATTTTCAAAAATTAATGTGAAGATAAAAGCAAGAAATTATGTAACCTGTTTAAAATAAAAACTGGAAGTTTTAATTCTTTGAATTTTATATGAAACAGACTGGAGGGAGGGAGAATTCAAAGGACAATGAAACAGAAGTATGAAGGGCATTCCAAAATATTCAAAGAATCGCAGCAGCCCGGTTGGAAGAGCAGTGGATTAGCAACCAATTTTTTGCGAGTTCGAATCTAGCTGAAGACTTGTGTACAATGGGGGCTGGTGCACGTTAAATCTGTTGTGGTCGTAAATATCCTCAAGTTGACGTGGTGTGGAAGTCAGGAGAGTGGGGTGCCAGCTCGGGTGTAACCTCATCATGTGATAATTGTTCAAAATTACATGGTGTTGTCCCTGGATCTTGCCCTTTTGGGTTGATCCCAGATCATCGCCAATAGCCCATTGCGTTACTCCAGTTGTGTGTTAATTAAATACCAGGGTGTAAAAAAATCTTGATTTTTTTCAAAAAAATCAATTAGTCAGATTTATTTGATTTAAATCAAAAATCGGATTTTTTTTATTTAAATTTCTGTAGGGCCTATAAATTTGTTAAATAAAAAATTGAGTTTCTGACATGACATGTAAACTAATATTTAATTAAGTAAACAATCGGAATTTGTGATATGGTAAATTAATATTTATTTTACTAAATATCATTGTGTGTTACATGACAATACATTAAAAAAATGAATTTTCAAAACAAGAGCAAAAGATAAGACATTTGTTTAACTTTAAAACACAAGTTGACATCCTCCATAGTTTTTCTTGACTAATTAACATAATCATGTTAACAAATGTATCAGTAAGTGTAAGTGAGACCTAAATTAGTCTGATTAAATAAATATTTGTTATGCGTCACTATTCTTAAAGTGAAAGGTGACTGTTTCAGGGTGCATTTTGTAAAATAAAAGATGTTCATTGTGTTTAAACTTTCATCCTTTCAAATAGAAAGCTCAGTTGAATTTTTTATTTAATAAATTATTAATCACATTAACTGTGTTATTTTGTATTTATATCTCAATTAAAAAAAGGTAGTTGAAAAATCACTATAGCTAAGCCATTGGTCAATCAATTAAAGGGGTAACAAGTAGTTTAGGCCTACTTTGTGGGGATTTTCTTTTGCTGTCTTGACATTTACGTAGATGTAGGCCTACTGCTTTATTGTTTGTAACATAAAATTATGCATGAACATTGTAAAAACTTTCAAATAGATGTCAACTTATTTTTTACTTTACTGTTTGGCAGAATCCCTGACTCAACAGATTACTTAGTACATAGACACCTCAGATTATTTGCAAGTGTCCAGTGCCAAACATTTTTTTAAAAGCTCATCATGGAGCCTTTGCAGGGGGTATAATTAAAGAATGCAAATTCAACAGGGAAGAAATAGTACATCAGTTGAAAAGAATTAAGCCATCTAAAGCACCAGGGCCAGACGATATTTATCCGAGAGTACTAGTGGAATGCGCGGAAGAACTGGGGGAAGTAATTCACACTATATTTAATTCAACATATAGCACAGGTTGGGTGCCAATGGATTGGAAGTTGGCCAACATAACTCCAATTTTCAAAAAGGGAATACAAAGTGATCCGGGCAACTATAGACCAGTAAGTCTAACATCAGTAATTTGCAAAATATTTGAATCTCTGTTGAAAAAGCATATAATGTTATACTTGGAGGAGGGGGGACTGTTATCAGAGAATCAGTATGGGTTTAGGAAGGGCAGATCCTGCTCTACGAACCTTTTGAAGTTCTATGAAAAAATTACTGAGTAGCTGGATAATAAGAGCAGTGTGGATATCATGTACATAGATTTTCAAAAGGCTTTTGATAAAGTACCTCATAAGGCATTACTGTTTAAATTGGAAAGGCTGGGGATTCAGGGAAAAACATTAATATGGATAAAAAATTGGTTATTGGGTAGAAAGCAGAGAGTGCAGGTAAAAGGAAATTATTCACAGTGGACAGAAGTTATAAGTGGGATGCCTCAGGGATCAGTTTTGGGACCAATTTTATTTATAATTTTCATAGATGATATAGGTCAGGGGATCAAGAATAGAATCAGTATATTTGCAGATGACTTAAAAATATGGGGGACAGTGGATACCAAGTTACAGATAGGAAATTTACAAGGAGATTTTGATAAGATATCCGAATGGGCTGTAAAATGGGGTATGTCATTTAATGTAGGGAAATGTCAAGTTCTGCATATGGGTTACAGGAACAGTGGAGCCGGGAGTAAAGGTAAAGGAGGGAGAAACAGTCAAGGATCTTGGGGTGATAATTCACAGGGATTTTAAAATGGGTCACCAATGTTCAGCTGCGGGTAAAAAGGCTAATAGGTTATTGGGGTATATTAAAAAGACTGTAACTTCAAGGGATAAGAATATAATCTTGCCATTATATAAGGGTTTAGTAAGACCACATCTAGAATATGCTGTACAATTCTGGGCTCCATATATGAGAAAGGACATAGAATCAATTGAAAGGGTTCAGCACAGAGCTACAAAAATAATGGGGCTAGCAAATTTCGACTATAATGAACGTTTAAGTAAGCTAAACATGTATACACTGGAAAGAAGAAGGAGGGGGGATTTGATTCAGCTTTTCAAGTTTGTAAAACAAGGGGACACAGAGGGCTTAAATTTCAATAGGAATAACAGAACAAGGGGCCATGGGTATAAATTGAATAAGACACATTTTAATCGGGATTTAAGGAAAAACTACTACTTTAATAGGGTAATAGACAGTTGGAACGCGTTGCCAGAAAATATAGTTAATTCAAAGGGAGTGTACGAATTTAAGACACAATTGGATAGTCAGTGGGAATTGGAGAATTCATAAACAAAGGACCAGCCTTGTTGGGCTTGAGCCTGTAGCTGGTCGTCAATATTTGTATTTGTATCAATACGAGGTGTAGCCATTAGTGCTGAAATCACCATGTGTGCAGAAAGTTCAAAGCATTTGACAAATTCTGTGATTTTTCTAGAGTGTATTTACTTAGTTATAAAAATATAAGATTGGTTGTGATTTAAATCAATGATTTTTTTTTTAAATCATTTGATTAAAATCATGATTTTAATCGTTGATTTAAATCAAGTGATTTAAATCTTGACACCCTGTTAAATACCTACCAATATATTTAAGAATGGATAAAGAAATGAAAATTTTAAATTCGACAATCCTTATAAAGCAGAGTTGTCTTCGCCTGTCACCACACTTGCTGCAAGTAACATGCCAAAAACATTGCCATAAGAAAAGCCTTTATGAAAGCTGTATCAAAAAGTTTTATGGCTAAATCTAGGGGACATTCTGTTCTGCTTCTTGAGGTGTATGTACATTTATACCCGTGAATATTGATTACCAAATTGAGATTGAGTTGAGTGAAGGCCATCAATGTAAATAAGCCAAAAATCATTGCATGCGTGTGACTAAAAGTTATTTATTTTTTTATTTCTAGAACATTGACCTCATCAAAGAGGAAAGAAAAGCTGTCGTCGCATTCAAAGAGGCTTCTCAGGCCCGTAGCTTTCAGAAAAAGTATCAAAGGTATGTGCAGGTTGCTATGCTATCCTCGTGTTTCGAAAAGGAGTTAAAGCTTTGAAGCCACATGGAACTTGGCACTCTTGTATTAAATTTTAAGCTACACTTGACAATCATTGAAGTATGAAATTCATGCAAGATAGCTGTCACTTTTAAGTTTGTTTACTGACAGCAGTTTTGACAACATTTGTAAAGATGTACATTAGGACCTTGATTATCTTAGACAAAATGAACATTCAATGACCAGAAACAAACAATCGGGACTATACTACAGAGATGCCAACCATTGAGATTTAATTACAACTAATAGTGAAATTTTGCTGAACACATTTGGAAAAGAACAGTGCTGTCGCCAAGTTGCCTGTCTCCTATCGTTCACAAAGATTGTCAAGTTGTAACTCATAACAATAAAAAAATTCCAATCTATATTTGATCCACATTACAGCGTAGCTTGCTTGGCAAGCAAAAAATAGAATTCCTCCAATGCTATAATTTGTTTTAGGAATTTACTGAAATTCAAGGTTAGAAAGAAAAGATTTTGGTTCTTAAAGGGATTAATAAAAAAAGACACATGAGGCAATGGATAGAACTCACTTTAGTGTTTGTAAATTTTTCAATCTTCATGCATCCTTTATTCAAATGAGGATTTTTCCAGTTGCTGTACTTTATCAGCAAGAGCCAATGTACCAAAAGCTGAATGTCCCCTTATTTTGTGCTTCTGAATTAAAAAATTTTATGGGTGTGATTTTTTTTAAGTAACTTATAATTCTATGTTATCATTACTGCAAGTCAATCTCATCAGTGATACAGGCAGCCAAGGTTTGACATCTCTGATATTGACACAAAAAGTGTCGTATACAAAATACTATACATGTTACTACTACTGCTGAAAGATTTGTATAACCAGAAAATAATAATTTTAACTCGGGTTTGTGTCACAATGTGTATTGTGACACAAACAAAGATAAAAATCAGCAGTTAGCTAATTTACATGAGAGAACATAACCAACATAAATAACCTTACCTCACCTTTCCATACAGGCAAGATTATGACTTAAATTGTAGTTATTGATAGGTAATTTGCATGCTATCTGAAGTGAGAGATAATGTCATAATTTGACCTGCATTTCTTCTCTTCATTCGTGACATCCAACAGTTAATTACCATATAACCTCTAAAAAGTCCTCAGCTGTCTTCTGTTTCGCTGCATATTCTTGCCTCAGACAACGTGTGTGTGCACTCATGCCTACTGCTTTATTTAAACAACTTGGTATAAAATACAGTTTGGATAACACAAACATTTGGATAATCAAGGATCTATGTATGAATAATCATTTTGGAATTTTTTGATGCACTATAGGCAAATTTATTTTTTCAAGACGAATAAAGTTTTCAACAATTGTAGCTTTTTAATCATTGTACAAAACATTTACATTTGAGTGCCAAAGTTTTTTGCTATTTACAATAAATTTTAGAAAATGTAATGCTTTTTTGCTCAAATATTTCAGCGACACCAGTATATGTTAGATTTAGTAACTGAGGCCTTTTAAAGTTTTTACTTTAATCCCATGGGCAATTGATAGATATTTTTTAAAAAGTCCATGTAATTCTTTCATTTCTAAAAAATATCATTTTCAGCAGAAATGTGATATTTCAAAAATTATATTTTAAGGTAAAGGACCACTATTTAATCTTAATAAAAGACAGTGAACTGCATATACCTTAACGTTAAATTTAATGGTACAGTTTTAACATGAACCCCCGTTTTAAACCTAAGCACTTTGCTTTTTAACAGCTTCCACAAAATTTAGCATATTTTATCTTAATGAGTCATTTTAAAGAAAACAGTAAGTCAACAACTTAAGGAGTTTAAAATTACACTTTGGCAATACTTTACCATTAACTAAATTCTTGAATTAGTTTCTACTGAATCCAATTGTGTGGATCTCATCTTAGTACTCGTTTCCATTTTAAGCCTCATACCAATTACATTCTGTTGTAAAAGTCTAATGGCTCTTCAATTCTGCAATGCTAATTTATTGATTCAACAGATCAGCAATATCCCAATGAAAAGTGTTATGTTGAAAAGTATTATTTGAACTGTATATTCACCCCTGTCAACCTTTCTGGATAAAATACCCGCTCAGATTTCGATTGTGAAGTGGGAAAATGCTGTATATTGGGCATACAATAACTAACACTAATTTGCCAATTTTAAACTGTGTTAACTTATAGATATTTTTACAATTCAAAGTTTACTTTGTAAAGTATATTCTTTATTAAGTTATGCTTGTTATCAGCTATATTCAGCCCATTGTATGAAAGGTAATAATAATTGTCTCACTGGTGGTTTTATGTATCTAGAAAAGTAAAATGCCATTAACTAGGAAAATTCTGGTGCTTAATATTTGTTAATTGGCAGTTAATCTATTAAATTCAAGGTGAATTAGAATGGTCTCTAGTATTAATGTGTAAGTAGAACAGTTACTGGAGTTTTATGTATTACCACGAATATACTGTTGGTTTTTTTGTATCAATGCACTAGTAGTACAGTTACTGTGGTTTTATGCACCTAGAAAAGTTAAATGCCGTTAAAAAGGAAAATTTGAGTGTTTAATATTTGTTAAGTGGCAGTTAATGTATTAAAGACAAAGTGAATTAGAATTGTCTCTAGTATTATAATGCATAAGTAGTATAGTTATTGTAATGGTGAGGAAAATGTTCAAAATCTTAAAAACTTTGCAATTGCTTGTGGTGTATCTGCCGATCTTGGCATGCATGCTTTGTGGCACAAAAATTGTCTTCTACAATTCAATGTTGATGGCTATTGGCAAGTTCCACAGCGGTCATGCTATCAGGTTACCCATGTGATCGTTTTTTGCTTTTGTCCCACTGTTCTGTTCCTCAATTCCTCTTTTTTTTTTTTTTTTTTTATTTTTTTTGCACGTCTTTTAATTGAAGTTGTCTGTTTTGTGTTTTGCCCAGCTTTGCCTAATATGGGCCTTTTGCAATAAAGTGCCGAGACATCTGGTTCGAACATCGGAAAACACATCAACAGGCAACTCCTCACAGGAACTCACCCAACTCCTCACTCTGTTTTACTGTAAAGCAGTCAAAATTTCGAAACTAGAATCGGTAGCACTCCAAATAATTTTGCAGAAAATCTTTAAACTTGAGTATTACACTGCCATTCATTTCTTATTAATAAAAATAGTTATGGCAATGGGGGGAATATAATAACTGATAATGTCACTTCTGTAGCTTCAGACCATTTAAGGACAAAAATTCAAAAATTTTTAGCTGAATAGAAAAGTAAATAAGATGTTCTGAAATAAAGGGTGTTTTATGTCAAGAAATAAATCTTGTTTGATTCTATTACCTCTTTGACACCCTTGGGAAAGTAATGTTTGGACCATACTACATATCTTACCTTTTACACTAGAGACCATTGTTACTCACTCCACAAGATTTTACTTGAAGAATACAAGCTGTATTCCACCATTTTCACAAAGAACATATTTTTATTCAAAAGCAGAAAAAACTGACAAATCTTAGCAAAGGCAGCAAAGTTCAACTTGTTTTAGCATATTGTAATCTAACTTTGAAACTATTTTGTGAATTTTTTTTAATTTCGCTCTTTGACTAATTGTTTAAAATTTAGTAGAGTACCTTTGTTTAACAATATTCATATGCATTTTGAATCAGTGAAAATGTTTGACATTGAAGTTATGTATTTCAATTGAGCATGTTAGAGCATATTTCATTTTAGTTATGTATATTTGCAGTAGGATTTTTTCCTATGTCAATGTCCCCTTATATTTTTATAAAATACTCTGGGATTTTATCCTTATTGGTTGGCAGGTGTGTTTTATTCATAAAAACCATTATACGGCTTAGTACTTTTTCAAAACAAATTTTTTAATGGCCGCAGTTCAATTACTATTTTTTTTTCTTAAGTTGAACTCGTGGTTTTTAAATAAATTACCCGCACAATTAAAAGGCATTATTAAATGTCATTTTTTTTTAACTAAATGTTTGTATGGTCAAGATTCCTATGTAAATAGCTATACTCTGTTCCTATTCAGAAAAAAAAGACGGAACTATTTTTTAAATAATCTATACAAATAACTAGTCATCATATCGCCAAATAATTAGCAATTTGTGAAAAATGAGTTCCTAAAAACAGTGTTTGGGGCACAAACTTTATTTACCTTAATCTAATTTTCATAAAATTTAAATTTTTGCTCTTGAATCCTGTTCAATTTTCTATAATGTACATTTTATTGTACATACAATTTGCAGAAAACAAATGTTTTGATAGTCTAATGAGTTGGCATTCAAGTCAAATGATTTTGAACGAATCTACTCATTAGACAAGAAACATTAACAAGTAAATGTAAAGAATGCATGCCTACGATTGGCATCGTTACCATGGGTTCTTGCTCCAAGTTTACCATTCGAAGTTAAGTGCCAAACTTCGAATGGTATATAAAGCTAGCAGCAATTATGAGTTGAAGCAAATTATGCGATTATGAATTGAAGCAAATTATGCGATTATGAATTGAAGCGATTATGAGTTACCTAATGTGGTTGCCACATGTGATTTTTCATCTGACAGTTCTTTTCCCTTGAGAGCTTAACTACCTGCTACAAATGGACTGCTCCAAGGTTATACACCTTCTCACTGGAGCCACACTATAAGTTGTTAAATACTGTTGCTGATTTTCTATTTATATGCTCTGCATTTGATACAACCTGATCTGGAACTTTGTTTGAATTTCGTTTCTAAACCCATTTTCATAAAGCACTATTTTGTTGTACATCCACATAGAGCTACTGAAATCAGCATCAGGCTATAACAAAAAGGAAATTTATTTAGATAACTTATAAAAAAAAGTACCAAACCTAAATAGACATGTAAATTCATGTTAGGCTATAACAAAAAGGAAATTTATTTAGATAACTTATAAAAAAAAGTACCAAACCTAAATAGACATGTAAATTCATGTTGTGCATGCTGTGTTTCATTTTATGAAGACATCATTTTGGTATTAGAGATGTGTATGCTTCTTCAAATTGCTAAGCTCTAACTTTTCACTGTTTTGCTTATATTACGCATTAAATTATTTTTAATGATATGAGATGCGCTTTCATCGTTAACTGATGTAGTTTTTATGGTGATGTGTTAGAAAGAAGATGAAATCAATTATATATACTTAATTACCATTTGGAATATTTCTTAGCCATTTTTTATGCAGTCACAAATATAGGAATTTGCCTTATGCATTATTCCTACATAAATTGCTGTGATGTATAACATACCTTTGTTACATGTGCTTAAATCAAATGATAAATTGACATAGGTATTTTCAAATACCCTGTGGAATCTTAAAGTGCTATAAAAATTAAATCGTCAACTAAATAGTCATAGGATGGATTTAAAACATTCATTGAGAAAATCGATACTTGTTTCACTGTTAAATAACATTGGCTTATTGGTAAAATTTTACTGAATCGGAGTACATGAAATAACTTACAATTTTGCATAATATTTGTAAACAAAAAAAGGCATTGCGTAAAACTTTCACTTTCGGAATTTTGAAATGGCAATGAATGGAAACAGAAATACTACTGATGTACCAGGCATAACACATAGGTCAATTGTTCAGGGATATGTGTGATTATTTTAGGATTCCACAAGGTCAATAAAAAAATTTTAAAGACAACTAGTTCGGCATACACTCAGTTAATCGTTATGTTTTATTTAAATTCTAAGCTATAGTATATACGGCTGTACTATGGATAGAAAAGATTGTAAAAAACATTAATCCATATTTGTAGTAAACTATTAACGAATATTGTAAAAAAGCTATTAATAGATATTGTAAAAGACTATTAATAGATATTGTAATAAAAGTTGTTAACAAATGTTGAAAAGAAACTATTAACGGATATTGTAAAAAGCTATTAATGGATATTGTTTTTCACTTTGAACTAAGTTTAAAGTGAAAAACAATATCTGCCTTTGTCAGCAAGCTATAAATGCTTGATTCCTGTGTATGTGGGTAAATATTTACTGTAAAACCTCCTATTCCTGATATGTGTATTGTAAGTTCAGAACTTGCTTTGATTATATAAAAAATTTGTATTAAGAAAATAACATACATGCACAATTTTTCTTATTTTCAAACATGATCACAATAGTTATGTTGGACTAGATGTCTCTTGTAGACCAGATGATGTCTTCAAATTGAAACATGGTATAAGCTATTAGAATTTTCTTTTCTTATTTAACTCCAGATCATGCATCAAGACGAATGACAAATCTTGCTCAGTGTCATTTGTGCAGTAAAACAAATGCTTTTATGTAAAAATTAGTGAGTACTTGTGATTAAAATATGCGACAACTGAACATATCATATGTACTATGCCAAAACCATGAATCTGCTTTTGGGCGAGAGATGATGCATTTACTACATTGTTATTTGATGCCGGAATTTGACTATGCATCTTTGCCTCAATTATTTTCAATACATGATCACATTTCAAGAAATAGCTCAATTTCTTCAAAGTGCCAAATTGTTTAAGTGCTTTCAGGAATGACGATTTTGTGGATTCTTTTATTTTGGCATGCTGCTTATGATATAACTTAAGTAAATCATGCTTTAGAACTGAAAAAGTCAAAACTACCTTTTAGTTCTTTTCAAACCATTTTTGCATAGTTTTATCAGCATGACACTAATCAATGTTATTTTTCTCTAAAATCTGCACGCGTATATAAAAGCTTATATGTAGGTTTTTGCAGCCTATCAAATTGTGATAAATTTATTATACTTGGCGTGTGCCATAAATTTTCCGATAAGTTGTGCCAATCCAATTGTTTTGCCAAACCTGATATGTAATGTTAACAAGTAAATTAAAAATTAATCATATTTAAGTGTAATGGATTAAAAATCTTATTTTATAAAATAGTTAATTTTATAAATGCATGTTGGCAATGGTAAATGTAAGTAAATTGTTTGGCACTAATAAATGTTTTTTTAAAGATACTAAGAAACAACCTTTTAATTATATACTTGCATGCGTGAAATGTTGATTAAAAACTGTATGTTTTAAAACATGATTATTGTAAGACATTCATGTTTGAATGTAATGTTAAATAAATGTTTTTTTTAATTCCCTTACATATCAAATTTATTAAAATAGGTCTAAAAAATAACAAGAATATATTGAACAAGTAATTGTATGATCTTTCACATGTATATTTGATATTTTGTATCAAGTATGCCATTGTAAAACTTTTCCACTACTTTTGTTTTCTATTTATAGTCATTGCTGTATCTTGCTCAATTCATTGATTCAGAATGATTTAAAAGTAATTTATTTGGATTTATGACATTCAATTTTTTGTGCAATTCACTGTGCTATCAGGGTTTGGAAATAAAGTTTAAAAAATATTCTGCATAGGATTAACCCTCTGACAATGTAACAGGTTACAGCAGTATTCCATGCACTGCTCCTAACCAATAGAATCTTTCCTAGGATTCTTTCAACCAATAGATGTTGCTAATTAATCACATGTATTGTAGAGCAAAGGCAATTGTACATATCTTGAAAATCTGTCGCTCCAAATGTCAGTTTAGAATATGCAATCATTACTAAATTAATCTTAATTTTGAGCAGTTACTGGTGCATAATAACTACAAATGCAACATTTCTAAGGTAATAAATGTTTACTTATTCGGATTTACTTTGATACTTTCTCATAGCATTGAATGGTGTTTGCAACTTAAGATTTTAAAAATGGTTGTAGTCAAAATATCAACAGTTAGTTTATTTTGTATTCGAAATGATTGGCTTGTTATTGATTTTATTCCAGCTTTTGCATCCAGAAACCATTTTGGCATCCTAAATAGTTAGAAATCTCATTTTTTAATTATTTACTTCATATTATTTCTACGATCAAATGAATTTAATCACTTTCTGGAACAGTAAAGAGTTCCATGGTCTGCCCTTTAGGAAGAGTAGAGGGTTAGGAACTTGAGCATTGCAAGTTGGAGACTTGATCAAACCAGAGATTCTCTTGTACTTGGGGTCTGGTGCATGTTAAATCTGTCATATCCTCAAATGTTGGCATGTTGTGGAAGTTTGGAGAGTGAGGTGTTAGCTCTGGTGTGACATCTGACAGGGGTTCAACATGATGAGTTGTCCTCAGATCTCTCCCTTCAGGATGAATCCCAAGCTCTTGCCAATAGCCCTCTGTGTTGCTCCAGTTCCACTTTGATTCATCTACCTACCCACAACAGTAAAATTACTTCATGCCAAGTCAACTAGTATCATGTATTCTAAAATTTTTTGACATCATGGTGTGCACAGAGACGTTTGTTGACTTCTTATGGTAATTTGTAGAATATATCCTTGTGTCCTTGTATGTCTAGAAGTGAATTTTTCAAGAGCAATAGAAAACTAGATGCCAAATTGAAGACTGGTTACAAAAATGAGTTTTTAAATATGACAATAGAGGACTTTATAACGGATGTAGACTTTGGAACTTTTGAAACTAATTTCACACAAGCACATTTTCAAACAAATAATATTAATACCTCTTAAACCAAAAATATTGAGGTTTTAATAGTAAAGGAACCAAAAATATTGAGGTTTTAATAGTAAAAGAACGATTAAAAAAATTCTATCCAAATCCTGATCGCCAAGATTTTGCCTTTTAAATATTCTTTCATAATCAATATTGTAAGTCAAATCTGTAACCTATCTTGTTATTTTTTGGACCTTATGATAACAATCTGAATGTAAAAACGAATCTTGGAACAGATATTTCTGTTACTTAAATTATTCCTCAATAGGCATGCTATCTTTTAGGGGAAATTTCTGTGTTGGGTTAGATTTCTTCCGTTGTGTATGCTATGCCATTTTCTTCGTAATGTTCAATGCCTGTATGCCATTTTCCCTAGGTATATGCTGGACCTTGCCATGATTCAAGTCTCTTTGCTTCCAGCATAATGTGACATCTTTCGCTACTAACTGTGATTCAGTCTATATGCTTGAATGTATTGAACTCCCCACAAGACGATTTTCAACATTGGAACATTTCTTTGCAAAATATTGTCAAGTTTAATGTATGCCTGCTTGTTAAAATAAATGAATCGGAGCAATGTGATTGAGAGGGGATATTAGGATTCAGTTTTACTTTCAGATCCTCTCTATTGGAAACAAATTAATGTCTTTGTTTTTTACGAATCTCAATATCTTATGGCTCTGCTGTGGATCAGCATTGCACAAACTGGATTTATTCTGTAAAATGTGACCATAGATTTTTCAAGAAAGAAAGAATAATGAAAAGGTATGATCTTTTAAAAGTACTTGCTTTAAGAATTTACATATCTGCCAACTGTTGCATAAACTTGAACATCCGTAATAAACTTAGTCTCATGTCTGTAAGATTGATTATGGTTTAATACTCCATAAAAAAATAAAAATAAAAGATGGATGGAATGAATAAAAAATGAATACTTCACTCCATAAAATGAATTGTTTTTATTTTAAGTTTTATTCTTTTGACTATGGTGTTGTATAACAAGCTTCAAATAGCAAAATGTTATTCCTTGAGTAACTCTAACCAATCATTTGTTAGTTGCGTTGGGGTTAGAGTATATTATAGATTGAGTAACTCTTTATCGGTCATGTTGGTTGGAGTTGGTTATTCATTGAATAACTCCCCAACTAACTGTTAGTCGTGTTGGTTTGAGTTTGTTATTGATTAACTCCACGTACCTGTTAGTCATGTTGGTTGGAGTTTCTTATTCACTGAATATCTCCTACTGATTGAATTAACATTTAGCTTTAGTTGGATTTTTTTCAATGAATAATAACCTGTTATTCATTAAATAACAGTTTGTTATTTGTCACTCCAGAGACGAAAACTGACTTTGAGTGTTCCCAGATCTCTGTCTATGTGGCATGCTAGAATTCTAGATTATTCTGAGGAGTTTCAAAACTTACTAAAATTTTACATTCCAGAATATTTTGCTGAAAGAAATAGATTATTTCCCTTCCATGTGTGTGTGTAAAGTCTATCTAGTGAACCACACCTTTTCTCATTCAATTAAAATTAGGTATTCAGTTTACCTTAATTTAATCGTTTAAATTTCCTGACTTTCACACAGGTTTCATTTCTTCCACGAGTACTCGCAATATTTTGTTTTTGTTCTTTAGAAATTTCAAGAAAAGTTTTTTTTTTTTTAATTTCAATAATATAGATCAACCTTGTGCCATACATAGAGTGCAAGAACTTGTGCAAGATTTTTTTCATTTCAATGGCTTAGTTTGAACTTTTGATACATGTGCACAAATAATTTCAAGTTCTGCTGGTATGAATAATTGAGTGTTTTTTTTGTTGAAAATATGAATAAATTGGTTCAAGGTGCTTTTTTTAAAAGAGCCCTTTTAGGCAAAAAGGATAGGTAATTGCGTTTTTGTAAATCAATCGAAATTATACTTTTTTTGTCTGATCGACATAAAACAATATTTTTTGGTGTGCCGCAGAGTTTGCCACAAGACAAATAAGTTAAGCATAGCTGCTTTAAGTGATCTTATGGTAGATCGAGTTGATATGAGATGCTATGGATCAGTTTTAGCAAATGTTGACAGATATGTACTTACAATCAGTGTATGTATGTGTTTAATAAATTGATTTCTTGGGTGGACTGGCTATGTGGATGATGTGAAATTTTTCACGTGGGTTGCTATAAGTGCTCCAACAGATTTCACAAAAAAAGTCGGTTCCGACTTTTTGACACCATCAAATTGAAAATAACAGATTTTAATTGATGAAAGTTGCTTAATGCACACATTTACGATATTAATAATGAAAATGTGCTAGGTTTCTTATCTAGAGCTTTTGGGGAAATGTTGACACGAGTGCCTTTTTACCCACTGATTGGATGGGTCATTAAAAGATATTTCACCACAAAATTTCAAAACCAGTCCATCCTTGAATGTCTTCAGAGTTCCCACAGGCCTGAAGAAGGCTTAATTTTCATTTTAGTTTTTAAAGGCCATAGTGTTTTTGGAAAGACCATGAATAAATTTTTAAAATCTTAATTGAAAGAAAAACACAAGATAATTTATTTCACCGGCATTCAAAAACCAAGGTAAAGGCTACTCATTCAAGGTCAAGTGTAATGAACAATTATTGGCATAATGCCTATCAATTACCTAATTGTTATCTGAAATGTAGTCATAAAAATTAGAAATAGCCAAACAGGCCTTGAAATTTTACAAAAGAACACTGCATATTTTCTTTCACCTTCATTCGAAAACCAAGGTTAATGATGCTCATCCGAGGGCAAATGTGATCAAAAATCAATCATCAAAAGAAATGGATTTTCCAATCTTGGTATGTAAGACTCATAGCATTCGTAAAAACAATTACCATGTGCACTCGTGATTAATGTATTGAATTGTTCAAGAAATATAGCCTTAAAAAATGAAAAATAGCCTTGAAAAGTCCTAATTTTTCGTCTGCTTGAAGGGTGGGAACCCTGCTAAAGACTCAAGATTTTCTAATTTTATTACAAAAGATGGATACAATCACTTAATGTGCTTGTAGGTATGCACATTTTAGTGTCCAATATTTCTGATATCAAAATATTTGCTTGTGATTTTGTTTTGTAAATTTGTTATTAAATTCCAAATCTTTGAACATTTAAAAATTAAGTGTTGCCAAAAAGGTTGGGGAAAGTGTCTATCATAAGAGACAGTTATTGTAATTCCTTTTGAAGGAAATGTATGAAATACTTTTGTATGACAGGTATAGTAAAGTGAATGTTTGGATTTGATGTGTGTTTATTTGTTGCTTCACTTGCTGAAGTTCTATGCAACTATCTAATCTAAAAGTGTTTATATTCCATAAAAGATATTGTGTCTTGAATTGGTTTTCCTATGGAATTTGATTGTGATTTGGAATATTTTATAGCATTTAGTTCTCGACATTCCTTATATTTAATAAAAGGAATAATGTAAATGACTATAAAATTGCTGTCATTGCAAATAGTTATGAAATTTTTATCTGTAATATAGTACTAAATGTGTGTACATAGTAGATGTAATGAATTATATAATGTATGAAGGAAAAGTCTGCTGTGTATGTATTATAGTTTAAGTAATGTAAATAAACTGTCCATTGACATAATACACATACTTAAAAACTAATGGGGAATTTTTCTAAATTTATTTATGATGTACACAACAATGAATTTTCTTATAAAATATATTCAACTCAATGTTGAATGTGTTTTAAGCACTATCACCAGGTCACAAATTTATAAGCTAACTGATTTTTCACAATAATATTTTAAAGATCTATAAATCTATTGAATAGTAATATTTTAGTTAATTTATAAAGATAATTTATTTCTTAGCTTCAATTTCAGTATATTGAAATCTAATATGTTTTTTTAAAGTTGTGTTTAATATTAAAATTTTTTTTATTGTCATTTGTTTGGTAATTTTTTGCCAAGACTATGGTATAGAATTACATTAAATAATATCTGTTTGAAGCAATAATTAAGTAGGAGGAGTCATTAAAATACCTGTTCGTCTATAATTATATTTAATTACAGAACTAGTCTTTACAATTTAAATGGTACAAGTATATTGTAAATTTAAGATTTTCTGATTTTGCAATAATACCACTAATAATAAGAGCAGCTGTGTTTAGTGTATTAGTTTCAATCACAACTAGACTAAAAATATAGCCATTTGAAATTATAAAATTGGTAGAAGTAATACTACTATGCTGACCAATTTTGTTATTGTTGCTTATTCCTCAATGGGTGTATTTCTCTCCTGTGTTTGTTATATTTTCTTTGTGTGTATGTCCATCACTTGATATCGTATGTCTTGTGTTGGGCACAGCATGGCTTCATATGGGGCCCTTGTGCCATAAAACATAATCAAACCAATTCTTTTGTGGTACAAGGATAGACCTGGAATTTCTCCTGGTAATCAGTCATGATTTAGAGGAATTTGCCACATTAAATTATTTGAAAATCTTTTATTTCATTTATTTATTCTTTTCGGAAAGATGAGATTGCTTTGGCACATCAAAAAGCATCATTGATTTTCTTGATAATTGTCCAGATTCTACCTAGAAAGCATGTTTTTTAAGTAAGCACTAAGAAGCTAAATTTAAATCTTTAAAAATTGTTGCCAAATTTAGAACTTACTACTATTAGTGTCTATTTTAACTGTTCAAATACAAATACAAATATTGACGACCAGCTACAGGCTCAAGCCCAACAAGGCTGGTCCTTTGTTTATGAATTCTCCAATTCCCACTGACTATCCAATTGTGTTTTAAATTCGTACACTCCCTTTGAATTAACTATATTTTCTGGCAACGCGTTCAACCAAATTTAATGTATAACTTTTTAATTTTGCTACTAATACAACATGGTTATATATATATACACACACACACACACAGGGTGTGCGGAAAGTGCCTTTTCGCTAACCCTGTATACATCAAACCATGTTTTGCCATGGTTATGTATAACCATGCCTTTTGATGCAATTTAAAATTTAATTGCACCAAAAGGCTCGCGTATATATCTAAAGTATCGAGTAAAAGGCTCATTTTTAAAATTTAATCCTAGTTTATATATAGGGTAGTATGTATAAAGATAAGTGGTATGTATTTAAATTTTTATCTTTAATAGCAAAAATATTGTTTATTTATAATAAATTATTATACATATTAAAACAATACTTGACCAGCAAAACATGTCAACTTACTAAATAGCCTATGGTATTTATATTAAAAGTAAAGATGCTATTAATACTTTGCATGAGATAGAAGGGTTATATATATTATAGCAGTCAAAGTGATTATATATATTATTGTCATTGAGGTTCTTAGATATATTTTATCAATAAATAACATTTATGTCAAATTGTAAAGCGCACTATATATCTCAATTTCATAGAGTTATCAAGCTAATAGAAACAATATTCATATCCACTTTAAGATTTTTTCTTTGTTTTGAATTTGTTTAATAAATATTTTTCTTGGATATAATATTAATTCCACAAATTCTGATGGATCATAATTAAAACAGCTGGATGAAATGCTGACGTGTGGTACTGAAAATACAAAATCTCATTGTTTGTTTTGTTTAATATTTTTGTACATAACATAATAAATTTTAGCTATACGGATGGAATGTTTACGATGTTTCTTTATACGGGTGGAAATTTGTTCAAAGCTGTTAGAAACAGTATATTTTTTTGGCTGTTACACTAGTATTTTGATTTGATCCATCTTAGGAACTCGCAAGACCTTTAAAGGTTAAGTAAGTATGCAATGATATGGATTACCATTACTGTCATAATGTGTAAAAATGCATGTCCTAATTAACCTTTGTAGTAAAAAGATCAATTTTAAATTATTTACTATAATATGAGTTTCTCTGTTCAACCAATCACATTGCATTTTGATTCATATATTTTAAAAGCATATTGTCTGTTCATACAACCTAAGAGAAGTTTTTCACCAATAAGTTGATGTGATATAAATGTATGAAAGACATAATTAATATTTTTCTTTACTTAAAAATATTCATTAAATCTAGCTCTATTGTACCAATATTGGAGTATTATGAAGATAAAAAGGTTGTAAACTTTTTTAAAATTTGTAGAGATATTCGACTTATGAATTGATTTGTTTGTACTGCTAAGGACTTGTTTGAAATGAGTTCTGCATTTGTATAAAAAGTTAGCTGAATTCTAAAGACATTAAAAATATTTATCAAATGGGTATTGATTTTTTCAATTATGTCTGTTAATAAAGAATGCATAAATCAAAAGCATTTATAATTGTATTACTATTCTCATATTTAGTCATTCTTGCAAATGCATTTCATATTTTGGTATAGATCCTTTCGATCCATGTATATATCTTCAGCATTTCTTATAAAATATGTATTCATTTTTTTCTTCTTTGGAAACGTTTTAGTCAAAATGAAGTTGCACGTGGTAATTTTCTTCCTAAATTCTGTTTTAGCATGTTTTAATTTGATATTACACTCCTAGAACACTGTTATGACTGAATAATACAAATTTTTAGGAGATAAACAAAATTGTAATTGCATTCCAGTGAATTGTAAATTAGCTATTGCAATTAGAACTGTCTTAATTCTTTCTTATACTCAAGTACCATTCTCAACGTAAATAAATTGAAAATATGCATGTTTTTTTTTAGAAGTTGTGACATTTTTCTAGGAGTGCAATACAATTTTTATCCTTACCTGAATAGTTTTACTACATGGTTTAACTCTTGTTCTTAATTTAGGTATTCTCATTTTAAACAATAAAAATCTACACATCTTAGCTAACTGCCAAATGATTGATATAATTTCTAACTCATGCATTTCATTAAAGGATAATTTGCTTCAAATTCTATCTTCTAAAATTCCTTGCTTTTAATTGAAAATGCTGTATTGATCTAATTTGAGGATGATGAAAAATTGCTAGGCTTTCTCCATTAAAATGAAGCTCTAAAATACTGATGTTCCATATTTAAGAATCATGATGAGTTTATTAGTTTGTAAAAAGTAGCAGTGAATGTTATAAAGTTGAATTAAACTTTTTGATACAAAGCAAATATAGTTCCCAGTTTTTAAGTGTATGACTCCAACAAAAATGCAGTCAACCTTGGGTCAGTCGAATTTTGAATAGGTGTGAAAGCATGTTAGGAGAAAGGCTACCGTACCGAAAGCATGAATGGCGATCGCTGTAGATGGTTTATTCTCAGTTCCTATTCATTATCACTGTTATTGGTTTTGGCACTGAATGATAAACTTAGAGCCAGTATCTGCTAGACACCAATTGCTCGGTTTTTGTTCCAACCTTCGGATCATTTCCTTTGGGATTGATCCAGGAGTATTGTCATATAACCCGTTGTGTTGCTTCAGTACAACATTAATTAAAATATGTACCTCTGTTCCAACCTAAATCTCCTAATGTAATGAATAGGCTCATTCAAACCCAAGTAACTCAACTGCCTGCTGAAAGGAGCCTGACTATACTGTCTAGCATAAGATTTGCCCATCACTAAGTCTGATTGTAGGTTGCCATAGAAACGGGCCTTATCAATTTTTCCCATAAGGGATTATTGAAATGATACATTCTAGTTTATACATTGGTGCACTTAAGGACCAATTGGAAACAAATTTGTCGAGATTTGTTTTTGCTACTGAAACTATCTAGGCTAGTTAACTCTGTTCTACCAACATGCACCAAAAATTAAAGCATTTATCAGTAATCCTTATGCAAAATGTATGAACTCTATTTCTATAGTGACCACCACCAGTCAGACCTTATGGTAGGAGCTGTTTTCATGGTAAACACAGTATTTTAGGACATATAAATTTGACTTGTTAACCAACTTTGGGTTATGTTTAAGTATTAAATTTTCACAACATTTATTTTCATTGCTTATAAATATTGTCCAATAGTTCAACCCAAAATTTTGGGTTTCAGTTATACACACTTTTAAGAAATGTAGAATATATAAATAAATGCAAATTCTTTGCATTAAAATTGTACATTTGCATTGAAAGAGCATGTGCTAATTTTTAAAGAACTTTCCACCTCGTTTGAAATTTAAATCTTTGTTGTCTTAAGATTTAAAAATATGTAAATAAACATATAATTAATTCTATTTCCTTTGCATTACTACCAGTTTTATTTGTATATGGGTTTGTTATGATTATAAAGTGTATCCTTCACTTGTACTGTTTGAGCAAATTAAAATTTTGTCAAAAACAATTGCTAGTCATTTTATTTTTGTCGAGTGCTTCTGTTATTAGATGCATTCTATTTGTTGTTGAAGTAAATATTTATAAGCTTAAACAGAAATACCAATGTGGTGCCTATGCACAAACTTCTACAACATAATCTATGTATAACTGAGACTAAGGATCTTAGTACATTTGGTCATGCTTAGTTCTCAAAAATTGTGTTATTTGAGAGCTGGTATTCCTTTTCATTTCATTGTGACTTGTTATGACAGTTCAACATAAATTGTTTTGTTTCAGCTGTACACGTTAACAGCAGAATACAGATGTTTTTATCCTTGAAATTGTGATAAATATGTAGCATGGGCATGTGTTCATTGGTCAACAGCTCTAACTTACAATCTGTTCTCTTTAAAATGGATAAAGAATTAGTTTGGTTTTTAAGAAAAACTGTTTTTTGATTTGCCAAATATCCATTTTCTCATGTATCTCAATATCTTGAACTCCTATCATCATCATCTTGAGTATCAACCTACCTTGAATATCAATATCCTTAAAGTATCTTAATATAAAGTTCCATTTCGCCTATTTGTTTTGTGAAGAAATGTAAAAACATTACCATAGAGACCTTGTGTTTCAGTTGTGAAATAAGTTATTTTGATTTTTCATTCTTCTCTTGAAGCATTTGTCAAGAAAAAAGTATTTTCATTGATATACTGGGAGGAAATTAAATTCTGGCTGGCTTTTTGTCAGTGTAAGGAGGAAGGAACTACACCATAAATGTATCTTACGTGTGAGGGCAAAAGGGGTTAAGTCATACTTTTGATGGATTCAAAGGAGTCGAGTGCATCGTTAATTTGAAAAATACGATATGCTTAAAATCGAAACTAAATTAATCTATGAATCCAAATTCCAGTTATTTATATCATGACATGCTTTTTTCTTCCTGAATATTTGTGAGAAAAATTGAAATATTCAACTTAAGATTCTGAGAAGTAGCCATTTTGGCTTGGCATGGGAGATATTCGAGTTCAAATGGAAGTTGCTCGATACGTTGGCTGTCCCTAGAGTGCCTATATAATAAGAGTGGCGACAAGGGGCCCAATGCGAATGCGCGGCAGCCATTTTTCTACCAGAATCGTCTCAAAGGAGGTTACTGGGCGAATTAATATATCATTTCAGGGAGAACAAAAAGCATATGATTGTTATAATATGTATACATTCGGTATAAATGAATCGTATAAACGCACAATTACATGCTTAATTGATGAGATGGATAACATAACGCGCTAACTTAGATTGCGGGAAACACTATGTTGTTTAAAAAAAGCTATTTATTTAAAAAGTCTTCAAATTTATACTGACAAAACACTAAAAAAATAATAAATAAACACTCTAGAACACGAAATGGGACATGAATAAGCTATATTTTCTTTTTTATTTAATGTACACACATTTTTCTCGAACATACAAAAAGTTCCCATGTTAAGTCTACGGGAGCTAGGAAAAGACCGCCTCGGGCGGTAGAAAAGGTCTCTAAGCCAATCAGAAAGTGTTTCCGGTATGTCGCCACTCTTATTATATAGGCACTCTAGCTATCCCCTGCTCAACTTTGTGGCTGATTTCATCCGAAGCTCATATCAGTATAAACAATACATATCGATGGATATTCATTGTTTGCATGTGGCATAGAGGAAGTATAAAAGCAGAATGAGCAATGGTAACCTTTTTTGTGATCAAAGCTAGTTGCAACATGGCCCTGTTTTCATTTGCTGAGTGGAACCTAACATTCATTTTATTGGTCCAAGGGACTCGGGAAGATGCCCATCCATTGATTGGTCATCTGACTTTGATCTCTGATTGATCAGTAGACATAAGTGACGATTTCGCCATTTTTGTTGCCACTGTAGAAATGTGGATTCACACCCTATCATAAGATGTTACATTACCAAATGAAGCAATTTGATAGTACCAAATTGGCCAATCAAGTTAATTTTTCAGAGTACTCACGTGATTACAACTAGACATGTTGGTCATACTTTATGAACCAAATCGGTTCGTTTTTACCAGAAAAAGATTTCAAGAGAAAAATTAATTTTGTATTGCATACAGTTTTAGATGTTCATTTAAAGTTAGAAATCGAGCGTTACTAAGATCGCTTCTTTTATACTTCTTGGCCAAATATATGGCCATTGCGCCATTATAATCCCAATCCAAGTAATCTATGCTGCCAAAATGAAAAAAATGGGACAAACATATCCTTGAAGTTATGGTATAAAGACTTTAGTGGCAATCCTGCTCTTTATTAGGATTGTGGCAACCTTGCGATTATTTGAATCTCTTATTAATTTTCATAAATCATTATCTCATTTATTTTGCCATGACTAAGCTGTTAGAATAAATGTGATCTTTTATAGCATTCGTATTAAAAAGCCCGATTCTTTAGGCTTAAAACTATAAATTATTTTACTTGGACAAACTTGTACGACCATATTTCAGAAAAGGTGATTTTTTTTCATAAAAGTAAATACTTTCTTTGTTAATAAAATGGGTGGGTTTTTCCCTTCTATTTTTAAAATTCGTTTAGTTAATATTTAAATTATCTAAATCTACAAAGCCTAAAACAGAGAGTGTTAACAAATTATTTCCATGGCAACGTAAAGTACACCAAAAGCGTTACCACAAAGTCTTAAAGTCAGCTGTACCTATGCTTCATTGCCTATGTCCTTGTCCGGTAGTTCACATGTTTCACCTATTAGTGAATTTAATTTGAATAGTGACTTCGCTGTATGATAGATACTATTTGATTCTCGATATTTTGGATTATGAAAACGATGCAAATTATTGATTGAAAAACTTAACATAATATACTTTCAAATTAGAATGTAAGTATCATGAACTGGGTTTTTTTTTTTTATGTGTGTGTTTCAGCATAATTAAATATTTTCTGTGCTGAACGTTAATGTACAGGTTAACAATTTGAAAAGTTGATTAAAGCTCAATTTTGAAATTTAGGCTAAAAGATGTCAACTTTATCAGAAATTGGATAATGTAAGATGTCTGCACAAAGGTTGAACTTAAGACTCAGAAATAACTCGTATTTCACAATCTGATGCTTTTTAAAACATTGATCAGAAGTGTGTTAGAGATTTATAATATTGACTTACAAGTGAAGCACTAGGACAAGAAAAGATCTATCCAGATTCTGATTTAGAAAAGCTAAAATATTCATTTCTTGACATTTTTTCTAAGTGTGTTTCTCTTGTAAGCTGACGGTATATTCTGCAACGTCAAGGATACAGTTTATATTTCTTTAAAGTATACCTCAAGCATCGAGTCAACTTATTTCATGCGTGATGTGAATCAGTTTTTGGTGTTTAACATCGTTGATTCTTTGCTGCCCTAGATATTCAGTTAAGTGAATTTAAGAAAAGAAAACTTGTTGAGCTTTATTTATCTATTATAACTAGTGGTGTGTGAAAATTACTAATTGTGATAAAAAAGAAATTTCCTTGGCTTCAAGAACATCTTACAGGTGGATCTTGTGGAACCACTTCCAACTTCTAAATTGTGTATTTCTTGTAAGGATTTTTAGAATCTGAAGTGAAGCACATGTTTTGAAAACTGAGGTGAATATTATGACTTGAGTTGAAAAGACAGTTAAAAGTATCTACATATACATAAATATTTGGGTGGAGTGGTCGTTCACGGTAAGAAGGCGATTTGTCGCCAAATATGGTAACCTTCACCTTTTGCGGGTTTTCTTCACATCCTCCGTTTTTGTTATGGCAACCCTATCTGCTGTTACGGAATTCGGCCGCCATCTTGATTTGGCGACAAAAATTAGTTGGCGACAAACGTCTTACCGTGAACGACCACTCCACCAATATTTGTATTGGTAGAAATTATAAGTTCTTGTGGATTGCAAGTTATGGCTTAATGTGTGATGTGTCATTAGTGTAATACCTGTCTACCACAAGAGAGAACTCCCATAATAAAGCCTGGCCCTATCTGTTGCCATAGAAATCGACGTGATAATTTCCGTTGCTAAGCAACTGCGCTGCTGCAGGTAGGTATTTAGTTAACGTCGCACTGGAGCAACACAATGGGCTATTGGTGACGGTCCAGGATGAAATCTGAAGGGAGCGATCTGAGGACGCTGCATAATTTAAAACCCCAGTCAGACGACGAGGTCACACCTGAGCTGGCACCCCTCTCTTGACTAATATTTTAGTCAATTCTTAATGAATTTATATTTTAGTCTGGCCAATATTTTTCACGTTGTGTTGGTGTGGAAGTATAGAGAGTGGGGTGCCAGTTCAGGTGTTGCTTCGTCATCTGACCGTGGTTCAAAATTACGTGGTGTCCTCGAATCTCCCTTTGGGGATTGATTCCGAACAGTCGTCAATAGCCCGTTGTGTTGCTCTAGTTCGACGTTAATTAAAATTTCCTTGCGGCCAATAAATTCTAAATAACCAGTGTAATTGCTTAGCTGCACTGGCAACAAAAAGAGTTTTATTATTTTTGTATGCGTGGTTGTATTTCTGTTATTAGTCTGCAGGTACACCCCGCTGTAAGAACTTTCGAAACTATCGCGTTTGTGACTCGATGTGATCCTGTTTTTCAGTCATTTTAGCACCCATAATGACAAATTTGCTGTGACTTTTACTTGTGGCTAAGGTGGAGAGTTGATATCGTTTGTTTTAAATCAAAACTCACTTGACAATTCTTCAGTTGCCAGTAGAAATATACACTGACATGGGTAATTGGTAATTTTTAATTAACGTCGTACTACAGCAACACAACGGGCTATTGACGATGGTCCGGGATCAATCCCTTAAGGCAAAGATCCGAGGACAACACCTCGTAATTTTGAACCACGGTCAGATGACGAAGCAACGCCTGACCTGGCACCCCACTCTCCAAACTTCCACACCAACCCAACGTGAGGACTTTCGGCCATCATACGCTTACAAACATCCATACCCGGATTAGATAAGGAAATGTTTGATTACTAAATTTCAGTCAACCCACAGAGAAGTAGTATACTACTTCTCTGTGAGTCAACCAATTTATAACAATCTGTTTTGTAGCACGTGAAGGATTTTTCAACCTTTTCGCCACCAGCATTGGCCCAAAATAAAACTCATCCACTAGAGTCGCCCTTACTCAGAATGAACAAACCCTATTCCCATAGCGACAGCCACCAACCAGATTTAATGGTGATATCATTTGTGGTAGACAGACTATTCTTAACTAAAACAGCTCAAAATGATGTGACTTTCAATTACACTGATGTCCAAAATTATCTTTACATGCATAGAATCACGGATTTCTCAGAAAGTGAACTATAATTTTATGTCTGGAATGAGACATTACACATAAATAAAATAAAAACACTGCATATGATATAAAACTAACATGAATCCATAAAAATGGCAATAATATGTGACAAGGAGAGTTCAGAAAAAAATTAAGGCTTATGAATTTAATATGGAATGTGATCGCCTTGACTTGTACACACATTTCATAATGTGATTTCATGCTGGCAATAATGTTGTTAACCACAGTTTGGGGAATTAAGTACCGCTCCTCCAGCAATGCGGTCTTCATGGCATTTATATCTCTAGGAGGATGTCTCCGTGCAACTGCTTTTTTCAAGGTAGTTCCATAAGTTCTCTATCTAGTTCAGATCAGATTTTGCTGGCCTCGGAATTAGTTCAATGGCTTCATTTTCATTGAATTCGTCAACGAGGTTTGCTCGATGTGAATGAGCATTAACAATGCATGAATGAAATAAACAATCAGATCCATATACATCTCTGAATAGTCTTGCATAAAACGTTCTAAGACCTCATCCCGATATCGGTACAGCTACACTCTACGTTTATGAGTGATGGCAACGGCTTGGCGATTTTTTTTTTGGCGCACTTCTAGTAGCGAGTTACGATAAATTAAGGCAACCCATCTTTCGTTGCTGTTGTTGTGGTTTTCACGGCAACCTCGGCAAACGGAAACTTTCAATTTTCATTTTGAATATTCTAGAAAGTTCTTCCAAAATCCGTTAAAATCGTTTGATTTCATTGATTTGTTTGAAATTTTTTCTTTCCTCCCATTGGTTATTTTGTTTTTAAAATATCCTTTGATTGCATTGGTCCTTTTAAATTGTTTTCTGTGATACCATTGGTCCATTTATTTGTATTTTGACAGTTGTGGAATTTTTATTTTGTTATAATAGATTTCACGACAGGATTAAGAGTTTTGTTTTTTTAACCATTTTCGTTTTCATTATTTTTTTACGAGAGAATTCTGACGTTATCAGGTATTATTTCTTGCTTTTTTTCTTTTGTAAATCTTTTTCTTTTTCAACATGCTCACTGTATTTAGTGTAATTGATAAGTTTCAGGGTATTCTTACCATTTGTAGCTTAGTTTCTCTGCTGGTTCACAAATGTGTTTTGATATGTGATTAAGCTTACTACTTTTTATGAATTTTTTTAAAAATATACTTTTTAAAACGTTCTGAAATGTGCTTAAAAAGTGTGTTGTAAAAAGAAAAAAAAATTGTGACAGGAAAAGAGTTAAGAAATAATTTTTTCCTTGGCAAGTTTAGAAGTGCGCCAAAAAAAAAATCGCCAAGCCGTTGCCATCAGTCATAAACGTAGAGTGTAGCTGTACCCCGATATCTCTGACCGGTCACAGATCCTCTGCTGAAACCTTGTACGTCCATCGAACATTATTCCACCCCACACCTGCACTACCAAAACGGTCACATTCCATAATGTTCCAAGGAAGATTTCGCGTTCCTGACTCCCTCCAGATGTAAGAACGCTTAATCAGATGTTAAACTAAACCTCGACTGTCAGTAAAGAGAACAGTGGTCCATTGGTGTTGACTCCAATTCTGAAGTTCCTTGCACCAATTTTAGCAATTCCTTTTGTGTTGTGAAGACAGTGAAACACATACCCTTGGCTTTCTGGCATAAAGGCCTTTTTCATTAAGCCTTCTGTATACAATTTGCCGTGATACAACAGTTTCCGTGGCGGCTGCAGAACTTAACTGCCGAGCAGTAGACTTCCTGTTACAAGTTGTTTATTGCCATATATCGATCTTGAGTAGTTATACGTTTACGACCGTGTCCAGGCCTCCTTACAACAGTTCCAGAATTCTGAAATTGTTCCCATAGCGCAGACTGTCTTGAAATGTTCACACCCACATCTCGCTGCTTCCATGATTGTCTGCCCTGCTTTTAAACTGCCGATAATGCGACTTGACAGATTCTTCCAAATGATACTTCGGAGCCATAACAAACCTTTTCGAGGACTTACACACTGAAATCAAACCCTGTATTGCACAAATTCACTTTGCGCAAAGCGCTTGATTCACCGTCGGATGACGTAACGCCTTGATTTGCATATCAGAAACCATTTGAACACTTTTGATTGGATAATTCCAATTAGGCTCATCTTTCACACATTCCCTACAAAAATGGATTACTAAATCGATTGGATATTTCATGGAATATAATTTTTTTGGAGTATGTAAAGATAATTTTGGACATGAGTAGTTCAGATACATAAATCATTCTTACAAGGGAGATAATCCCAATCTGATAGCCAAGGGGGTAGCATTTTTTTCAGATCTTGGGATGCATGTGATGGTATTGGATCTGCTTTAAGTATTTACTGTGATAGTCCACTGAGCCTTCATGTAGCAAAGAATGACAAAATAGTCACGAAACCAAACCTTATTTAATTATATTTACTCCGAAATTTGTCCTAAACAAACTACCCTGATTTATTAGATACTTATTATTAAATTTTTTTTTTTCAAATCCTTAATTTAAAAAACTATCTAAACCAAATTATTTCTGTGCTGAAAGTTTGTGACCAATCTAGAATCTGAGATTGGAGATTATACTGTAAAGATTTCTTAAAATCGTAATTTTGTTTACGTTTTAGAGTTGTATACAGCTTTTTTTAGTGTATCGACTTACAAATAAAATTTCTAGATGAAAAACATGTTAATTTTTCACCTAATATAACAAATCAATTCATGTAACAAAGTTACTCTTCAAATTGCTAAAATGTTTAAAATTTATTAACATCTTATGCAAAAAATATTTTGTATTCAATGCAGTAAGAAAACATCTTCAAGTCTAGGAGAATTTGTCTGTATTCCATGCGAAACAGCATTTTCTTAAAAGCATAACAGTTTAGTTTCTCTTGTTAATAACGAAAGTGTAATTAAATTAATACGCTACAATAGTATGTGGTTTTATTAAATAGTATTGGTTTTATAAAAACCTCCTAGTCCAATAGTTTGGGGGTTTAAGGTTACATTATTTGATACTTTGAATCAATTTATGCTTGCTTCTGTCGAAATTATATGAATGTTTTTAGTTATACTTGTGTAAATTGCAAATCACCCCTATGAATTGTTAATGTTCAGGTAGGTAGAAAAAAAAATTATTTTCAGCTAAATGAAGGCTTTATAAGGAAAAGAACAGCATTTATATTCATGGCACATAATACTAAATATGACTCATATGTATGACTATTTTCCAATCGGAAATCATCTACATAGTTACAAGAGAAATTTTGATTCTTGTATGAAGAGGTGAGATCTAGTTTTTTTAATTGTATTTGTTGGTTTTAATAATATTATATTCTAATAAAAATGAAAGTGTCTTGAATTTTATACAAATTGCAGTTTGTAGTAATGTACTTACTTTCTATTAATGAACTTTAATTGGTGATATTTTACTTTTCAAATGATGTAACTTAATGTTAGTTCTAAATTTTTAAAAGATGGAATTAATCTGATTTTTACACCTTAAAATTTATTGAAAATGAAACTACATATAAATTTTCTTTTGTGAAAATAGGCTTGTGTCAAGTGATATATCTGATGTCTTCATTAAGTTTTTTGACACATAGACCTTCACTTTTACAAAAATTCGAAAATAATTTATTAGTATAAAATCGTTACATCATTGAGTAAAATTTCCAAGATCTTGTTAAAGTATTTTCCTTTAATCTAATTTAACCTAGGAACACAATATTTAACTTTGCTCTGTTAGTATAACACCCTGTATACCTGAAACATTTTAAATGCATGAATTCTTTATTTCATAATTATAGAAAATGTTTCCCAGTGTATTTCATTTTATTGAGTCAAGCTGTCTTGCCAATTAGAAACATATTTGCAATTAATTGTTTCAAAATGTTTGATGATTGAAAAATCAATTTCAAACATCAATGACTTACCAGTCACTGATAAATGATCAAAATAATATGACCTGACTATATACTTAAAGTGTTCATAATTTCATATAGTTAATGTTATTAATTTTAATGTGGTTGCTAAAACTTATTTTTTTGTTAAAGAAAGGTACAAATTTATCCAGGCAACAGTATTCAGAACATGTTGATTTGCTATCAAAACCTCACAAGTCCAATTTTTTTAGTTGAAAAAAAATAACATTTGGTTACAAATATGCTTACTAAACTTGTTTCTAAAGCTCATAAGTCTACATCAGTAAAAAAGAATTTTGAACCTTGTATCTAACTGGTCCAGAATTTGGTAATCTAGTCTATCATTCTTGAAAACATTGGTCTTTAGAGGTTTTGCTAGTAAAAAATGGCACAACATGCATTTCATATTTTTTATTTCAATAAAATTTAGATTAATGATTTGATACTAAACTTGTCTTTTAAAAATATGTTGGACAAGTTTTAATACAGAGTTATGCTACAATCTGTATATTTAAAATATGGTAAATTCGTAAGGACCAGTAGATGTAATATGAGTCCAACTCAGGAAATTTTCATTTTAAATACCTAAATCTTAATTGCTCTGTATTTTGCCTTGCCTTTCTCTCAGAACTATTTTTCAGATTGTAATTAACTCCAGCTACATTCATCGGTGCATTTCCACAACACTTAGGATAAATTTTACTGGTGAGTTTATTAATCACATATTAAGTCTAAAAAATGCTGTATATTAGTGATTTAATTTTATAATACTCAATAAAATCTTTGTCTTTTTTCCATAGTGGTATCTGAACACACGAATTGAAGTGAATAATTAATCTCCACTTCCTGAAGTGTTCCCATCACTATTTTAAAGACATTTTGTGAATCCTTTGCACAAGAGTAGACTGCAATTTTCATGTGCTCAAATTTAATTTTGAGTTATTGTAAAAGACTGCTGTGATAATCATTTACTGTCATAAGTGCCATGCTATTATTTTTCTACTTGTGTGAAAGGTATTTTGAAATATCTATTGTGATTGCTGCAGTTTTATTTCAGGGTTTATGTTGTCATTTGTTATAAAATAACTTCTGTATACCTTGTAAAATATTTACTTACTATCTGTGATATTTATAATTTTGTAAAAAAACAATTATATTATTTTGTGAAAAGCTTGAAATTTTTTTTTGTAAATAAATGTTTTATTACTATTTTAAAGGTACTTTTTATTCATTCGTGATCTGTAAAATTAACTTGCTTGATAAACCACAGAAGTAATATCACTTACAAAATATACACTGCAATAGAAACTAGTCTAGTTTAATTTTTAATGTACTTAATAACACCTATTGTCTGTCTACCACAATAAATGCTCCACAAGAAAATTTTAAAGGGAGGAAATACGATTACCTTGATACATTTTTCAAGTACTCATGCTCTGTGTTTTATACCATTTTTGAACTCGGAAATGTAACAAACATTCAAAAATTATAATGATTTTATTACTAATAAAAATCTGCATGAAGAATAAATAGCAAATGATGTATTGAACAATGAATTCACTATAATTAAAATTATCAGCTGGTATTTATTGGCTTCATATATTTGGCTTGAATCCATATCCTGTACATTTTTAAGTGTTTTCCTCGATTCACCTGCAATCTTTTGCTGCTGTAAAGCTGGGTCTTCACTAAACCAGCAGTGGTGAATAGATTGTGAACTTCATCTGCAAGAGAGATTCAAATCTAGTTTCTCGATTGCATGAAAATATTTTAACATATCCTAAACAAAAAAAGTATGGTAGTTTTCAAAAGGGATGGATCTACAAAGGCCACCCTCAGCAATTTCACTTTAACATTCATTTATTACCTTCAGAGCACACTGATATATCCATTCTGCAACTTGCATGGCTCCTAACCAATTTTGACTTCTTTAACCAATGGCATCTTCTAGGATTCTTTCAACTAATGGATGTGGGTAGTCATGGTGAAAAATACAACTTGGAAATCTCACGACTCTCGAAGTGTTAAAAAACTTAAATTTCAAGTCAAACAAAACATGTATTGTTACTGAATCGGGATCAGTCATGTTTAGTAGAGAAAAAGAAAGGTTCAAGATTTAGAAAAGTAGAGCACACACACACTTGACTAAAAAAAGTCAACTTGATAAGAAACGAATTTTTTAACTTACCTTCAGAAAAGAAGAAAACTCTTGTGCCATCGCCACGGACATAAAAATGTTCACTCAGGCAGCGACCAGGTTTGAAGCGGAGTTCTACCATGTCGTACTTTCCGTAATCACGAAACAAGATCTGCCCTCCAGGTTTTAAATATCCAGCTAGCTTGTTGATTGCTTCTTGCATTCTAAAATAAAAAGGATGAACTGTTCAGAAAATAGTAAAATTATTCCATTTCATACGTAATACAAATCTATCATGTAATTTCTATCAGGCCTGCTAGACATTTCTACAATTTTTCAACATGGCCATGGTTCCCACACCTTTATCCAAAAAAATTTCGAGGACTTTTCAAAACCAAAAAAATATTTTTTAAGGACCTAAAATTTTTTATAACGACATGAAAAAAGGCATACAAAAAATTGTCAATTAAAAAGAAAAATGTAAGAAATATAAAAAAAGTACATAATTTGTTCAAACCTACTGATAGTCAAAAAAAGAAAGGTTGTCATCAATTTTTGTTATAATTTGGAATTTTTTTTATTTTTTGCACATTGGGATTCTTATCTCAATGTTAACTATCAGACTACGTACACACATTTCGATTTCGGTCGTGTGATAAAATTGCACACACAGTTTGATCTACATGACACAATCTCCATTTTCCTGTCGTCCACTGCCTACTACGAACGGCTCTCATGTTTTATTTTTTTGAAATACAAAAGAAATCAAAATTTTGACTGGTGTAAGGGATGTTTTATTCTCTAGTCTTAAGTTTCTATCTTTGCAATCGTTAAAGACAGTAAAAATTTCAACTGATTTGAAATCTGCAGAAAAGTTTACAACAAAAGGATACTTTAAATGTGATTTTCTTAATTTTTTTTTTTTTTCAATTGCAACTTTTATATTTTTGCAACAAGAATTTGGCTTCATTTCTTTGGATGCATGCCAGGTTTCCAATTATGTCCTGACTTCTAAAACTACGGTTTCCTAAGAAAGCTGTGCTGTTATTTAGCGGCTGTGATACGTCATGATGTGGCGGGTATAACAAGGCTGCCATTAACGGAGACCAGAGGTGTCAACTTGGACAGAATACTATGGAAATTGGACGATCTAGACGTAGCATTACTTGTATATCAAAGAGCGAAATACCTGTTTCATTCAGAATGATGCTCAAATGGCACACCAGCTGTGGAGGAAACTAGTCTGGACAAGTTCCAATGCAATACGAAAATACACAATTATGTACTAGTTAAAAAAATCAAGGACTTTTCTCTAAGTTCCGTAATTTTCAAGGGCCCCTAGTTGGGAAAAAAAAATTCAAGGACCGTGGGAACCCTGATGAAGCATCTTTTTAAACGAAGTTGCTTCTATCAACTACATATAATGGAGAAGCTAAGTGCCCGGTGATATGTGGAGTAAAAATAAATTTCAAAAGTTAAAAACATTTATTAATTAAAAAGCTGTAAAACTATTTACAGAAAAGAAACAAAGATTGAAAAAAGAGTCCTCTCTCTTACAAAAGTATTTTATTTATGCTCTTTCTAGCTCTAGTTTATTTTATTTAATGCTCTTTCAAATATTCGATTTAGTTTCCACCTGGGTATGTCAATTTAAATCAAGTGCTTTTCATTTTTAAAAACATGGTTCCCACTCCTTTATCCAAAAGAAATTTAAGGACTTTTCAAAACCAAAAAAATATTTTTCAAGGACCTAAAATTTGTCAATTAAAAAGAAAAATGTCAAAAAAAAATAATAAAAATAATAAATAAAAAAAAAAAACATTATTTTTTTAAACTAACGATAGTCAAAAACCGAAAGGTTATCATCAATTTTGGTTATAATTTATATTTACTTTTCTCACAGATTGTTGTTTGAGAAACAAAACAAATCAAAAGTTTTGACAGGTGTTAGAAACTTAGACTAGAGAATAAAAAAAAGCCCTATCTTTGCGATCGTTAAAGATAGAGTAAAAATTTCAAAGGATTTGAAATCTGCAGAAACTTTTACAACAAAAAAATATCTTAAATGTGATTTTCAAAAAAAAATTTTCAACTGTAACTTTTATATTTTTGCAATAAGCATTTGGCTTCATTTCTTTGGATGCATGCAAGGTTTCTAATGACGTCCTGACTGCTAAAGCTATGGTTTCCTAAAAAAGTGGTGCTGTTATCTAGCGGCCGTGATACGCCATGATGTGGTGCGCATAACAAAGCAGATGTCTTAACGGAGACCAGAGGTGTCAACTTAGACGGACAGTATACTGTGTAAAATGGATGATCTAGACATAGCATTCTTAGTATATCACGTAGTGTCAAAGCGCAATGCACTAGCTTCATTCAGAATGACACTCAAATGACACACCTGCTGCGGAGGAAGCTAGTCTGGAGAAGTTCCAATGCAAGACAAAATTACACAATTATCTAATAGTTAAAAAATCAAGTACTTTCAAGGACTTTTCACCAAATTCCGTAATTTTCAAGGACTTTCAAGGGCCCCTAGTAAGGAAAAAAATATTCAAGAACTTTTCAAGGACCGTGGGAACCCTGAAAAATCATTGATTTAAATCACTTTAATTTTCTTTTTTTTTTCTCAAATTTAATTGATATTGAAAATGAAATAACCTGCAATGAAATGGGACAGTACCAATCAGTTTGAAAGTTTGCATCAACTCAGTAATACCCCCAGATTGATCCTTTACAAAACTGACAATTACTGGCATCCTTACTTTGAAGGCACTAAAGATAATTATATGGATTGGGATGCACTAGGTTCCACCTTGGAGAAATTTTGTGCTTCATTGTAAATATTTTGGAACTCTTTTGTTTTGTTTACATAAATCATTACCAATATTATAAGTATATGTGTATTATCTCATGTTGGAGTGAGGGCTGGGCCCAACCATAAAAATATTAGGACCCTCCAAGAGTTTTGTGTCTCTAGATCATTGCAACCTTTTTTGATAAGTTACCAAGACAGATAAATTGTGATGACTGGAAAAAGACGATAGCATGTGGTCCTAGCGCCTTACCATCTGGAAGTGACATTCCGATGAATAGACAATAATCAGAAGGAGAAGCATAAAATGCTGGCCAATCTACTAGAGCCTGGTCGCAAACAAAGGTCACATGGCATAAAATGCTGGCAAATCTACCAGAGTGTGGCCACAAGTAAAGGTCACGAGATTTGTAAATAAATGTCAGAAGATTTTTAAGTTTTTAGATGACATCATCTATAGAACAGAGACGAGACAAAGAAGCCATTGTGCGAAGTGGAGCTAAAGAAGAAGAGCTCTCGTTAGACAGTTATACTGTGAAGTTAAACACTTGTAAAAAAAACTAACAGTGGATAAAGCTTGTTTTTTTCTCTTTGAACATTCATTCATAGAATGTTCCCTGTACATATTGTGCAGTCTTCCTATTGTTAATCAAGACTTTTCAAGTTGTAATAAAAAACTTATAAAGGTATCCAGCTGAGTCTGACTCCAGTTTATTACTGTGGTCCGAAAACGCCACAAAATCAAACCACTCCGCTTATTTGGTTACTCATATTATTTGCATATTTATCCCTTATGTTTCGGGGTTCTGTACCAAACCATGAAAAATTTTAAAGGTTTCAAAGGACATGCTTGGTGTAGTTGGGTTTTTAAGAAATTTAATTTCTCATTGGAAATATTTACCTCTCCTGTTTGGGGCCTAAAGGGATATGGGGTCCTCTCACACAAATATACTGATCAACAAGTATTTACCCCTTTGCTCACTTAAAAGAAGTGACACTTGTAGGTCTGTATATCAGCAGATGCCAATCTTTTATAAACGAGATCAATCCATACATAGTACGAAATGTTTTCAGGTAATTTTGATGAATTCTTCCCATGGAAAAGTTGTTAGACTTAAATTGATGCCTTTTCAAGAAGAAATTTTATTATTTCTGATAAAGAACTCAGGAATTCCTTAACCCTCAGACATATTTAACATTAATCAATACTATTTAGTAACTACAGTACGATTTGCATGCCTAACAAGTTCAAACACACAGAAGAAACAAATTAATTGAAATTAAAAAAAAAATATGATTTGAATCAAACAACCCAATTAAAAATAAAAGGATCAAGATTTTTTCACTGTCTTGGATACCTTCTTTGGAATTGAGAAAACTCATTTAGCTTGAAAGCCAATAATAAGTCTTTCCGCCTTTGCTACTTCTATATTTATACAGATTATTTCCAACGTAACAGTTATACAGTTTTGCATGTAAAACTAAGTTGGATAATAAAACACCCAGAAAATTAAAATTTATTGAATTATTCTTTGTAAAATTTTATAAATTTAAAATTTTCCTTCCAAAAGTTTTTTAATATGGAATTTTATGAATTAAAATCTTGATATTTAATTCAAATTAAATAAACCCAAGAATGATTTATATTGTTTTGCTATTCCAAAAATACCACCTAGAGCCTACACTGTGATTCGTATGTCTCGTCTGACATGTTTAAACATATGGGAACCCTGGTTTCAACTCTTATTAGAAACTGTTAAATAATAACTCACATTTTGAACTTTAAAATTGATTCACATTAAAACAGGTTGAACAAAAGAAATCAAGATAAACCTTACTTTTTAGGATTAACAGCAGACAGGACAAAAACTAATATTATATAATCCAAGCTGTTTCTTTTGAAAGGAACTTCCCAGTCATCCGATGATACATCACAAACAAATGGATGACAGCGATCAGGTTTACAAAGTGGATGATTCTAAAAAGAAAAGCCATTTCAAAACAATAATTCTTAAAGCAAAAATTATTTGATTAAACAGACATTTTAGAGTGCAATGTGTAATGCTTAGAATGAATGTATGTGCAGTAATACTGTATCATTACAATATCTCTTAGAAAATGTAAAGAGTTGAGATGCCAATCTATGATGAAATGTTACAGGGATTCAAAATGAGAATTTCAGGAATTATGCATTTTCCAGAATGTCTTCAATACTATCCCTCATAAAAAAATTCTGATTACTTTTAAAAGCATTAATTTAACACTTACTGGAAAATTTGTAAAATTTCTTCATTAAAAAAAAAAAAAAACAATAAAACAATTACATTGACAATTGTAATGAAATGTAACTGGGGAAATATTAATTTGTGTAAGGAATACAAAAACAACAAATCTATCTAGTGAGATTTTCTATAATTTCACTTTCATAATGTAAGTTTAAAATCTGCAATGGTTGGCATCTCAGAGATATAATAAAGTCTAGAACAAAAAGGCTAAAGAATAAAACATCTAATTAGAATTATAAGATCAATGTTGACTATAACATTCAAACACATGTTAAAAGCTTAGTTGCTTTTTCAAAGAATTATGAATCAAGGACACTAACACTGTTTTCAAAAATTAAAAATTGTGTTTGACTAGAATAATTTAATTTTGATGCCACATTAGACATTGTGCTACATAAAGATATTCATAAGGCTATGTAAAGAGAATCAGATGCTTTCACAAACACTACGAGTCATGTAAATTAGATAGCCCATAAATTTGTAAAAATGTTAAATACTGTTATCAAACCATCTCATTTTTTTTGTGAAAACAAAATAGGCCTTTGAAAGAATAAAGAGCATTCTTTACTGTTTCTTGTAAAAATTCTACTTTGGTCTGTAGCACTTAGAATCATGAAATTCGGCACACAGGTAGTCCTAAAGAAGACTAAATAGCTAGAAGATCGAATTTTAAAATTTATTTATTAGCTTTTCTATTTTGTGGTTCTTTTTTCGGACACACGTTTTTCTCCCCTGCTTTTTCTTCCAGTCTATGCCAAGGTTTTTGTTGTTTGTGAGGTTTAAAGTTAATACTTTTTAAAAAGCAAAACTTACTTTTGAATTTGTATCATTTCTGCTATTTTTATTTGTTTCATTCTTTTTTCTTAAGCTTTAAGATTTTTTAAAAGGACAGCAATATTAAATGTTTTATCATTTATGTAATTTTTTGTTGATTACTGTTTAATTTTGTTTTGTCGGAGTCAGTGAGGTTGACTTTCTAAAAGAATAACCTTGTCATGGGAAACAGTGTGTGGGTACTGCCAGTAATTTACAAGTCAAATGTAATCTATGAAAGTAATATATAAGTCAAATGTAATCTATGAAAATAATTTATATAAGTCAAAAGTACAAAACAGTAACAGGTTTATAACAATACCTTTACTATAGATACAGCAACTTCTGAGAAATCACAGCAGTACACAAATACACTGGAATCCCTAAATAGATTTTTTAAAAACTGAAGTCAATAATAAGAAAGAAAAGAAATGACATTTATAATATATTTTTTTAAAACATAATTTACTAAATATATTATATATTAGAAAGTGCACATTTTTATAACCGATTGAATGGAAATTTGAGTATTAATTATAACTTTCAACCATAACACCATGAAATATCAAAGCTGTATTTATCATACAAATAACGAGTCGAAAAGATTGAAATAACATCTCTGTTTGTCGTTGGAAAGCGAAAAAATTAGTATTTTGCCTAGCCATAGGCAGCAATAACTGCTGCTACTTATGTTGGCATTGAAAGATACTTTGTATGTGTATGCATATCACATTTAGTCTCTCATTGTTGTGTTGAAAACTGGTCACACTAGCCGTAAAGAAAAGGGAGGACAATAGGCTCCAAATCGCAATAAATCCAAACATTTCTTGGTAAGAGGTCATAATGGTAAATATTTAACATTGCACTGGAGGAACACAACAGGGTATTGGCAATAGTCTAGGATCAATCCCCAAGGGAAAGATCAGAGGACAACATCCCATAATTTTGAACTTCAGTCAGATGACAAGGGACATCTGAGCTGGCACATTACTCTCAAAACTTCCACACCGTGCCAACATGAAGATATTTGAGGCTATGACAATTTAATGTGCACCAGTCTCCTTTGTATACGAGTCTGGTTGGATTACAATTCATAATTGGTTACCACTTGTTCCTCGTCCAATTGGGATACCACAGTCCTTTAAAAAGGTGGTGGGCTACCTTGTCTCACTACTAGAGCACTTATAAACATCACAATAAAAAATGAAAATGCCTAAATAAGTGCAATTGCGAATATACCTAAAATATTAATTTTTTTTCAGTTTGAACCATTTCAAAGCTATAGGACACCATAATCCACCACCACAGAAATGGTTGAGGTTGCAGAGATGCCAACTATTCTGGATATTTTGGAATGATCAACAATTTTCACCTTTGTTACAGTGAATATCAAAATTATTACAAAAAACTCACTAGATAAATTTGCTATCTGTTTGCACTTTTTGGGCAAATTAGTATTTTTCACTTCTACCACATATTTTATTGTACTAATAAACAAAATTTTCCCCTTGGTTTCATTACTTTAGCATAAAGAAAATTTTTGAATAGTTGACTTTTCTACAATTTCAGATTACTTTCCTTATTGAAGTTAAAACAGGCATGAGGATGCAAAATTTCAAAAAAGATTAAAACCAAAATGTGAAATTAAATATACGCAAGTCAGGTCTGTGCACAGGATTTCGCAATTGTAAAAATTTAAATTTTAGAAATAAATAATGGTAGACCATAAATCGGGAAAAGCGATGAATCTCGAGCACATGCTATATATGGGCCATCCAAAATAACAACATCAAGGTAGATGTCTGTCTGTATTAAAGATGCAAGATATGCTGTTGCAAGATTGAAAATCGCTTTTTTCCTCTATTCTTAGAAGGTTTCACGAGAAAGTAGATAGGAAAATTACGAAACTAATATGGTTTGTTCAAAATTGTACAGGGAACAAGATGAAATTTGTTTTTCCGAAGCAGCTTATTAGTTTAGGGTGCATTAAGTGTTAATGTCGAAAAAAGCATAATTTCTAACGCGAGTGAACAAAAGACATACAAATTTTCAGTCTTCAGCCGTGATTTCCTTTAGAGTACCTCTAAATGTAAATTCTTGCACGACAATTTTTTTTAGAAGTTTCAATTTGGTTCCCCGATAGTATTTATTTAAAATTCAGGACATTTTCATTAATTTTTTTTTAAACTGTCATATCTATATCTTATTATTATTTGTTTTAAAATTTGAAAACATTGCAGGAAACCTTAGAATGTACTCTTTCTGACGGTACAATTATTTTTCAAATTGGTTCATAAAGAAATTCGATATGAAAAGTAAAATTTTGCGACAAAGTGTACAAAGTATTCTTCACGCAGACGCGCGGAGATCCAATGTCAAACAGCTTTTATCAAACCGAGGCTCACAGGAATGAAAGTCTTGATGAGACGTCAATGAACGGAAGTGAGCAGGGGGCAGAGGTTTCGCCGTTGCAGGAAATTGAATCTGCGAAAGAAGTATTGGTTTGCGAAGCAAACTAAACAGGATCTGCGAAAGTAGTGTTGGTTTGCGAAGCAAATCAAATGGGATTGTGTTGCAATCCCCGGGGGTCGGCGAGCAGGGGGCGTAGCCCCCTAGTAGACCTGGGCGATCTTCAAATTTTTACATCGCGATACATAAGCATTCTAACATTACGATATATTGTGATGTTAACCATGCATTTTAAACATATTAAAGCAAAACTTTGTTCTTACTATACCTTGCTATAAAAAATCATGGTAGGAAAAAAATAACAAATTAAGATCTGCATTGTACATTAAAGAAACACACATGATTTAAAACAAGATTTTGCATATAGTATATACTAGTAAATGCGTCGCCCGAGGTGTTGGTTTGTCACGGGCAACGCCGTGATGAAAGGTATTATCTGGTGTAAAATTTTCCGCAGATTTCAAATCCGTTGAAATTTTTAATCTATCTTTAACGATTTCGATTTTATGAAAAAAGAACTTAACCAGTCAAGGTGTCACGATGATCGCAGACCTGCGCTAGCTAAGGGATGGCTGTGTGAGATCGGGAAAAATCACGATGATCACGAGATCTGCGCTAGCTAAGGGATGTCTGTGAGATCGGGAAAAATCGCAATGTCACGATGCAGCGCCATCGTGAAAATTGCGAAACCGATGTGGCGATGTCGACCTCACACCGGTTTTCCACGATGTATCTCTTAGTTGCCCAGGCCTACCGCTAGTATATAAAAACGTCACTAGGACATCTGGTTTTTCAAAGCTTGAAATATACTCATTGGTTAGAAACACTAATGACGTCATATTCTTAAAAATAGCCAAAATCGCGTTAGAAAAACTAGGAAAATTACTGATAACCGGAAAAAACACGAAAAAATACACAAAAAGCGGAAATCCGCGTAAACGCGGAAGATTCTCATGCTTGTTAAAAGAAAAAGTCAGGCTATTTTTCAGTTTCTGATTGGTAGTTTTTAGGTTTTATGGCACGAGGGAATTTTTGGACAAACTGCCCAAACACAAGTTTCTATGATTGACAAATTTAACACTCAGCCCCTGTGTACACAACAGTCTATGGTTGGACCCAGTTTAGAATTCACAACTTTCCAATTGCTAATCCATTACTCTTCCAACCGGGCAATCACAGCCCCTAGAGGTCATATCAATTACCTCTAATTCTGTTTTTGCCCAAACCTATTTTACACGAATTCAAAATAAATATTTCATCCTCTTTTTAAGCGAGCCATTTTGATTTAACACAAGTGGACCAAGCCAATTTCTAAGAATTTTTTTTGCCAAAATTCTAAGAAACAAAAATTCAACTGTATCATAGTAGTATAATTTCTATGTCATACGTGCTGGAAAGCTTCAACTTGAACTGAAGTTGTTGACAGCCAATTATATAACAGCCTAACCAAAACATGAACACAGCGATTAATTAAATTTGTTCGTATGACTGGAGAAACATGTTGATTTTGCTCAAGACATCACAGAAAGAAATTTGTTAATAGAGGAAGAAGATGATGTCCAAAACATTTCTGTTGATAACAGTGATATTCCAGTCATAGGCACACATATGTGCCGTTTGTTGTCAGAGAGTGAAAATGAATAAATCTTGTTATGTGTAAAGCAGATTTTTTTTTTGTTCATGAAGAATTTTTTCCCTTTCAAATGAAATTTACTTTAATACATTTCCATTACACATTATTACATGTGTATTTTGTTGAAATAAAATAAGTTTAAAACAAATATTTTTAGATGCTTTTTTCAATTATTTGTACTGATTTTTTAGGTCAGGAACCTAATTTTTTTTTTCATAGATGTAATGTCTTTTTTTATACATATTCTTCAGAAATGTATCTATCAAACTAAAAATAGAATTAGGTGTATTTGAATCAGTACCTAGAGAAATATTGAACTTCATTGAACCTATATTTTCCTGGTCTATGATTGGAAACTCCGAGCTGTACTTCTCAATAGAAATTGCATAATCCGGCTCCACATTCAAGATATGTGGTTTCAGGTGAGTCTATCTGTTAAATCAGGGCAGGGTATACTTAGGGGTTAAACGTAAGCAATGCATTCCTACAGTCAGCAATTTTAGTAGTTTGGGGCAGTTTATCGCTTGATGCCAGAAGTCATAGAAGTGATGAGATGCTGAAGCAAATCATCACCTTCAGAAATTGCTATACAAGATTTTGAGTAGTCTATTTCTCTGTGGGCTTAACCACCTGTGGATAAATGGAGTACTCAAGGTCATGTGCCTTCTCACTAGAGCCGCACTAAAGCACTTGAAAATGTCATGTGTTTATATCAGATTAAATTGAGTAGGGAGTTGAATTAACATGACACTGTTTCAACACAATGGGAACAAAGTAGTCTAAGACCAATCCCAAAGGGAAAACTTGAGAACACCTTGCTATTTTGAATCAAGGTCACACCTGAGCTGGCATCCTATCTCCACACATGAGTATATTTGAGGCTATGACAGATTTAATATGCACCAACACCCATGAATTCAACAGTCTTTGTTTGGATTGAGTCACACTTGCAATCCTCCTGTTGCTAATTCGCTATTCTTCCGACTGGGCCTATAAATTAAGTAAGCTATTCTGAATTAAAATAAATATTTCAGATTATGATTCATTTCTTGATTTCATTTTTTATTAGCAAGAAGATAAGCATGGGCACAGTGCCCGTGATTTACTTAATAACTGCACAAACTTTTTTATATTTACCAGTTATAATTTATCTTAAATAAAATGAGCAACACACATTTTCCCCAATTAAATTAAATGCAAATTCAGTTACATCAAAGCATGTATTAATGAAAAAATACTTACACATTGGTCTCAAGAATAGGGAATACAGTATTTCCTACACCACAGCCTACCTAAAAACAGCAATATTTATATTATGTTGTATAACATATAATACTATTTTAATATAGAACTTTAGAAGAAATTTCACTTTAAATTACTAAGGGATTAATAAACAATTATGAATGGGCAGTAACTATATACAGTACAAAGTTTAAAAACCGGAATCCTCCGGATCTTTGCCATTTTTTGTCAAAAAAAAAAACCTAAATCTGACCGCATTAATTTTGCGTTTGCAATAGTAAAATAGCAAATATATACAAAAGAATAATTTTTTTAAAGAAAAAAAAATTTTTAATACATTGCAAGAAATTTTACTTCAAAATCTTCTAATTTTCTGAGTGGTATTTACTCTGAACATGTCCATTATTTTGCGCTGTTTCATTAAATAGGTCCAGGTTTACCTCCATGTAATTTAAAAATTGTTGGAAAATGGAAAAAAGTGAGAATAACAACAACAACAAAAAAAATGCTGGTTAGCAAAACGTCAGGATTTGGGACTTTGTGACGTACATCACAAACATGTATGACAAAGATAGCATTACTTGTACATTGGCAAACAAACAGATATAAACAATGCAAAGTCATCTGCTCTGGGCTTTGACAAACATAGCCACTGTTAAAATATGCTTAATTTGAGTTAGAGGCTTACAAGTATTGCTGTAAATGCAAGAGCTAACATAAAGCAATGAGAAATCAGGAAGATAAAAACTAGTGCAAAAAAAAACTGAAAATAAATTGCTTATAGGTTTAAAGCTGCACCAAACACAAGACATCAAGTAAGAAATGTTATGAGAAAAAAGAGGGAGTAGGGAATAGAGTACAGCAGTGAAAGCTTCCTTGGGCACCATTCCCATGATACCCAAGCAATCTTTAACTGATTCATCCTGGGGTTGCGACCCACATTTTTACCCGATGCAGAAAACCCCATAGGGAAAAGAATAGATTACTAGAGTACCTCGGGTTCCTGAAAGACATACACACCTCAACAAGATGTTTCTCGAAATTCTTATCTGACCAGAATGAAAAAACAAGAGGTTGCTAAGTATAAAACATTTCTAATTAGCTTACTTCCAAAATGTTGGTCCTTTCACTATTTTCAGATTCTCCCAATGTGTTTTTTGGAGTTTCTGAACTATCCTCCTCTTCTGATTTTGGTTTTACATTCAGCTCTGAGAACTCAGTGAAGAGCCAGTGTCTGTCTTTGAAGAAACGGTTCTCATGGATGTTGTAAAATTTGTCCCAGAATAGGTTTGCTTCACTTTCGTATTTCTCTATGCAAAAGTAAAGAACAGAGTAGTCAGCAGGAATTCAGAAACAAAGAAAAGGCAGAAACATTTTTTTTAATTGTTATTTGAGTTTTTCAAAGTACAGGGATGGATCCACTAAAGCAGTGTTTATTAACCTTTTTGGCACAATGGTCCACTTTAAAAATTTTAAATATGTCACGGACCCCTCTGTGAAAAAAAAATTGCTTAAACATCATTTATTAAAAAATATATTCTGTTTTATTATTTAATTATTTTAATATTTTTATTTCAACAGTATAAAAAATTTGAATAAATTAAAATTTTTAATGTGAAGGCTGTTGCTGCTTTTCCTTGATTAACAGATTGAATTGAGGGATGGTTTTCGACAAAGCAACGCGCATATCATGTTCGACATTCAGTCGATTTCGATGTTTTGTTTTTATTGTGACAAGTGTGGAAAATCCCGCTTCGCAAAGATATACTGTAGCAAACGGAATAATGTGTGCCATAGCTCGTTTCACAAGCAATGGGTAGGCTTCTCTTAAAGAAGACCAAAACTCTCCAAGAAATTTTGAATCGAAATCCATTTTTAACAAGGACTTTGTTTTCAAATCAATTAGCTCATCTTTGGCAAGGTTCATGTCATCGATACAGTCAATATCACAAAGAAAAGGATTACGAATCCACAACTCATCTTTTATATTTATTCCATCCGAATTGAAATATTTTTCAAATGAAACTTGAAGTACTTCCAGGTGTTTACAGATTTCATTTTTCAAGTTATTCAATAACAAACTATCTTGCCGAGATCCATTTTCAAAAAGCACTTTGTCCAACATTTGAAAGTTTGCATATATCCCATTTTGAATTCTAATTTTCCAAAGTGACATTTTCAATAAAAATGCCTATGTTTCTCAGTGGCATCCATAGTTGTTGTATCAGGCCCTTGAATTGAAAGAAATATATTGTTCATGTGGTTAAAAATGTCTGCCAGGTATGCCAATTTACATATAAAATCTTTTTTCTTGAAATATTCGAAGAGTGAGTTATCTTTTTCTTCTAAAAAAAGTGATACTTCTGTCTTCAACATGAAAATTCGTTTCAAAACCTGCCCTCGTGACAGCCAGCGCACTTCCGTGTGGTACAGAAGTACCTCATGTTCTGCGTTCATTTCTTGACACAGTGTTTTAAAAAGACGATGATTAAGAGCTCTACTTCTAATAAAATTCACAGTTTTAATAACTATTGACAATACTTCTTTTAAGCTGGTTGGAAGAGTTTTTGTAGCCAGTGCATGTCTATGTAAAAAACAATGTGTAACAATAACATTAGGAGCCTCTTTTTTTTACCAAATGGGCAAAACCAGATTTATTGCCAAGCATCGCAGGTGCTCCATCCGTACAAAGTGAATGAAGTTTCTGTTTCCAGTTGAAGTCGTGTTTGGAAAAGAAAACATTTAAAATCGCTAAAACATCAACTGCCTTTGTAGTTTGCAAAAGAGGCTCACAAAATAAGAATTCTTCTTTGACAGTATCAGCAGACATGTAACGAACAAAAACAAGAAGTTGACTACAATTCGAGACGTCTGTAGTTTCATCCAGTTGCATACTAAAGGGAAATGGCGATGCTTTCAATTCATCAATGATCTGTTTCAAGATATTGCAAGAAATTTCAACTATTCTTGAATGTATCACATCCTTGGACAATGGAATAGCCTCAAGTTTTTTTCTCTGTTCCAGTCCACAAACTAATTCAACCATTTCCAGCGCACATGGCTTAATTAATGTCTCTCCAATAGTATGCGGTTTCTTACTTTTGGCAATACGATATGCAACTCTAAAAGATGCCTCAACCAAAGGTTTTTGTGGAATACCAAATCCAAGTTTGGTTAATGTTCCAGATTTCGAAAACTGGGCTTTCTTCTTTGTAAAAAATTCTAGATCTTTAGATGCATTTTCAGGATGAAGAGATTTGAGATGCTCTATCAATTTTGCCGGTTTCATACTGGCGTTTGCCAAAACTTTTCCACACAGAAAGCATTGTGGCTTTTCAACACCGTCCGATTCCTTCATGCAGAAGAATCCATATTTTACATAATTTTCATCATACTTCCTTTTTATTCGACATTTTGGGCTACAAAAAATATCAAATAATCAAATGAAACATTAAGACACAAAAAAACACTTGAAAAAGCGGCAAGGAATCTTGTATCGATGGAGGATATACCATTATGTCTTGGCTTCAAACTCATTTGTGATCCACATTTTGGACATTTATACATCGATGAAATCATTCCCTCTTTCATACATTATTCTAACAACGCTTTCTTACCCATGACTGGTAAAACACTAAAATAGCCAACTGAATATTTATTTTTCGCATTCAAAACTTCAGCAAGAGCTAATTCCATAGTGAAATCAAGCATTTAGCAATAATATAAGCTGAGAAAACACCAAAAAAATATGCTACTCACAAACAGATGAAAGACAAAAATAAATGTACGTCTTACCTCCAGGGCAGATCCAACGGAAATAAAATCGTGAATCAAGTTTAAAATTATACCGCTATTTCAAACTCAAACAAATTATCGACCAATGAAAAGGCTAAAACAAAAGAAAAATAAATGAGCATGCGCGAAAAAGCGCCTCAAATTCTCTTCTCCGGAGGAGCGGAAAAAGAAACAGGGTTGCCATACAGAGCGCGCTAAGGATGAAGTAGGTCCGGGTTACCACTGCTGGCTAAATATTGATGCAAACATTTTTTAAATTAGGATCAGTCGGCGGACCCCCAAAATATGACCCATGGACCCCCAAGGGGTCCATGAACCACAGGTTAAGAAACCCTGCACTAAAGGAAAAGCTTGCATTCATGGATAGTAAACTTTTAGAAATATCAGAATTGCCTAAAACTTCTCGGGTTCAATTAATATTATACAAATTGGAAATAATCAGAATTTTTAAGATTCCTTAAAAAGCAAATGTTATTTTAGCCTCCAAAAATAATCTTTCTGAATCTTTACAAACACTTATATACCTAATGTTTTCCACAAATACACAACTCTTGATACCTTTCACTTAAATTTCTGAATTCCACAAATTCTTTGCTGTGTCAGAGAAACATGTCTCAGAATTTTGCCACATTTCATTTCTTATAAACAATAATAGAAAACAGATAATGGACATGAAGGAAACCCCTATCAATTAAAGAAAATGGAATAAAATATGAAAATAATTTATGCTGCAAACAAAAATAATTTTCACAAAATAGCAGTTTATGACACATGAAATAATCATTATTAGTTTTCAGTTACTAGCAAAATATCATTTTAAGGATAATTTCTAAATAGATACCTTGTTCTTCATACGATACCAGTGTCTGCGAGTTTAATTTCAGTTTTTCCTCAGCATTTTTCTTAAGATCATCACTCCATTCAATATCGTCCCTGAAACAGATAAAAAAAGAATAAATAATGATTGTGTAAGTAACTATAGGTAAAAATTAATAAATTTTGTAAGTGGCCACTTACAAGCGTTCACATATTTTACATAAATGTGTGCCTTTGTTTCTTAAATGCATGATTTCCTTGATAATCATGATACTGCTCTTAGTCTATTATGCCATATATCAAGGGTTACTGTATATTTGCAATAAACCAATGGGTTAAGCTTTTGTTGTCAAGTTTGATTCCTGTCGAAAGCTGTGGAGCTTGATTCAGGGACTGTTGAAATTGTATTAGACATTATTTGAATTTGATGTCACACAATTCTTTAACTGGAACTTTGGAAGAATAAGAACTAATGTCCAATCCCAACAGCATTTGTTTAAATTGAATTTACCTATGTGCCATCATCTCAAATGTTTGTGTGATCTTAATCCTTTAAGTGTTAAATTAAAGAGCAAAATAGGTTTCCAGTTCATGACAGCTTTAGTGAAACATGAATATGCAGAGATGAAGGTTTCAGTCTATTTTGATTTAAGCTATGGGAAAAGAAATATTTTAACATTGCATTATCTGCTTAAATATCGAATTAGATGACCATGTACAATTTTTTATTGTCTAAAACGTGTGTTTTTTTATTGTCTAAACGGGCATTTTGCCGGGAGAAAATTTTTAGTATGTGTTAAAAATAGAAAACTTAGGCTTCCCTTAGCTAAATCAACAAATAAGCCAAAAACGTGTTGGAATCTAGTCTTTTTTGCAGATGAAAGCAAATTCAACATTTTTGGTTCTGATGGCACATAATTGTATGGAGAAAATTAGAAACTTTGTCCCAAGGATAGTTGGAACAAAAAAGCATGGCAGTGGAGGTGTCCTTGTATGGGGGATGCATGTCATCATCAGGACATAGCAATTTGGTATTTATTGATGGCATAATGAATCATGCAAAATTAAATATTATAAAGACAATTTAAAATTATCAGCAAAAAATTTAGGTACTGCCTACAACTTTGATTTTATATCAAGTTAACCATCTTAAGCACACAGCTCTCAACATTCGCCTCTGGTGTCACTGTAATTGTCCACAACTTTTGAAAACACCACCTCAGTCGCCAGATATAAACCCAATAGAACACATTTGGAGAGAACTGGATGTTAGAGAATGAACACACACAACATAAAAACGAAAAAAAACGAAAAACCGCACTAAATGGGTGCGTTCAAAAGATAGAGCTAATGATATAGACACAGATGTGGCTTGAGATAGAATGGTTTTTATTGAACTCACCAGGAATTGTGTTGAAACACCTGATCAGGATCCTTCAAATACCGCGAACCGAATGGGGGTTTCTTTCTGTTTTCGGATGCAGACAATTCATCTGCCATTTTTGAATTGACAAATTTAGAATTAGTTCACGTTTGATCAACACGAATAAATACTTTGTTTACTTTTATGCACTGCTGTATTATGCTGAGTGGTTCTAAGCTTCGGCTGACTCCAATTTAACCATCACGGCTTCTAGCCAGCAGAAATGTAATAATATTTTATTTCATTTTGGACATTGAGCAATTTTTAAGTTTTAATTTCGTATAAATACACGCAAAGATTTCATAAAAACTTCAAGAAAATTTATTAGTGTTATTTTTACACTTCATAAATTTTATTATTTTTCATCAAGCTGTGTGAATATTTCGTTCCGAATAATGATTGTTTAGAAATGACAAGTAAATGTATTTTTCAAAATTTTTATATACATATAAGGCCGCATTTATTCGCTGCTGCAAGAAATTGGATCGGTGAGTGTATTTTTCGATTCGTCATTGTTAAGAGAAAAAGTTGTGCCTTTGTTAAAACAATTCATTCTGGGTGAGTTTTATCAATATCGATAAGACCACGCCTATTAACTTTATTAAAACTTTTTAAAAATTTTATTTTGAAAAGGAATTTAGATTAATGTTAGATTTAAAAATATAACTGGGTTTTTATTTTCAACAAAGGAATTTTCAAATCCCATTTTGAGTTTCCCTTTGAACAGCTAAAAACTAACCAGGTGTTAAAATGAGACGGCATTATTACTCATTGCAGGTAGACAAAAAAAAATTATCACAAGTCATTTTTTACCTGTGAGATCTGATAATTATGTCAGCTCATTTCTAATTTTATTCAGCCACGAATGTTGATTAAAATGGATTTTCTAAGCTCGTAAAGAATTGGATATGAAACAGGTAAATATGTTTCTTTCCTGTGGCTGTAATAGTTAATTTTCTTGATATATTTTTATGCACAATTTTGTGCCGAAAAAATACGAAAGTAAAAATATTTGTGCAACAAAATTTGCATGAAAACAAATTGTGTTTTAAATTGAACACGAATGAAAAAATTTTTTAATTATTTTTCTGAAATAGCATATGTATTTTACATTTTAAACATTTGATGTGAACTTGTTGAATTCTGCAATGTGAAAACATTTTTCAAATGGGATTGTGATGTAAAAAATAGGGATGATACACTCTGTTTTCTGATGATGGTTCAAACAGCAATTCAATATTTAACTAAGGCCTAAAAAAATGATTTGTTTCCTGTAACCCGACCGACCTTGAAATTACAGTACAAAAATTATGACCCCAAAGGGTTTTTTTAGACTTTTTTAAAAATTTAATTAAAAAAACATGTTTGTTAAAATGATTAATTAATTATGATGTTACAGCGATAGTAATCGATGAATAATTGTTAAGAGCTTGTCGAAATGGTTTCCTAAAGGCTCGAACACATTCTGCTAGTAATTTAGTCGAGTAACTAGTGATTTAGTAGCTTTACTAAACGAGAACACAACAAATGGGGAGTGTCTGTTCAGACACGATTTAGTATGTGTTTGAGCATCGACTGCTAAAGATGATACAGAGACATTAAATGTCATAAATAAACTCTTTAGGGGTGAATAAGCAGTTAAACATGAAGAAAAATTATAAATACCCAATTTGGATAAATACCTGAGGCCAAAAAAAAAGGTTTGTTTCCTGTAACATGAGCAAAAATATTAAGAGTCGGAAGGTAGGAAAAAGTTTTTTGTTTGCTAAATATTTTTAGCAGATATGCAAAAAGGAAATATGTATTGTATGAGTATTAATGTTAGATTTAAAATTGATCAAAGGTGTGATCAATGATGTAAAATACCTGGGTATATTTATTTTTGCTGGTCAATATCATGTTCGATAAAAAATGAATCGTTTTAACAAACGTGTTTTTTAATTTAGTTAAATTAAAAAAAAAAAACTTAAGGATCATAATTTTTTTATTGTAATTTCAAGGTCGGTCGGGTTACAGGAAACATACCATTTTTTTTTGGCCTGAGTATATACCCAGGATATTGACCAGCAAAAATAAATATACCAAGGTATCTCACATCACTGATCACACCTCTGATCAATTTTAAATCCAACATTAATGCTCAGATAATATTTTCTTTTGCATATTTGCTGAAAATATTTAGCAAAAACAAAATTTCCAACCTACAATAATATTTTTGCTTATGTTACTGGAAACAAAACTGCCTATTATTTCAAGGAAATCATCAATTTGAGGGATTAGCGTTAGAGGGGATGAATATTAAATTTACTCACCTCCAAGTCTAAGAATGCTTTACTTAAAGCACAATACTGCATGCCAAAATGCTCTATACTATAATTCATGAATATTCGTTTATTCAAACTCGAATAAAAATCAAAAATTTTACAGAAAATTTATTGGAAACAGATTTTTTTTACTCAAACATGTTGCATTTGTTAAAAGTGTAGTTAAATATTTTAAACACTAAGTGCGGTAAATTGGCTTGGACTGTTTCTAAGAAACAGCTAAAAAGTGTTATTTAAATTTAGAACCTTTATTTTGTATTTAAATTTGAAATACATAAATCTTGTAAGCATAAAACTTTCTAATAAAATTCCAAATCTTAGTATTTAACATGTCAACATGAAATTTCCTTGTATTTGTCCAGTAGAAAAATAATTTCGTGTTTAGTGTTACTGTTAACTACATAGTACCCCTCTTTAAAATTTTTCTAACTATGTCCAAATTAGAAATATTGTTGTAAAACTTGTTTTTCTTAATTAACTCAATCAAGAGTGACAAAATAAAATGTGTTTACCGAAACTTAAATTTTTATGAACATCTGCATAAAAATTAGACCTTATAAATTTCATTCTACAGTAATTTGGTTAGAAGAGTAATAGTAGTTTAGCAACCAGAGGGGATTCAAAAATCGATCCAAACAATGACTCTTGTACAGGGAACTGGTGCACATTAAATCCGTAGTGGCCTTAATGTCCTCACATTGACGTGGTGTGGAAGTTTGGAGAAAGAAAGTGGGGTGCCAACTCAGGTTATGATCTCGTCGGGCAGTATGTAGTATCCGATACGTTACAACTTATGGTGATTAAAAGCCAAATGTGGTAACCTTCCAGTTTTTGCAAGTTTGCATGCTTTCATCCATTTTAAGGCAACCCTTCGTATTTCTGCCATTTTTTTCTTTACATCATTTGTGTCTAGTTGTTCCGTCTGTTGCTCTCGAATTTTTTGTTGATTCTTTCAAATAAGTTGCACTTTTATTTTGCTTTAATAAGGTTAACCCCTCACAAATTTTGCATTGTAAATTGTAAAATATGTGATATAAAATAGGATTAATTTGTAAAAAACGAACGAATATTTTATAAATACAATGGCACACATTTTAATTGCTAATCATCCAATTTTTCTGTGTGGTATTTATTCCAAACATGTACGTTTTTTTGCGTTGTTTCATCAATTAAGTCCAGGTTCAACTAAATGTCGGGAAAATGTAAAAAATTGAGGGAAAAAGCGCTGTCCGGAAATTTGGAAAATTCCGAATACATTGATTGTTTATATTTTAGATTGTTTTGATTCAATAATTTTAATTTTATTGGATTTAAACATGCCTTCAAAATAAAATACAGTTACACCAAAAAATGAATATAATGTGATTTAACATTTTAACTCATTAGAACGCTAAATCAATAAAATAGTTTCCCAATCACAAAAAACACACGAAGCACTCGATCTCTTTTAAAAGCAAAGACAGGTGATCGTGCATCAACTAGGAGAATAAATGTTTCGGCTCAGTCTCGCCTAAAATCCCCGCTAATGTCTGAAACATGTCCAAAATGCCTCTGTTCACGCACAGTCCCCACAACTTCAGTTCTGCCAACTTGAAAACAGTTGTCACATTTGTCAAAATTAGAAAATAGAGACATACAGAATTCAGAAATCATAATTGAAGCTCTAGTAACAGAACAAATTTCAAGTTCTGATTTACCGCCTCCTAATTTAAGTGGACATTTCATAGATAAGAACCGCACAAGCCAGAGATAAATACACCAAATAAATAAAATGGAAATAATTTAATATTTCTTGGACGGCCCGGTACCATTTGATCGACGGACCGGCCCGGGGGTTGGGGACCACTGGTGTAGTGATCTATTCTTCCATGGGGTATACCTGTCTTTTGTAAACACAGACCTCTCCCAGGATACCCTAAGCGATTATTTTCTGCTTTCACTACACTATTCCCCAGTCTAAGTCTATTTTTCTATTCCCCAATCCTTTTCTCTCTTTCACAAAATTTTTTACTTGACGTTGTTTGTTACGGTTTTGCCAAGTGGCCCTTGCACCATAAAACCTAAAAATCCTAACATATCTAAAGTATCCAATTTGGTATACAAAAAAAAAAAATTTTACCTGTAAGACAATAGCATATTTATTATTTCCTGCTGACCCTATTCAGCCTATAGGGGTAGGTATCTATTTTTTCAGATATTACTTCCATTTTTTCACAAAATTAAAATAAGTCTTATCATTTCTGATTCTCAAAGTACTCTAAGTAGTGATTGTGTTTTGAAGAGAGGATTTTCTCTGAATAAGAACAAAATATTTGTTTACTAATTGCAAACAAAAATTTTTTTTTTTATTTGATACATATATTCCTTTTATTACAGGCCAAGCTTGAATATAGTCTGAAGGTACTCTACCCATGCCTTGCAAATGGTGAAATCTAGTGTATAGGTCTTCAATTTCTCTGGTGTTTAAATACAATGTGCAATAGCATTCCATCAGCCATGAAGGATCAAAAAAGTTTTGAAGTTATAGTGCAGGAGTGCACTACCGAAAAGAAAGAAATGGTCGACAAGCTGGTTCAAAGGTCAGAGGCACGGATTGCCGAGATGGAAAGAAAAAAATGCGAGAAGGATGTTAGAATTTCTGTGTATGAACAAACTGACTATTTCAATGGTACCTTCAATCACCAGAAGCAACTGATAGAATCCAAACTCCTAAATGCCTGCAATGTCGATAAAAGTAGTCTCACTGCCTACTTTGATGCAATAGTTCGAGATCTGCAAGAGTTGCAGAAGTTTCTATCCGACTCCACTCTGTTCTTGCCGATGTACGACATCAAGAAAGGCCAAGAAGCCCTCAAAGTGTTGCAGGATGACATACAGATCTCCCAAAATGACCTCATTCCAAAGAAAAAGTTTGCATTCAAGGGCAAGAAGAAGATGCAGAATGGCGTTAAAGCTCCGAATCTGGACAGGTCCTCCTCGAATAATGCCAGTGAATCGTTTTCGCTGATAAAGCTGTGCAAATGTGGGTTCAAAGACCTCTCTGACCAGAGCTTAGTGAAGTTTCGAGATGAAATCGAAAAACAAGATGTGGGTCTTCACCATTTACAGAACTGTACTATCCACCTCTATGGTGCTCCTAGCACAATATTTATCAGCGGCTTAACCGATTGTCACGTGTTTGCCGGTCCAGTCTCAACGTCAGTGTTCATTGAAAATTGCCACCGTTGCACGTTTGTATTTGCATGCCAGCAGCTTAGGGTGCACTCTTGCTTAGACTGTTCTTTTTATTTACATGTAACCAGTAGAACTATAATAGAGGACTGCAAGCAGTTATATTTTGCCCCGTATAGTTGGACTTATGATGGTCAGGATAAGGATTTCGACACATCTGGTATTGAGAAATCAAATAACAACTGGGAGTCCATTGATGACTTTAACTGGCTAGTTACTGGCACCCCCTCTCCAAATTGGGCCTTTTTAGAAAAAGAAAAGTATGAAACATGGAGATGATTTTTAGATTCAATAGCTGATTATGCCATTTTCCTAATGTGATAATTTTTTTACATTTTTAGGCTCTTGCTTAAAAAGAATTTTGCACAGGTGTACTAATTACTAAAAACATATTTTTCACTTTCTCAATAGGGAAATTATGGAACTAACTGTAAGTGAATGTTAAATCACTTGAAATATTATAAATTATTGCAGAGCAAGCTAAAAAATCCAGGGCTATTTCTGGAATAGTTGTAATTATGACTTGCTTAAAAGTTATATGTATTAATTTTATAATAAAGTTGTGCCTAATAAAAATATTTCTGCTAATCCCATAACAGCCTATTATCTTTTATGAACTTCGAGCTAAAGATTTTAACATAAGAATACACGCCCAAATATATATTTAAAGAATAAAATTTGCTTTTTTTCTACCTTGAGCTGTAATAAAATTACTTGAAAACAGTAATTCATAAGATAATGTTATCAAAACCTCAATAAATCTGCAGGAAAAAAAATTCTGTAACTATATATAAAAAAACTAGATTCCAAGTTATAGGTAATTAATGTTGCACTGGAGCAACACATTGGTCTATTGGCGAAAGGAAGGATCACATAATTTCATGCGCACCAACCCTGTGTTCATAGCGGTCTTTGGCTGGACCAAGTTTCGAACTTGCACCCTTCCAGTTGCTAATCCATTGTTCTTCCAACTGGGCTACAGCAGCTCTATGAAGACTTAGAAGTTTGGGACCTTTTGAAAAAGTTTTAGAAACATACACTGAAGAGCCAAAACATTATGACCACTTACTCAATAATGCATTGTGCCTCCTTTGGCCTGCAAAACAGCTGCAACTCGCCTGGGCATAGATGCCACAAGTTCTTGGTACATGACTGGAGACAGGTTGTATCAAATGTCAAAGCAGGGATCACGCAAAGTCGAGATATTCGGACATGGTGGTGTTTGAGCTCTGAGCTGCCGCTCCATGACACCCCAAATGTGCTCTGTGGGATTAAGATCCAGCGAGTTAGGTGGCCAGGACATTGAGTGGAATTCATCAGTATGCTACTCGAACCACTCCAACACAATCTGAGCCTTGTGACATGGGGCGTTTTACTGCTGGAAGACATGCCGTGTAAGGATTCCACTGATCCGCAATGATGTACAGATATTTTGCAGGGTTCATGGTCTGTTCTACTACAGGTCGCCCAGGAGAACGCCACCACCAGCCTGTGTAAGACCTGCTGTACAAGAGGGGAGTAACTGTTCGCCTGGCAGACGGCGTACCCTGCCACGTCCCTTGACGTGATGAATGAGAAATCAGTATTTATCTGACCAGGTAACTCATCCATGGTCCAGTCTCGATATTCCTAAGCCCACTGTAGGCGTAGTTGACAATGCTTGGTCAACAGAGGCACACGAATGGGACGCCTGCTGTACAATCCCATATCCAACAGTGTGTGCCGAAACACTTGCGCTTGGACCTGCATTGTATTGGGCTGTCAGCTGAGCCACTGTCTTGTGCCGATTTTGCTTTACCAAGCGGGACAGTCTGACGTCCTTTTTCTTTGATGACGTGTGGATGACCAACACCTTGTCGTCTACTGCTGGTGTCACCGTCATTTAGCCACTTTGCATGAACACTAACAATGGCAGATCATGAACAACCTACCAGTCGTGCAGTTTTGGTGATACTTGTTCCGAGTCTTTGGGCCATTGCGATCTGCCCTCTATCAAATTTGCTTAGATCAGCAGTCTTTCCCATCACTCGCAAAAGTAAGTGCAACAATGATTACTTACCTTCTTCAGCAGCAGTTAACTACCATTTTCAATTAATCACGTGCACTCCACTGGACGTGATCCAGACGAGTTCATTGAAAAATGTGGGGATGGTCGTAATGTTTTGGCTTGTCAGTGTATTTTAATATGTTAAATCGTCACTAACCCAAAAGACTAGTGTGAAGTTTTTATAGTAAAAGGACAATAGCTGTTTGACGTTTACATTGGAAGTCAATAATCTAAACAGAAGTGTCTAATTTCTTATTTATACTAAAGAAAAAATGTTTTAGCAGGTTATAAAGGATCCAATTTTGAAAGAAAAACATGCAGGACTTGAGAAATAGATAGATTATTTACATAAGCATCCTTGAAATGAATTAAGTTCACATTGTCGGGCAAGTTCTGATGGCATGCATTTCCTTATATCATTCTTGAGCCTCCTTGAATGTTTTTCCAAAATAAAATTTAAATCCAACTTATTGAGCATATTTCAATTTCAGTGATGCTTTAGAGCTGAAAATTCTCAGTACCAAAACAAGGTATTTTGAATAGTGGCAGAGTCTCCCATCTTGAAATTCATATCGAAACGGACTTAGTCTATATCAACAGATATTCTCGCAAAATATTTTTTTTTTTCCTAATTTTTAAACTGGATAGTTTTGACGTGAAATATAAACAAAAACATTTTTCGATGGGTTCAACTTTCTTTTAAATACGTATATTTTATTCTATTTTGCATCTCAACAAGCAAATAAATTTTCTAAATTAATGTGAAGACATAGCATGAGTGTATTGGATTTTTTCTCAAGTAATGGTAATTAATTAACATTGCACTGGTACAACACAAAGCGCTATTTTTTTCTCAGAAATTTCTAGAAAAACGTAGGATGTAAGACAGATCGCCCAACTGAAAATAATTCTGTTATTAATTTATCTTTCGATTAAAGCTAAACATGTATACACTGGAAAGAAGAAGGAGGGGGGATTTGATTCAGCTTTTCAAGTTTGTAAAACAAGGGGACACAGAGGGCTTAAATTTCAATAGGGATAACAGAACAAGGGGCCATGGGTATAAATTGAATAAGACACATTTTAATCGGGATTTAAGGAAAAACTACTACTTTAATAGGGTAATAGACAGTTGGAACGCGTTGCCAGAGAATATAGTTAATTCAAAGGGAGTGTATGAATTTAAGATACTATTGGATAGTCAGTGGGAATTGGGGAGTTCATAAACAAAGGACCAGCCTTGTTGGGCTTGAGCCTGTAGCTGGTCGTCAATATTTGTATTTGTATTAAACTTTATTCTTCCAATTATAGATTTAATAGTTTTCTCAAAAAAGTACTTCATTTGTAGATCTTGCAAATTTAGAGACTATTTTTGTAAACTAATGAAAAACAAACAGGATTAAATGACTTTCCAGTTAACAGGAAAGTATTTGATTCATATATGTCTTACAATGCACTACTTACAGCTGCATAAAGGTGGACTTGAACAGAGCAATTTTTGTAATTTACCACAGTAAGCAAATGACAAACATCAGTAAATAATGCCTGTATGAATAGATACTCATGTATTCAATTTCACTTTTTTACTTACCTATAATAATGGCATGTCATTGTTTATCTTTTTGGAATCCTTTATTTATCTGGATAAGGTCTTAATTCCATAGCTGATTTTCAGCTATTGCATGGTTTATCTGGAACCTCTGAAATTGATGACAGCATTCTGAAACCTCTAACAAAATATTCATGTTATATAATTGTATATAAACATGTAAACGTCTAATACTATTGAAGTGAAATTTACTTAAATATGCAAAAAATATATACAAGAATAGTACAGATGCTCTTTCCAGTTATTATATCAATCTCTCATCAAAGATGGTACTTGAGTCACTTATTGTCTAGTGAAACCAAACTGTTTAAAAGATTGACTTTGGAAAGTTCCAACAAAATTTGATTAAAACCCATTGTTAATTTTTAAAATGACCTAAAATCTCGAGAATTGGGAGATTGCAAACCAAACTTCTATCTACAGGGCAATCAATATCTACAAGAAATGCCAACAAAAAGATGACGTCATCCAAAAATGGGTCATGCTCATTTCAAACATATCTGATAAACCTGTCATACTTTGAATGAGTGGGGTGCAATATGAATCCAGTGGTGCATGAGGGTAGCACCAAGTGGTTTACAATTCAACATTTCTTATAAGTGTGATGACAAACACTTCTCAGGTCAAATTGGCCAGTCATTAGTAAAAAAATTCACTTAAAATCTGTGAGCTTGAGGTTTATTTGCTCGACTACAATCCATCCCGTTCTACAATATATATCTACCATAAATTTTTTATGATGTCCTTGGATCTTTCCATTCTGAGGTTGATCAGACTGTCGCCAATGGCACGTGTTGCCCCCAGTATAACATTAAAAATTAAAAAATTTCGCCTTATAATCACCTATACCTCCTGTAAATAGTACTTTTTTGGTTAGGTAGTCAATTAATACCTGAACTGGAGCTACACAATGTGCCATGGTCCGGGATCAATCCCGAAGCGAAATATCCAAGGACATACCACGTAATTTGAACCACGGTCAGATGACAAGGCAATATCTGAGCTTGCACTCCAAATGTCCACACCGTGCCAAAGTGAGGACATTAAAGCCACAATAAATTTAACCTCCACGAGCCCATACACACGTTTGACTGGACCGTGTTTCTAATTTGCAGCCTTCCAGTTGCTAATCCATTACTCTATCAACTGGTCTACCAAGGCCTAGAACCTTTTTGGAAGTGCATAATAAAGGCCCATAATAAAAAAACACTTCTTCCAGAACTTCAAATTTGTCTTAAGCTGTATATCCGATTGATATTCATATGTATGTATATAATTTGTTATTGTTCACTGGCCTTCAAATTGAACTACTTGAATCTCGGGTAATTTGTCTTCACACAAATAAATATTTGGGTATAAATTTCAATTGTTTTTGTATTTTTCAATTTAAAACATGTATATTGGCAAAAGCTCATAAAAATTACCTTATACAAATACATTTAAAAAGCATATTCAGAATCCCTAGTTTTAAATTTCCTAAATAGATTGACACAATGCAAAAACATGATCAATTTGGTTATTCATGTTTTAACAAATGGAAACCTTTGTCTTGACCGATAGTATGCCTGCACTTTTCAGGCATTGCAACTATGTGGTGAAATACCAATTTATGAAAATATTTTTTTATCAGTCAGTTGATTAATTTGCCTTCTGATCAACCCACTTCAGTGAAGCATGGATTCCTGTATGTATTCTGTAATGATATCACTGGGTTGGTTTGTCTAATGGTTTCAGCATATTTTCAGTAACAGTTCCAAAGAATGAGTTTCGATTTGATATGTAACTGTTGGTCAACGCCAATTAAGGTTGGTTGGTTGGTAAGGGTTCTATGGCACAAGGGCCATGCTGTGTCAGACACAAGGCATACAATATCAAGTAAGACACACAATGAAAGTTTTACTAAATACACCCAGGGAGGAAGCCAATTTCTAAAAATGGTGACAAACCACATTTTAAGATGAACCCCAATGTGTCATGCAAAAGCATTTGGGGGATGGGTTTAAAAGCAAACACAAAAGCAGTATTCAGCCATATCAAATAATAAACAATATCAAGAAATGGACCATGCACACACAGGGAAGGTTTTGCCAACACAGAAGAGAAAAATGCACCCAGGGAAGAATTGAACTTACTCTGCCTACAACTCACAGGTTGCTAGCACAGTGGGCAAACCCACTGAGCCACATAAGCCTCCAAAAGCAACAGGAAGTAAAATCTGAAAGAACTTATCAGATGGAAAGCAATGTGTTGAGGTCAAATGGTCCTACTTTTTTAAATCATAAATAACGAGGTCAAATTGTTTTTTTTACCCAATTTGGGCCATTCTTTTATTGACATTCAGCAAGAAACCGATTTTCACTCACACTTTTGATACATGAAAAAACAGCACAGTACCGCAGTCTCCAAAAAAGCAACAAAAAATATATAGTATATACAAATTGAGTTGTAAAATTTCTATAAATCAAACCTATTTGAAATAAAAGTATCAAATGAAAGACTAAATACAAATACAAAATAATTGTATGAAAACAATAAATTTTCTAAAAACAAAACAATAAGCTACATGTAAATTAAATAAGTGGATGGACAAGTCTAAAGTACTCAAATGCAAAACAATTTATACTGAAGCAACTCTCACAACAAGAAAAGCTTTCCTAAATAATGTTCACCCTATTAGATAATGCTGAAAATTCTACATAATTCAAAGTTGTATTTAAATTAACCAATTTTAAATGCATAAGAATGAAAATAAATTCCAGCGTTTAAAATTAAGCTGTTAACATATTCTCATACAGAATATTCTGACTACAATGCTGATGTCTTTTCAAAACATGTAGTACAAACAATCATTTATAAAAGTGTCCAAAAGATGCATTGATTTCACACAAAACATACTGATTTTCATATAACCATACAACAAAATAAAAATAGGAAACAAATTATAAATGAGATCATAAGGTACTTAAAGTATTTTAATAGCAAATAAAATCCTTTAGGCTCACAACTTGCATGATAAACACAAATAAGACTGCAGTTTTAAAGGGAAAATATTTTCATTAAATGAGTAACAATATTCAAGTTTTACAAAGACTTAAGCTGTAGAAATACTCAAAATTCAGAATCTTAAGACTTTAATAATCTTCAAATTATTTTAACGAATGAACTTAATTTAATATCAAGGCCAAGTGTAACAAAATTCATGCTATTAGCATTTAAATTGTGATAAAATGCAATGAAATATTCATGTTTATCAAAACCTTCTTGAGTATTTAGAATAAAATGTAATACTAAGTTCATGTAAATGTAAAATAGTTTACTTGTCAAAATACATAAAAACATTTTAATGAATAATTAACAAATACATTTGTTTTTTCAGCAGTGATTGTTAAAAACGGGAAGGAATGTTTGAAGCACAAAAGAATTGAGGGCTCATATTAATAGAATAAGCATTAGAAAGTGAACTTTTATCTAAAGTACAAAAACTATAAACAGTTGAACCTGCAACTTATAAATTGAATGGCTGAACAAAATATATAGTACAAGGTGAAAAGTCATTGAATTTATAAGTATCAAATCACACAAGATCAGAGTGTTTAGCTTCAAAAATATATTTGTCATAAATTAGTGGCAACAACTTTACACATTTCAAAAGAACACTTTATAATACAAGTTTTCATTCGACATTTTATTAACCCATGTTAATAAATTAAGTCGAGGATCCGTACAATATATTATGCACTAAATAAGAATAGTATATGCATACACAGTACTATAGTTAGTGATCTGAATTTTGATATAGAGAAGCGTAATGTTTTGTTTCTCATCTAAGAGGTATAATTTACTTTTCACGAGTGATAAGGCAAAACATGTATAAAATGTTGCAATCATGCTCTTTTTATGCAATGTCACCAGTAAGAAAATTCTTTTCATCAGAAGTTTTATCCTACTGATTTACTACAGATATGGTCCATTTTATCACCTAATAACTACAGTGAACGTGCAATTTCAACTTCCAAAGACATTTGAGTTAACCCTTTCCATTCATAAAACTAAACAGAATTGTACAAAACAAGTTGGGATTGGCACACACCACAAAAGAAAATAATATATATAAAAGCAAACCGGGCAATAGAGAAATTTGGCCTTGTTATTGCACAGTAATTAATGAACATAGCAAGTTACTAACAAAACTAAAATGCATGTATTTTAAGAGTATATAATACTGCCTAATGCAATCAAAATCACTAGGAACTTGGAAACATAATTTAACAGGGAAATGAAAAAGTGTCGATACAATCATGTGGGAATTAACTCAAAAAACTAAATTGCAATAATAAATTTGGATAGACATAAATTAAAAATTATTTGATGGATTTAATAAAAAATATTACAATTCGTTATACCAAATTTTTTTATTCTTTAATCTGCTTTTTAAAGTAACAGCGTACTTATATTAGAACATTTTATTGCAATGCAGAATGTAAGACAATAGAAAGATATGTATATAGAAAACAAAGGGTTTTAATTTAAATACCTCAAAATTATAAAAATTAAGCTCTGTACAAAACTTTTTCTCCTGCAATACAGTATTGTAAATACAATTTGATATGTTTGCTTTCCTCATAAAATGTTGTGAACACCAATGGCATATTATTAAATTCATGAAATAGGGCTTAAAAAACACTTGCAAAAAGTGAAATCTGAATTTTTGAAAAAATTCTCATTCTGTTTAATAAAGTTGTCCTTTTAAAATGACCCAACATCAAGGTGTGAAAACCATTTTTAAAATAAAATATTGTGATATAATTTTTCGATTTATAATAAAATGTTATACCTAAATATGCTTCATTGAATATGAAAGTCTAATCATGATAATCAAGAAATACTTTTAATCATGAAAATTCATAAAAAATTAATATTTGTAAAATAAATATTTCAAAGGAATTCCAGATGTCATAGAGATGCTATGTGAGTTCAGAATGATGCAAAACTATTAGTCTAAGTTCATAAAGATCCAAGAACATTTGCTCAGTGATGTTAGTTATGTTAATATCCATGAAAAGTGAAGCAAATCCTATTCACATTTAATACACAAATACCCATTGTCCCCAAATTCCATGCAACCACTCAACTTTGTCATGAGTATTAATCACATGATTCACCAGGACTTACTGTCTGTCTACCACGAGAACCAACTCAAACAGTCCTTGTCTGTTGCCTTAGAAATGGACCTTAGTCATTTACCATAAGGGATGCTTGAAGAAATGTTGTTTGTCACATTGGCCTGCTTGATAAAAAATTACATTAGTTAAGATTTTAACTTGTCGCCACAATGATCTATACCAGCAAATTTTCTTTCTACTCATTTCCGGAAAACCATAAATTTAATCATTTGGAACCTACTCTAAATGGACAAGGCTCGTTTCTACAGCAACTGGTTTGCAGGGTAGACAGACAGCTATTTTTACTTGGTGCAGATAAAATTTCCCATTCTTTCCAATATAAAATAACCATTAAGAACTTTTGGTCAACTTTTAATTGTAACTCAAAAACCAACCACTTCCTGTACATGACTCAAAGAGCCTGTAAAAAAAAAGCTGACCAAATCTGATTAAAAAAGCTTAAACAAATTCAGGACCCCTTAATTCGAGATTTCACAAAGTTAATCTCACTTCACGGGGCCAATATAATGTAAGGGAAAAATCGGAACGTTGAAAACATCCACAATGTTTGAGGCTCTAAAATCACTTTTTGCAACACAAGGGTAAATTAAATTTGGATTTAGAAGAATCATCAAGATCAGAAAAATTGCATTTTACACAAATAAATAATACTTTGTCTAAAGGCAGTATATTAAAGTGAAAAATATAATACAAAAGAAAATAAATCCTCCTTAATAAGAGGTTAGATTTTCTCACTCAGGAATCAAATGAAAATGGTGGTTTATGTAAATAAATGCTTTTACAAGTTCAACTATCTTTACACCTCTAATTTATGAAAATTGTGGCAGACATGTAAATCAAGTTTCTAAAGAAAAACTTCTGTAAAAATCCATTTAAAAGTTCCATTCTATATAATAAAAAAATGGCAGACTTTTCTACAGCACCTATTCAAAAACCCCACCTAAAGCAAAAGTGCTTATATGCTCGCTTCCCAATCATTAATACAAGTTATTTTTTCATCTTTTAACACAGTGGTACACACAAAGATAGTCACAACAATTTGAAAGATGGATAAGAATTTTATATGCTCAATTCCCTTTTTAGTTCATTAACCTTTACGCTGCAGCGCTTAGATTTTTTAAAAATTGTATCACAGAACGGCTCTTGCTTGCATCTCCAGCACCCCTAACCTAACTTGATCGATAGTCTTGAGTGGTATTTACGACTGACGCTTTCCTTTCATAGTATATTGTGTGGCGTATTATTTGGCTCGAGATATATATCACTGGAGCGAACTTCTGCCTTTCCCCAAAAGCGTTCACACATCATGTTCGACAGGGTACAGTACCGAACAAATGGAGAAACCCTCTAGGTCACATGGCTACCACTCTTTGGTGGGAAAAAATTCAAGTACTTTTCCAAGGCCCATTTGAAGTTTTTAAAGGAATATCCTAAAAAGGCAGAAATTCCCTCTTTAACCCCCATTTTAGTACACAACTTTTCTGAAGAACCTCTCATGCAATGTAACCTTTTCATTACCATTCACATACTTTACAATTCCAAACATATTTCTAGTCAATATTCCAAATAAGTTATGGGAAAGAAAAAATTCTTAAAAAGAAAAAAGGTCATTATACTTGCGTTCTATATGTTCAAACTGACATACAATCCCACGGATCTTGAGAAAGAAAATAAACACAAGCCTAAAATAGATTAACAAGCTTATTTGGTGTATTCTTCGGAATCAGAATAAAACCATGCCTTCTAAGCGCATGCGTTTTGAGCCAATTCATACTCGGAAAAAATTCCAGATTAAAACTTTTCAAAATAAATTCAAGGACTTTCAAGTACTTTGCACCAAATTCAAGTACTTTTCAAGGACTGACGGAACCCAGGGTCATTTACTGACAGCTCGTAAATGGTTGTTGATGCCAGCGGTCACTTAAAAGGGGGATATAACATCCACAGTATACAGATCTATACGATGCTGCTGGTGTAAACGAAACTTTAGTGGTAATTATCTATCTGCCACAGCGTAAAAGTTAAGTCGGTTATTTCATGTCAAAATTGTTGTGTTTGTTACTTCAATCCTGAGATCCCCTCTAAAACTATTACTTTATAACTTTTTAAAGTACCTCAAGACTTTATAGTAAATGCTACCACTTGAAAAAATTTTCAAAAAAGTTTAATGTCCCCAAAATGGGTACATTACCCTAAAGGTTTGGTTTATGGTGCACGGGCAATATTTGACCAAGCTACACCACACACAATGCAAAAGACATCATCATGAACATACACACAAGGAAAGTTTTACTGCCTCAGAAGGGAGAAATATACCCATGCTACACATAAGAAAAGTTTTACTGCCTCAGAAGGGAGAAATATACCCATGCTAAGATATTGGAATTGAACCTGCACTCTTTACCTGCAACTTTCAGATTGCAAGTGCAGCAAGTAACCTCGAGACAAACCCTCTATTTTACCAGCTATTTAAGATACTTTGTCACTTAGCACAGATAACCTTTATTACAACAATGGTCCTACATGGGCAATGCTCCCAAATGGGTTTGTTATTTTCATGAACCCTAACATTTACTCCACTGTGCCACAGCAACTTCTAAAAGTCAGGTATGGAGTTAAATTTATGTCACAGTACACCCACTGCAGCCCCCCCTCAACAAGAGAAATCATAGACTCCAAATTATTTTATAGGCTATTTTTACTTCGAGACTTGGAAGTGATAAAAATCTTGAAAAACAGTTCCAAGTGGATGTTCCCAAATGGGTGCCTCATGAAGATGTAGAATGAAGCTTAATGGGAAGCAGGAATCACTAAATACACTATAAGGTTTTGAGGGTACAAAGTTATTTTTTTAATAAACTTGAACGTGTACTGCAGGAATGAAGAAATTAAGATGACATGCTTCATAAAATCGCCGTTACAGGGAACAAGATGGAGATGGTTTCTTACTGATGCGGCTATTAGTTTAGAGTGCATTAAGTGTCACAGTTTTTTTTTTAAAAGCGAAATCACTTGCGACAGGAGTATTGGTTTACAAATCAAATGGATTGCGTAGCAATCACCAGGGGTTGGCAATCAGTGGGCGGAGCCCTCCCTGTGACATCGTGGACCGGAAAGTCAAATTAGGTTTATAAGAATTAAGATCGTTTTGCCGTCGCAGGAGATTGACTCTGCAAAAGAAGTGTTGGTTCGTAAAGCCAACCAAATAGGATTGTGTAACCCCCTAGTTTCAAAAACAAATGTTAAATTTGGATAATTTTTATGCAAATCATTAAGCCCGATAGAACAAATGTGGTCAGTTTTAATTTGAGACAGGGGATGTCAGTCTTCCATGGATGCAAAGCTACTGTCTGTGTGTATGTTGTGTGCAATAGTAGGAATTTTTTTACAACTTAATTTTTGCGACTTATTTTCACATATAAACTCTTGAAACAAAGTCTCTAAGCATGAACTGACTAAACTTTAAAAAAAAAATCTACCATCAGCCTTAGCTATTTTAGAAAATAATTTCTTTAACAAAATGTAGAACAAACAACAGCTAAAACATTTGCAACCTTTAAGACCAGAATGCATTGAGCAAGCAATTAAATTAGAATTGCAACCCATAACCAGAGATGCCAACTGCGTTAAAAGTTTTCCAATAGTACCAAAAGAAAAAAAAAATCGGTAGTTTTAAGAATTTTTAAGTAGTCAAGCAAAAGGTGAAGAAATCGGCTTTAATAACACGCATATATATCATTAAAACAAAGATTTAATTACAAAATTGAAACATATATGCAACACATATTATTTATAATTAGTAAGGTATATCACACATGAAAACACATATATAGAACCAATAATTGTGTATGAAAAAATTATATCACATTACTAAAAACTGAAAATGTTGTTCAAAAAAACATTTAATAATTAAATTTAAGCACTCTCCCATTTGCCAAAAAAATATTTCATAATGAAAAATTACAGAAATAAGTAAACTAATCAATGTGTTGTAAAAAAATTAATGAAATTGAATTTTTCCATAGAAAAAAAAAATCGTAGATTCCATAATCCGTAGTTCCCGATTCACTTCTGTAAAAACTACGGAGAATCCGTAGTAGTTGGCATCTCTTTTAACTCGTAAAAATTCTGTGTGCACCACTGTTCCAACATAGACTAAAAAAGGACACTTGACAAGAGGTTAAATATTAGTTTCCTATGCTTTCCTTCAAGCACCTCAGATGAAGTGGATTTGACCTTAAGTTATAGCAGAGTAAAAAAAAACCACTTCTAGCTATTTAGTTCTTTTGGGATAATTCATGGCGATTTTTTTGGACTAACTATTAAATTATGAAGAATCACATAAAAATATGTCAACTAGCACATTTAAGTTTATTGTGAGTGTAAGGCTTTGGTAGCAGTTTCAGTTTACTTTTCATGTGTAAGAGCCAGATTTGATTAAACTCTTTCTGTTTGAGAGAATAAAATCATACTAATACAACTGAGAAGAAAGGGTCAGGCCTTAACCCTCTATGGCACACATGCATATATCCACTCGGCAACCAGCAGGACTTATAACCAGTTGACCTCCTTGACCAATAAAATCAAAGATTATTTCAACCAATAGATGCGGCTATTTAGTCACATGTATTGTAAGAAAAATGCAATATCCTACTCTGCAATCTCACCATGCTTAGAGGGTTAAAGAATAAATGTATAAGCAGATAGTTAGACTGATAAAAATTTAAAGAGAATTGGTTCCCACTTGTCCATAGTCCAAGTATAGCCTTATTGGGAAAAGTTATGACAGGTAAATTTCCATTTGGAAACTGCTGTTGGTTGTTGTATGCATTGGGTAAGTGCATGTTAAATCTGTAACTATTAATAAGTGGATGGGTAGCATGCAAGGAGTACAAGTCCACAGCTCCTGCGAATTTCCACAAAAGTTTGGTATCCAAGTCTTTCTAAATGGGCAAATTCCCAAAAAGGATTAGGTTGGCTGGATTCAGGTTTTATGGTGCAAGGGTCATATTTGGCCAAATACAAAACAGACAATACCACGAGGGAGGAAGAAAAAGTAGAAGGGTAGGCAAGGGTTAGTAATGAAAGAGAAAAGGTATCTCAGGGTTAAGGATTAGATATCAGGAACAGTGTGCTAGTCCATAGTTAAGTCCACATAAGTCCTTAACCAGATTTTCCTGTAATCAAAACTGACTTTAAGATTAAAAGGTCCCAACAAGGAGAAAATTGGTTTGATTAATCTGCAATTCTACGCGCCAAATCTAGGCCACTTTTTGCAATCTGAGAACTAATTAGGTTGGTTGATTTGGGTAAAGAGCATTAGATCCAAAAACAAATAAGTTGTGCCATACACAAGACAATAAAATCACAAAATAGATTCAAGATTTCAGAATAATCAAACCAACAATAAAAAAGAACTAATTAGGATCCACATGTCAGGGTAACATTACCCTGGAAACAGCGTTGGAGTGTGAAAAAAAAAATTATTCAAAGGATCGAGCAAAACAAAAATGTTATTCGACTTGCTTTAGTGAATTTTGTACTGCATACACAAACTGAATTTTGCTGCTTCATAAAGCAGGAGTCTTTAAAAATAATTTAATGGTTTAGTTATAAACATTTATGAACAAATGCTCAATTGCCTTGTAAGTAAAATTCCAATCAACTGTTATTTTTAAAATTTCAAAAATCGCCATTCATTAATCTGACAAACTTTACTGGGCATGTTGGTGCTTCAACTCCACTGCACCGTTTGATCTTGCCCAACCATTCCCCATCCACAACACCGTGAGGGTCCTCGATTCTTTTAGATTTTATGGGAAGGTGATAGAGTTGTCGTTAAGGATAACTGTGATAAACTGTCTTTACAAGATCCGATGTCCAAGCCGGCAGCCGCTGGGGGCTCCAGCGCAGTTTGAACTGTGATTTGGACATTGCGGTTGAGGCTGAAAGCTGGAAAGAACACACCGTGGAGGTCGCTGAAAGCTATTGGTCCCTGGCGTTCATCGTTCACGAAGAAACTCAGTTGGTGCTGCTCGAGGTCCAGAAGGATTCCTATGACCGATCCGATCTCGATGCCGCCGTCTGTTCGACTCTCGTGGGAGTCTGCGTGCAAGAACCACGAGCGCTGGTGATCAATGTACATGCTCCATCCTTTGTCGTCTTTACCTAATTAAAAAAAAAAGTATTTTTTACTGCTATGTACTGTTGTAAACATGGTACAAAGCACATTCATAATACAGTACAAAGTCCCAAATCCATACATCCAAAATCCGGAATTGTCCAAAATCCGGACGTTTTGCTAACTGCCGTTTTTTTTTTATGTTTTCCTCACTTTTTACATTTGTCCGACAACTTTTAAAGAACAAGGAGTTAAACCTGTTGATGAAATAACGCAAAATAACGGGACATGTTCAGAGTAAATATCACACAGAAAAATTAGAAGATTTGCAAGTAAAATTTGATGCAATGTATTAAAAAAAGGTTTTTTCCTTTTAAAAAATTATTCCTACTATACATCTGCTGCTATTTTACGCAACTATTACTATTATTCCTATTACTATCTGCTGCAAACACAAAATTCGCAAGGGGGGATAAATTGAGTTTTTTTGACAAAAAATGCAAATAATTCAAAATCTGGAAAAGTCCAAAATGGCTGAGGTCCGGAGGAATCCGGATTTCGGACTTTGTAACCTTATTCATTAAAATACAGTACCATGAGCTGACTAAGTTCACCACAGTACTCACCGTTCAGGATTTAGCAGCAGCCAAAATTCGATAGATACCACCACTACTTAAGTGAATGCCGTTTGCGAGAGCTGTATTAAGATCACAGGTGTACTTTGGCATAAGCGGTCAAGTAATTTTAAGATTGCGACTGCATTTAGCCTGTGCTGCCTTTACCAGCTGAGTGTGAGTTTTGTAAAGAGATGACTGAGCAGCAACGAATGAAGTGAAGCAGTGATAGGAAAAGGAGCAGTGTCTGCTATCAGAGCCTCAGACAGTAGTTGAAATTGATTAGCATCACATTGACAATTCAACTACTCAATCGAGGACCATCCATCAAAGTTTTAAAGTTTGTGTTCAAATCATGTCCATTGGTCACAATTTGGCAAGATGGTGTCAAACAGAGCAATTTTGCCTACCAAAAAGTACTCCATAGTAGGCTCAGGTAAGTGCTATATATACTACAGCATTGCAAGTAAATTTTTGTAGTGGTTGCTAAGTTTGCCACATACTTATGAAATACTATTAGTAGAGTCGACTTCTAAAAATAGTAACAAGGCTCCTAAACCTTATTTAATAGCAATTTTAGATACTAAGATCAAAATGAATCAGCTAGAACACAAAATGTGCTAAGTAAGCATGAAACAACTGTCAAAGATCTTGTCAAGAAATTTAAATTTTACAGTTAAAGACTATTTGTTAATAAGATTTTCAAAGCAATTTAGCAATCAGATTTCGAAATCCTTCTTTCATGGTTGCCACGACATGGTGCCAAAACTCTGAAACTAGCATCTCTTGAAAAGTTTTCTAAAGATAAAACTTAATAAATTTTTTCAGTCTGGTATTTATTACAAAAAGGGTATGACTGTGAATTTTCTGAGTCTCCACAATTTTGAAACTTAGGAGCTATTCAGGCATTTTTGCATAAAAAGATATCCCTAGCCAATAAGGTTAAAAAAAATAGTACAAAAATTACAAATGTGGCAGCATTGACTGCTTAGTTAACAAGAAAATTAGTGGCATGAGGAAAACCATTAAAAAAACACAGCTTAAAAAATCTTTCTGTACAACAACAAAAATTAAGTGTGTAGACTTATCAACTTACATGAATGTACTTGGCATATAACAAGGTTTATCATTGTAAGAGAGGGAAGGTATTTTCATTAACATCATACTGAAGCAACACAATGGGCTATTGACGATGTTCCGGGATCAATCCTTCAAGGGAAAGAACCGAGGACAATGCCAGGTAATTTTGAACTACAATCAGATGACGAGGCAACACCCGAGCTGGCACCCCATTCTTCAAACTTCCACACCACGTGAGGATATTTGAGACCATTACAGTTTAACGTTTACCAGTCCCCTTTGTACATGACAGTCTTTGGTTCGATTAGAACTCTGAAAACCTCCAGTTACTAATCCGTTACTCATCCAACTAGGTTCCCACGGCCCCTTTAAGAGGTGGTGGGCTACCTTTTCTAATAACCTATTTACAGCACTTATAAATATCACAATAAAAATGAAAATGCTTATATAAGTGCAATAGTGAATATACCTAAAATATTTATATTTTTAAGTTTGAACCATTTCAAAGCTGTGGGACACCATAATCCACCACCACAGAAAAGGTTGAGGTAGGACAGATGCCAAACATTCTGGATATTTCTGAATGATCACCGATTTTCACCTTTTGTTACAGAAAATATCAAAATTATTACGAAAAATCTCTCACTAGATAGATTTGCTATTTTGGGCAAATTAGTATTTTTCACTTCTATTGCATATTTCATTGTACTAATAAACAAATTTTTTTCCTTAATTTCAGTACTTTTGCATTTAGAAAATTTATGAATTTTTAAGTAACTTTTCTACAGTTTCAGATGTCTTTCCTTTTTGAAGTTAAAAGAAAAGGTAAGGCTATTTTTTTTGTTTGGAAGTTTTAAGGTTTAATGCCACAAGGGAATTTTTGGAGAAACTGGCCAAACACAAGTTTTTACGACTGAAAACATTTGAATATAATACTAAGACTAAAGAGGGTGTACACAATTTGCAGACAGAAATATTTATTTTAATTTTTATTTTATTTATTATTATTATTTTTTTTTAATCCAATGGCAGGCATTGTTGATTTGTAATCATTTTGCCACTACAAGGCCAGAAGTGATGGCCACTTGTGAATGAGCACCCAATGGGCGACCATCATTACCCCAAACAAAGAACAGTACAATTTACATCCATGCCCTTGACCCTGGATTCGAACCAGGAACCTTCGGATCCAGAGGCCAAATCTTAACCACTAGACCGGTTGGTTGGCACAGACAGAAATATGAAAGCAATTGTACAAATTGTTCAGACAACTATCTGCAATCAGGAAAACTAGTTTGAAAAAAAAAAAAATTATAAAAGTGAGAAAAACAATATTTTAATGAAATGACAAAAGCAGAATTAATGCTGTCAAGAAAACACAATATATCGTCAGCTTAGAACAGAAACTCTTTTTTAGAGACACTAAATGTTTATTTTCATGACGAAAAATACTTATTTTGTAATCTGTTTACAAAAAAAAATCTATCAAAAATTACTTCTACTTTTTTTTGTACCAAAAACTAAGTTTAAAAACAATTGCACAGTAAAACAATTTTATCAGTTAACAGGATTCTGCTCTAGGAGGATATACACCAAAAAAAAAAAATGAAATTCCATATGTAAATATGTTTAAGTCCTTAAAGCTTTAATTCTTTAAAGTGCTTTTTCTGACTGATTAGTAACCTCTGCATACCCAGACACCACCATCTCTGAAATTACAGTAATAGTTTAGAAAGCCATATAGTTAAATTCATATAGCTAAGCAAATACTTACCCAGCATGAGATCTTTCACACAATCAAATCGTGCAATTCCAAACGCTGGGTCTGCATTGTTGTCATATTTTCCAACAGTCACCTCCCAATAGTGAACCCCTCTTGAGAAACCAATGCTCCCTAGGACAACTCGATGCTCATAGCTGTCACATGTCACCGTCATGTTCTCGTTGCTTAGGACTATCTCGGGGTGTGCCGTCACCGGATCAAAGGTAAACCAAGCCACTGGAATTAAAACCAATACTGGACATTAGCTCACAAGGAACTTACCCTAAAATCATACCCTTAACTAGAAGAAAATTGGGAAAACATGGTAGCATATAATGGATATTTTATTCAGAAAGTTAGAAATACTGTTAAAAATCTAATCCCCTTTTCCAAAAAAGACAGAAATTTCAAAACATCTTATTAATTTTTGGAAGAAATTATTTCTTAATTCTTTAAAATCATGAGTTTTGTTTAAAAATCCTGCATTTCAAGACTTAGGTCATGAGAATGAGAGATAATCATTAAAAAAGTAACCTTGTGCACTAACTGCTTATATATAAGCCTATATATGTGCTAGGCGGCATAGCACATCATTGGCTTACGAGTGCAATATATTAAGTCAAGAAACAGTTCTGAAAAAACAAAGAGTGCAAAATTCTATTCACTAAGTGTTGCACAAGGACAATTCCAACCTTTATGCAAAGAAGACTTAAGGAATTTTATTAATCTAAAATCGCAATTCTGGTAATTCATTTCAACTTGTATGACGTGAAATGTTTGAATGTGTTTATTTGTAGGTTTCTGATATGTAATTCGATTTGACGGCATTTTGCAGCAAAATGCCGCTTCTCAAGTAGGAAATATAACCATTAAAAAACTCATCTCTCTATATTAAAAAAAAGTTACCGCCGCCGCCGCCGAAGAATTGAAATTTTTGTTGTTTAGCTCCATTCTTAGACGGTTTCCCGAGAAAGTACTGATCGGAAAAATATGAAATTAACATGCTTTGTTCTTCATCGTATTCCCTGGATAATTATTAAGATTTTTTTCCGATGCGGCTATTAGTTTAGGTTTTATTAAGTGTTAAAGTTGAAGAAGTGAAATTTCTTCCGCGAGTGAGCAAAACACATTCAAAATTTCAGTCTTTAGTCGTGAGTTTTTTTTTAAGAGTACCTCTCAACGTAAATTTTTGCAGCTCGTCGAGTTTTTTTTGAAATTTAAATGTGGTTCTTGATAATATTTTTTTGAAATTCGGGAAAAATCGGGACATTTTTGTTACTTTTTTTTAAAACTGCCGTATCTATATCTAATTACTATTAGTTTTTAATTTTTAAAATATCGCAGTATACCTCAGAATATACTCTTTCTTACGGTACTATTAGTTTTGAAATCGGTTAATAATTAAATTGGATGCGATCAAAAGTTCGTGATACAAAATTCGGAATCTTCGGATATTTTCGCTACGTTTTGTTAAAACCGTTATGTCTACGGCAAAAACCATTATTTTTTAAATTTGAGAACATCACTGAATACACTACATTACACTCTTTCTTATGGTACAATTATTTTTCAAATTGGTTAATAAACAAAATCGATGCAATTAAAAGTAGGTCATACAATTTTCGGAACTTTCAGATCGTAACTTCCGATACAAAACTAAAATGGTCATATCTATATAGTATTACTGTTAGTTTTTAATTTTAAAAATATTGCAGTATACCTCACAATGTACTCTTTCTTACGGTACAATTATTTTTAAAATTGGTTCATAAATAAATTCGATGCAATCAAAAGTTGGTGACACAAATTTCGTATTTTTCAGTTCGCATAGCTGGTTCGGCAAACAGCAGTGGGTTGCATTTCCTACTATCGGGTTTGCCAGATATCAAATTTATCGTAGCAACAATTGCCATAAAAACGATTTCTTTTTATTTGGCGAGGAAAAAGGCTCGCTTTTTTCCCTCTGTTCTCAAGACAGTTTACCGACAAAGTACAATCGTAAAGTTTTGATATTAACACTGTTTACTTAAAATTGTACAGGGAACAAGATACAGAAGATTTTTTACTGATGCGGCTATTATTTTAGGGTGCATTAAGTGTTAAAGCAAAAAAAAGTGAAATCAATTGCGAAAGAAGTATTGGTTTGAGAAAGCAAACCAAACGGGATTGCGTAGCAATCCCCGGGGTCGGCGAGCGTAAGCGAGCAGGGCGCGAAGCCCTCGCTGTGACGTCATGTACCGGAAAGTGAAATCAGCATAATACGAATTATTCAGATAGTTTCACTCTGTTAAAGGAATGTTGGTTTGCGAAGCAAACCAAATGACATCTGTGAAAGGAGTGTTGGTTTGCGAAGCAAACCAAATGGGATTGCGCAGCAATCCCCGGGGGTTGGTGAGCGTAAGCGAGCAGGGGGCGGAGCCCCCTAGTATCTTAAAAATTTTGGGTGTTTCACTAGAAAGCCGTTGATAAAATTTGATTTGGCAATACTTTACAGCAAAATGGTGACAAATGTGTACCAAATTTCTTTCAATGTGTATTACTTTTAGGCAAGTATTTTCTACTAGGTTTGTTTGAGATTTTAAAGCACAAGGGCCATATACGGCCAAGCTGTAAAGTGGCAAAAATAAAATGTGAAGTAGGATGTAGAAGACCGATTTTTCCAAAACAATATCTAGAGCATATGGGGCAAGGGACTCATTTGAAGATTTGATGGTAAAGAAGTTAAAGTTAAGAATTAGAAAGGAAAATACTTGAACATTACCTTCAGCAGTTTGTAAGGAAATGGGTTCACTGTATTGCCCCTCACCAGTACTGTTATAAGCTTTAACACGGGCATTATAAAAGCAATTAAAATGCAGGCCATCTACCGTACATATCGTTTCTTTCCCACAGTAGACTTCCTAAGAATTAAAAACAAATGTATTAATATACTAGAATACAAGACTGCACTATTAAAAATTCTCTTCTATATATATTTTTTACGACACACTTGATCATTTGTCACTACAAGGCCAGAATCGATGAGCTAATTGTAAAAGGTCACCCAGTGGGTGGCCATTACTATCCCTAACTAAGGATATCACATTTTTGTCCATGCCCTGACCCCGGATTTGAACCAGGAACCTTCCGATCCAGAGGCCAACACCTTAACCACTAAACCGGTTGGTCGGCTCTTCCATACATAAAAAGTGTCTTCCAAAATAATAAGATTTTGATAATATTCCCGAGTTTCACTATTTAAAAAAAAAATGCATTATTTACATTATTCTTTGAAAATTTTAAAAAGAGAATTCATTTCAACTAATTCATCATAACTTTCAATTTACTTTCAGAGAACCAAATCTGATATTTGACCTGAAAACAGCTACAGCATCTAAACAAAAATTTATTGCTCAATTTAAAATGGTCCCAATAAGTGTCAAAATATATTAAACTAGCCCAGCGTTGCCCATGGTGTTGGTTTGCGAAGCAAACCTTTACGCTGCGACAGGTAGACAATTGTTACAACTATAATTTTGTTTGCACCAGCAGCATGGTATAGATCTGTGTATGGTGAATATTATCCCTCTTTTAAGTGACCGCTGGCATCGATCGCCATTTACGAGCCATCAGCGACTGACCTTCTAGAGGATCCCCCCAATTTGTTCAGTACCCTACCCTGTAGACCATGAGGTGTGAACGCTTTGGGGGAAGGTAGAAAGTCGCTCTGGGGATATACACCACACAATACTATGAAAGGAAAGCGTCAGTCATAAATGCTACTCAAGGCTCTATCGCTCAAGTTCGATAATTAGGTAAGAAGGGGTTGGACATGCATGCGAAAGAGCAGTCACTGGAGATGATTGAAAAAAATCTAAGCACTGCAGCGTAAAGGTTAAGTATCTTCAGAATGTTAATTAATATGTTTAATAATGCCAAAATTTAAACATTTTCCCACATTTATAAGTCATTATATACATTTTTGACAAAATTTAGGGCAGTGATTAGTATTTGACCAGCTTGACTAATGACTTATTGAAGGAGTGAACTCCGAAGAGTGCCAGCACTGCGGCGAATGGTCTACTGTACCGAGACCCCTACTGATCCACTAAAGATCGATTGTCAAAATAAATTTGATCAGCTTATTCCGATATATGCAGATATTTACATCTTGCAGCATCTTCAAGAGTGCCAGATAATGGTTGATTCAAAAAAGCAATGAGACAAAAAGCATGAATAGAATTTTACTCTAAAAGCTCCATTATTCCCATCGTCCAATTCTAATATGTAGCCTTCCACGAAGCTGGATGGATGTGGTTGCCAAGCGACAGTTATGCTATTGTTTTCTGATGTACACTCCTCGGGTATGATGATAGGTGCACCGGGAGCTGCAATAGACAGTATAAATGAGTTAAACAAGGACTCCATCACAATACTTTCACTCTAGTCAACAGGTTCTTTACTCTACAAGCAAAAGAAAAGTTAAGGCAATTTCAATGCTAATTTTCATATTTTAGAAAATTTTCAGATCACAACAGATTAACCTACAAGTGCACATGTCAAGGAACCTTTCAAATTTAACATGCACCAGTCCCTTCATACACAAAAGTCTTTGGTTAGATTCGAATTTGCAACTCTCCGGTTGCTAATCTGTATCTCTTCCATCCAGTCTATCGCAACCTTGCACACTGTCAGGAAAAAATAAGAGTAACAAAGTCTTTAAGTGTGATGCTTACGTTTCATCTGGAGGAATGTCATGTTTTCAATCGACTGTATCACTGATTGATGATCAAGGCTGAGATCGAAATCTTCCGAAACCCATGGAGTGCATGGAAGTTCCTGACTCCATGTTAAGTCAATGTTAGAAACCCTGTGTATAAGAGAGGATCCAACCTAAAAGGATAACAAGCAGTTTAACATAAGTAAAATCAACACCCCATTCAGTCTTGGTTAATTTTTTTTTTTTTATTCATTTAAACAAACCTAAATTTCTCCAAATAATATGGTACTTAAAATGGCTAATACAAGACTCACATGGAATCCAATGCATGTTGTAATCTAAAGTATCTAAACATTTGACTAAAATCACACTCGACTCCATACACACATGCTTAAAAACTCAATAGGCTAACTCATAGAGTAAAATTGAAGTTAATGGTACTGTTGCCAAAGTTTGTCAAGTTGGGGTTGTTTCAGCTATTCTTTAAGAGCAGATGGCAACTTTCGAATTTGAAAAAATTGATTTAAAAATACTCTTAAATTATAGTATGCTCAATTTTTGTAAAGAAATATTAAAAATTAAAACTGCAATTTAATAATTTGTTTCTTTATAAGAGTAGGGATCCAAAAGAAACTGAACAGATGCTCTGGTGGGATTGGCTTATGTAGGCTGCTGCTTGGTGGATCCCAACTATCAGTCTGCAAAGCGGTGTCATCAGGTGTTGTGACCTTGAGCAAGTGACCGATTTTTTTATTGTTATTTTATTATTCCCCCCTAACAAAGGACAGCACAATTTACATCCATGCCATGACCCGGATTCAAACCAGGAACCTTCCGATCCAGAGGCCAACACCTTGACCACTAGACCGGTTGGTCGGCTATACTAAAAATATAAAAGTAACTAAAGAATGTAATTTGACGAGTGACATTACATTGATTTAACAATTATTTAAACATTTGGTTCCATTTTTTTAGTGCCCAATTGCAAAATTGATTCTAAAATTTAGTAGTTCCTATTTTACAATTTGTTAATATTCATGACAGAAATAGTTTGTCCAGATAAATGTACTGTGTCTGCACTACACAGCTACTTTGTTGTGTGCATTTGCTATTCTTAAAAATTACCTATCATATGATATAAAAAGTTAAAACACCACATGGCGAGGCTGGTCACCAGCAAATCGAAAGAGGGATGAGGTCTATCCCTAATTACAGTTGACATTTATTTTTTTCAACAAGTCTATTTGCTAAATTAAGGAGGTAGGTTGAACTTAAAGAACATAATCCTAGAGCTGGAGTTTTTAGAATGGTTCCGGGATCAGAGTTTATCATTTGATGTAGGAAGCCACAGGGGTGCAGAAAATGTTTCAGGGCCCAATATTTCCCCAGAACACAATTTGTTTTGTCCAAAAATTCCCCGAAAACATCCCCTGTATTTTCATTCCAGTTTAAGCGACTATTAGAGTACAATGTTTACGATTAAGAACTCTCCTTAAGACTATTACTTACAAATTTAAAAAAATTCTAATATTTATTCCAATAAAAAAATAATTTTACATTGATGGATTATATTAGTTGTCACCAAGAAATGACAGCCTTCCTGTCTCATTGTGAAGGAAGGAAATTTGCTTCATTGCAAAGAAAAAATAAGGGGGGGGGGTAAATAGTCGCTAGCCAAAATATTTGTTCGTCACCAATGACAATTGAATTGGTGGAGATTTTTTTTAACATAAACTTGGCAATAATTTTCCCACAGCTGCCTTATTACAAGATTGTGAATGAGGTGTAGGGTGATTAATTATACTACATGATTTTTGAGTGTTACAGACCCTTCCCTGCAAGCTTAACCACCTTTGTACTAATGGTTGGCTTTAGGTTTGGGTTATACCGCACAAGGATCACATTTGGTCAAGCTACACCAAACAAAAAACAATGTCACGAAATTGGGAAAATAAATACTGGATTGAATGTTTGAGTTTTATCGCACAAGGTCTAGACATGGACAAGCTGTGCCAAAGAAAGGTTGGATATAAGAAAGTAGAGAAAGATAGCTCGCACATCCCGAGTTTGTGATCCTCATGTTTACAGAGGCAGTAAACCCCATGGAAAAAGATTTACAGTTTTATGGCACAAGGGCCACTCTTTTGCCCAACTGCAAACACAAGACAGACGGCTTCAAGCAAAAAATGTAAGGATAAAAATAGGGAATGGAATTGGATGAAGGTAGAAAAAATTGTTTCGAGTGTTACAGACCCTTCCCTGTAAGCTTAACCACCTTTGTACTAATGGTTGGCTTTGGGTTTTACGGCACAAGGATCACATTTGGTCAAGCTACACAAAATACAAAACAATGTCATGAAATTGTGAAAAGAAAGACTGGATTGAATGTTTGAGTTTTATGGCACAAGGTCTAGACATGGACAAGCTGCGCCAAAGAAAGGTTGGATATAAGAAAGTAGAGAAAGATAGCTCGCACATTCAGAGTTTGTGATCTCATGTTTACAGAAGCAGTAAACCCCATGGGAAAAGATTAACAGTTTTATGGCACAAGGGCCATTATTTGGCCAAACTGCAAACACAAGACAGACAGCTTCAAGCAAAAATGTATGGGTAAAAATAGGGATTGGGGAATGGAATTGGATGAAGGTAGAAAAAGATGTGTGCAACACCCAAATTTACTTAAAGACCAGTAATCCCATGGGAAAAGAAAATATCACTAGAGTACTTCAGGTCCATGAAGCCTGTACGCACATAAAGGAGATGTGCTAGGGTACAGCGTTTGATGATTACTAGGGTATCTCGTGTCCATGATGCCCATATGCACCTACCGCATAGGGAATATTGAAATTTATTTCTCCAAGATGATCTGCCCCAATACTGCAGCCCCACTATAATAGTAACCCTACAAACATTAACATCTAAAAATTAAATTTAAAAAAGAATGGGCAATTATAAACCATGAAAGTTCATAAGAAAACACAACTTTGAATAACTTACTTGGAGGAACGTAGAAGGGTCAGTCTCTTTCAAAGCTTCAATACAAAATTGCAGTAACCCTGTCGTCTGTTGGAGCTTCCCAGTGCACACTGTAACCTGTTCTTTCAAAGACTTCACTTTATAGTCCCTTTCTTTCCTAATGAAATCAACAAGTTGCTGCTTCCTCATATTGATTAGTTCTATGAGAAGGTCACATTCTGTTTCAATGTTGTTTTCTAGTTGAATGCAGTTTTCCTACAGAACGATACAAAACGGAAAATTTAGAACCCATGTTTGCATTACACCAAGACATTATAAGACCACTTAATCTATATTGTAAGCACTCCTTATGATATAGATCTATTCAATAAATAATGAGATTTAGTTTATTCTAGTCTCTTTCAACCTTAAGAGAATCTATAAAAAATAATTCTATTAATTTGAAAAATTGGTACATCACCCTCATTGTTTACAGCATTAGGATGTTGCTGAATAGGGACAAGATAAATTTATGAATAAACTTTAACATTTTAAAGGTAAAAAGAAGCAATCTTGATTGTTTACATTTAACCCTCCAGACAGTTGTCTCGATGAGGTATCTCATCATTTGCAAACCCATTAGCAGATCTTGACAGACAAGATATCTAGTCATTAGAAGAAAACTGACCAGATCTCGATCTCATCAAAAAAAAAATCAGCAATACCTTGATAACGCTTTATATTAGCAAAATTGATCAGATCTTTATGGGCAAGATCTCATAAAAACCACTAGAGGGTTAAGGAATACAATGATCACCTAATACTGTATTGCCTGTTTTTATAATAAATGTGCAGTCAATAATTGCCAGGGATCAACTTTGTTAAAATTTGTAAGACAATATTTTAGTTACCTGGTCTACCCCCTTATATGAATTATAGACACAAAGCCCTAAAGTCAGAGGCATTTGGGCTTCAATATGAGCAGCTTAATCTAAACTTGATGTGTATACTGTCTGTTTACCACGAGAACTGCTCCTGACATCAAATCTGGGTGGTGGCAGTTGCTATAGAAACAGGGCTTGTTGATTTAAAGAAGGGATGACTAATTTTATTTTGTATTTCATGGGTATCAGAAAGAAAGTTGCTAGCATAAATCTTCTTGGTGTTAAAAAAAAAAGTAAAATCTTAAATGCACTTCCAATTTGTCATTAAGTGTACCTATGAGACAAACTAAAATCCATTCCTTCATAATGATCGGATTTTCCACAATCAAATATGTAAATTATTACAAGAAACTCTTTAATGCTTATTACATTAAAAACAATTTAACAAGCATTTTCAAAGACAATCTTTAAAATAACAAAATTTCAAAAAGAAAATACTCACAGAAGCTTTATCAGACATAGACTTTAACCTTTGTATAAATTCTGTTGTTCCTTTAGCTTTTTCTGATAATATCTGAAGGTTTTGGGAAAGTTCCGTCTAAAAACAGAAGAGAAAAATGCATCAAACACAAGCAAAACTTTTTTGTCTTATTTACTTGTTAATTAGCTTCTGCACATAATTATACGCAAGGCTGTCAATTAGTTTCTAAATACTTTTCAATTGACAAAGTGTGTCAATGTGAAGCAGCTTCAAAACATTTTGTTCACATGGATTATTCACATCACACAGTATATTAATACACTAAGTAATTAATGACAGGGCCAGACTTAGTAACTATTTGAATTTGGGGATCTTTCACTTTAAGAACTTTTCTCTGTATCATTCAATTGACATTTATAGTAAATTGTGTTTACAGATAGCTTTTATATTAGATTTATAGAATAAATATTTGATTGATCCGAACAAGTCATACAAATGAAGATATTCAGAAAACTTAACTACCAAAAATGACTGTTGTCAAAACTTTCGCACACCAAAATAATTCAAGTCTGCAAATTATGACTACCAAACAGTGCATTTGAAAATCCTGCAAATGCACCATTTAGATTGAAACTTATCATTAATATCTTCAGAGTACGAAGTGTAAAAATGCCTCATGATCACTGAAATTAACTAATCAATTTCAATGGAAATTAACTGCCATCAATACTGCGACATTTGAGCACAAAGGGTTTAGACTTTTCAATTCCCTTCTGTGTGTTCAAATTTACCCTTTCAACCATAAAACATCAGATCTTAAGACTGTTCAGAGTAAACATGCATTTCTGTATTAAAACCTGACGATCAAGTCTACCAAAATCAGTTTAAATTAGAATATAACTGTGTGCCATATTTATTAAGAAATAAATCTTAGTGAGGTTTCAAAATTCAAAACATTTTAAGGTCATTTCCTAAAAAGATGGAACAAAATAGGTTATCAAGGTGAAAATCCATGCATTTTGTATATAAGAATTAACAAATGTCTCGAGCTTGATGAATCAAATGTACAAATTATTTTAGGAAAGGAAGAATTGTTGGCAGCAAAATGACATTATTCAACATGCTTAATTGAACTTGAAATTGTTTTTATTGTATCATCTAAATATACATTGTGTTATCTTATAATTGTTACTATGTATTATATCGCTGAATAATAGTCAATCACATTGAATAGCATTTAAAACATTTTTCTTATCTATGCAGGGCTGTCTGATTTTAAGAGATCATGAAACAGGGTATAAGGTTTTGATTTTGTACATGAAAACTTAGTTAAAGGGAAATAGCACTCCAGAAATCAAGATCGTTGTCAGAAAATACATTTTTAATTCCTCTAATTACAGGAGGTAGAAACTTACTCCACACCAAAACAAACATTTATTCAAAAAATCATTATTTTTTTCTCGAATATTATTAAAGAAGTTTGTCTAAGTTGAATAATTTATTGGTTCTATTAAACTTAAAACTAAGTCTTTTAACATGAATGTAAAACGGATAAAAACAAACTTGAGCTAGCAAACTTAATTAGGCATGTTAACATAAAAATATATAAAAAAATTATCGAGATTCAAGTAATTGTGAGGTTGTAATAATCCATGCATATGGTTGCCTTTGCCTACCACAACTCGCTACAAAAATCTCACCAAAAGCATTGCCACAAAAACTCTTTATGTCAAAGCTGCACTGCTTTTTGTTTGGATGGGTTTGTTCGTTAAAGTTTGATATGGTGCAAGAGCCATGTTGGATGTTTTATGGAGTTTAGTGCACCAACAAACACAGACAAACAGCTCAAAGATATCGACATCATAAGGAAAGTTTAACTTACACACAGAAGAGAGATACACCCAGAGAGGCATCAATTCATTGTGTGTGCACCTTAATATGTATATACCTTAAATAAGGGCAGTCTTAAAGTTTCCAATATCGACTAAATAGGTTACTATGTGTAAAATTCACAATATGTTCTTGATTCCTTGATACTGTTAGCTACTTTATATTTGAAGTATTAATTTGTCCTAAAATTGAGTGCTTAAAACATGATATTTCCTTTCATTTTTCACTTGAAGCGAAAATCCAATTTCAAGTCCAAGTGGTATTTTTACGAAAACAGAAAAAAAATTTCGGTTGTAAATTCAAATCCAAAATTTAAAAACTAGTCCAATAAATTCTATGTTAATAATTACACTGCCATGAAACTAATTACTAAATTACCCAAAAAATAATACTTGATTTCCATCAAAGTACTTAAAGGTTTAAAAGTTTGTTTAGGTGAGTTGAAAGGTTGGTTGTGAAGGGGTTTTTATAGCCAAGCAATGTAAGTGAACATACACAAGGATAGTTTTACTGAAACATAAGAGAAATGCACACAGCTGGGAAGCGAAGCTATGTCGTATATACCCTAGTAGACAACCTTAATTAAAAGGTTGGTTGGAGGTTTTACGTTGCAAGACCATATTTGGCCTAGCTGCATTAAACATACAACAGCAAGTAAATGTCATGAAAAGGGTAAAAAGAAAGGACTGAGAGATAGGAAGAGTAGGTAGGATGAAGGCAGGAAAAGATTCCTTGGTTATCCCAGGAGGGCAACAACATGTTTGCTAAAGACATTAGTGATCTTTTCTTCTCTTGTTGGGTTTAGAGTACCCATGGTCAGAGAAACCTGTACACACCTAAAAGATATGCCCCTGAAGGCCAAATTTAATAGTATACGAAAACAATTTCTGAAAAGAGTTCAAATAACTCTAGTGAGGTGTGCATAAACACGAGTTAGTTGTTTTGGGTTTTAAAGCACAAGTGTCAAATTTGGCCAAGATGCACAAAACTTAAAACACTGAGGTAGGTAAAAAGGAAAACGTGGATGGGAAAGTCAGGATAAAACAGAAGAGAGGACAAATCACTACTTGAGGGTCAAAATTAAAAAGTATATGAAAATCTTTTCTGAAAAGGTTCAAATAACCCCGAGTGTGGTAGGCATAAATATTAGTTGGTTTTGGGTTTTTATGGCACAAGTGCCACATTTGGCCCAAGATGTGGCAAACATAAAGACGTGCCTCTGAGGGCTGCATAAAAGCGAGATCTAGCACGAATACCTTTTGAGCTTTACACATGGAACCCAGCGCTTGAACATCATGGCTCAGGTGCCGTCCCTCCTGCAGACACACAACACACACAGCAATTTTACAAAGCATACAGTACATGCTGAGGGATTCCTCCCCGTGCTCGACACACTTGGGCTCTTTGTTTTTGTTTTTGGCTCGCAGGGCCGCCTTGCCCTCCTGTGGGTTGACTAACGTGTGTTTGGCGAGGGGTCCCCTTGCGGGGTGGCAGTTATCGCGACACATATTGCAGTAGAACACCTCGCACTGCAGGCACATGACAGCAGCCTCCTGAGGCTCCTCCTCACACAGCTGACACTGCACTGCCAAGTTCCTGCTCTCCCCGTACTTGTCCACGATGTTCTGGAGGGCACGGTTCTTAGGAAGGTTGTGCACACCATTGTCGTCGAAGTAGACCGTTTTTTGACACACTGGGCAGCTGAGGGACAGGGCACTGCTGTGAAGGGGTGGGAACAGGATCCCTTGACTCGGGGTGCCCACATAGCTGTTGGGCCTGCTGTTGCAGACGACACCACTGTCAGTCTCGCTCACCAGGCTGAGCTTGTCCACATCGGGGCAGTCGCCCGAGATATCGTTGAGATGGTTGGCATCCTCCTGGGGTGGTTGGTTGACGATTTGCTGAGCGGGCTGCTGAACGTGAAGAGCGCAGTTCAAACACAGGGAGTGATAGCACGGGAGAAGCACTGGGTTGCTGAAGAAGTGCTTGCATAAAGGACATTTCAGCTCGTCCTCCATCATGATGGATTCCTTAGATGGAAGAGCGAGAACAATAGCGGACGACGAGCGCCATAATTGCGGGCGAGGCTACGACTCTCGCTGAAGCAGAAGCTGAAACCAGAGGACGCTATCTTCGGTTTCGCTCTATTTCCATAAATTTATTCACACAGTTTGGGTGCGTGAGCACTGAATAAGTTTGACGTAAGAGAGGAGGGACGAGTTCAATCAACCGAAAAACAAAATAATTTCCATATTTTAAAATTACATTAAAAAAGTCTTTCAGAAAAATAAAAGCAAAACATAAGAAGAAAAGTGCTTTTCAATCATAACTAATTTGATGTGTAGTCATTTTCTGCAATTATTTCATCGTCAATAGCCCCTTGTATTGCTCTAGTAAGTTTGATATTATTTGGAATACCTACCTACCTACAACATACAATGAGCAGTGGTAGAGTATGCAAGTTTGAGCTCTCGATCGATGTTTCAATTTTCTTTTTCATGTCAATATTTATTGCACGTGCAACTTTCACATACAATTTCTATTTTATAATTTTTCCAAATCAGAAATCCAATTCCAGTTAAATAGCCCGTTATGCTGCTCTAGTACAACGTCATTTAAAATTACCAATACCGGTTAAAGATAAAATCAAATTGCCGGAAAAGTTGCACGCTCAGCAAATATTAAAATGGAAACAAATTGAAACATCAATAACGAGCACTTTCCAGAAATTGTTCCGAGAAACAGAATAACAATCCGTGTTTCAAATTTCCATGGGTCATCGAATCTTGCCTTCCGGGGATTGATCTTGGATCGTCGCCAATTGCCCGTTAAGTTGCTTCAGTGGAAAGTTAATTAAATATCTACTACCTACCGAGTACCAGTCCAATTTACGAAACAGGAACAACCCTGCTGTCTTCCCCATTAAGTTTGGCTCAAGTGTTGACTCGTCATCTGACCGTGGTTCAAAATTACGTGGTGTTGTGTTGTCCTCGTATCTTACCTTAGGGGATTGATCCAGGATCGTCGTCAATACACCGCTGTGTTGCACCAGTACGATGTGAATTAAAATATCTACCTACCATCCATATAAAGTTTAACAAAAAAAAAATGCTCTCGCTTGATAAATAGTTCAGTGTGACGCTAAATAAAATACATAATTACTCTCGTAAGATAAAATTTTTACAACGTGTGAATAAAGAATTCATCAAGATACACACACAGCAGGTTTTTGTATCGAAAATGTCGATAGCTCTTCTGTGTCTTTTCTAAAAAATTTTAAAGGTCGCGGATTCGCGGAATGTTGTGAGGGGTTAAACATGCGTTCAATCTATCATGGCCTCAAATATTCTGTCGTTGGCATGGTGTGGAAGTTTAGAGAGTGGGGTGCTAGTCAGGTGTTGCCTCGTCATCTTACCATGATTCAAAATTATTTTCCTTAGGGGATTGATCCCCGACCGTTGTCAGCAGTCCGTTGTGTTGCTCTAGTACTACGTTAATTAAAAATTACTAATTTCCAATTAATTAAGCATGCAATTTTAATATAACTCAACAGCAAATAGCAAAGAGATTTCTAGACACAATAGATATGAATAATGTGCACGTCTCGCCTAGAGTGCCTACATAATAAGAGTGGCGACATACGGGAAACGCTTTCTGATTGGCTTAGAGACCGTTTCTACCGCCCGAGGCGGTCTTTTCCTAGCTCCCGTAGACTTAACATGGGAACTTTTTGTGTGTTCGAGAAAACGTGTGTACATTAAATTAAAAAGAAAATATAGCTTATTCATGTTCCATTTCGTGTTCTAGAATGTTTATTTATTATTATTTTAGTGTTTTGTCAGTATAAATTTGAAGACTTTTTAAATAAATAGCTTTTTTTTTAACAAGATGATGTTTCCCACAGCCTAAGTTAGCGCGTTGTGCAATCCATCTCATCAAGCATGTAATGGAGCGTTTCTATGATTCATTTCTACCGAATGTATCCATATTATAACAATTATTTGCTTTTTGTTCTCCCTGAAATGATATATTAATTCGCCCAGCAACCTTCTTTGAGACGATTCTGGTAGAAAAATGGCTACCGCGCATGCCCATTGGGCCAAATATGGTCCCTTGTCGCTACTCTTATTATACAGGCACTCTAGTCTCGACACACAATGACCAGAAAAAGATTGAATAGAGGTTGGGAATATAGATTAAGAAAAGAAGATTTTTTCCCCCTAATTCTGTCAGCTCCACGATTTTAAACCGCGATGTATGGTAACTCCTATGCAGTAAATAAAATATACTACTTTAAAAAAATACTCTCCATTTTTTTTCACACCAAAAATTTAATTTTGACCAATCATACAACTTTTATAATTTAAAAAAAATTAACTAAAAATGGAGGACTATTTTGTGAAGAATGGTAACATTATGCTGTGGAAAAGTGATTGCGCGCACTCAGTAAATTGTCGAATATTTTTAGAATTAAAACCAAAAGTGAAGAATCAATTTAGAGGAATAAGGGATTTCAGAAAGTTAACGACCACAATATATAATAGTAAAAAATAACATGCGAAGATGCATCAAAAATTTCAAATTAGTTAATTGGAGTGAAAATAGAAAAGCGTTAAGCTTACACATTTTTCAGCTGTCATTATTTTGTGGCACATTGCAAGAAAGACAAAAAAATTATAAAATCTTTCACATTTATACCAAGATTAAATTACTTTGAACAGTCAAGCAAACTTAAACGTACGTGACATTTAATCCTATTTATCTTATTTATGTTCCTATTAGTCCTTCAAGTGCTTTCGACGAGATATCTCTTCCATCAAGATATTGCCGATTTTTTGATGATACAAATACAAATATTGACGACCAGCTACAGTCTCGAGCCCAACAAGGCTGGTCCTTTGTTTATGAATTCCCCAATTCCCACTGACTATCCAATTGTATCTTAAATTCGTACACTCCCTTTGAATTAACTATATTTTCTGGCAACGCGTTCCAACTGTCTATTACCCTATTAAAATAGTAGTTTTTCCTTAAATCCCGATTAAAATGTGTCTTATTCAATTTATACCCATGACCCCCTTGTTCTGTTATCCCTATTGAAATTTAAGCCCTCTGTGTCCCCTTGTTTTACAAATTTGAAAAGCTGAATCAAATCCCCCCTCCTTCTTCTTCTTTCCAGTGTATACATGTTTAGCTTACTTAAACGTTCATTATAGTCGAAATTTGCTAGCCCCTTTATTATTTTTGTAGCTCTGTGCTGAACCCTTTCAATTGATTCTATGTCCTTTCTCACATATGGAGCCCAGAATTGTACAGCATATTCTAGAACAGAGATCAATACCTGGAAAGTTTTTTCGTACTTGATGGACGAGATATCTCGTTCATCAAGATATCGTCAGATTTGCTACAGCAATCAGGAGAGTTATTCAAGTTCTTTAACTTCTCTCCATTATAACAATGCTCAATTAATTATAAATTTTCTATTACTTATGACGCTGATTTTCAGTCAGGTACTCCGTAAATGTTACACCTGTCTCATTCCGTTAAAAAATAAAACAGGCTAAAGCCATTTATGTGGAGCAACTCTACTTTGCTTTTCAGTTTGCATGCTATGCGAATGAACTACCTGTCAAAATCGATAAAAAAAACCCAATCTTTTGTGTTCTCTGATCCAATACACTACGCTTCTTCCTATCATTCAGGTAGATAAGGACTAAACCGTTGATTACTGAAGACGACAAAATTTTCTATTCGAGTCTTACGTAGGAATTTAAAAGCGCTATTTTGAACATTTTCCTGAACAATACATACTGCATTGCTTGATTACTGTAGAAGGTAAGTGAACTCTCATTCGAAAAGAAAATTTAGTTTTGTACAATCAATTATTTTTTTACATATTTATTAATTCTTTTGTGATATTTAAGGAAAAATGCTTTTCCTTAGATTTTTATTTTTCATGACTACAGTGTGTTTAAAGCTAAGGCTTTTATTGTAATTGATGTAGAGATTTGAAACTTTTTCGTCTATTTATTATGTTATATTTGATAACTTTGTGCATGGAATAATAATTTGGAAGAATAGTTTTTTATTCAAAAATTACTGATACCAACTATGACTGTTTTTCAGTGTTTGTTTCAAAAATATTTGTAAAGAAATAACTGTGGTACATGTAGTCCCACACAGAAAGTTGTGAGGAAACACGCCATGGAAGGTAAATACAAAAAATTAATTGAAAAAGTTATTTTCTACAGTTTTCACATTCTGATTTTTCATTTTTTTTAATAACCTTAGACTTAAAATTTAATAACTGTAATCATCAAATACATTGGAAACTTGGACAAGCTCTCCCAAATCCAAGAGATCATAAAATCTAATTTTCTGTGGTTTCAGAGAGAGAAGTAGGAAGCCATTGAACCCTGGCTGTTGTCTCGACAAGATATCTCATCATTAGCAAACTAACCAGATCTTGATCTCGGCATCATCAAAAGTCTGCTACATCTTTTGACGATATATCTCGTTATTAAGAAAATTAGTAACATTTTGATGGACGAGATATTTTGTAGAAACTACTTGGAGAGTTAGTGTTTAAAACTATCTTGACTGATCATAGAAAATCTCCATTCTTTTGAAAATATACGCATGGCTTTCGTAGTGAATTCATATTCTAGTGAATTCCATAAAAAAACGTTCACTTCTCTGCTTGTGTTCCTACCACAAACTAAAACTATTAAATTAAATGGCTTTGTCAGTAACATTCGAGCTTTTAATTTGGTCCAAAAACTGACGTAAAAAAATTGTGTCATTATTTTTTTTTTCTCTACGAGGGGCATTTCATGTAAAGGTAAGTAATTGTAGATGTGGTAAACGTGCTTCCTGTATGTATTTCATATTGAGTAGCAGAAAGTAAAATCCTCCTCTTCTGGTGGTTTGTTTACACTAAAACTCCCATTCTTTGAGTATATTTATTGAAGAAGCAAATATTTAAAGTGGGAAAAAAAACTGTAAAAACGTATATCATATTTTAAAGAGTATCTTTTAGCCCACAACAAGCATTTTAATTTAATTCCCCCCACCCACACCCACACCCACCATATGACTTTTCAAATTTTCATGCTCTCGAATAAAAACCAGAATCAAAAAATTGCTTTTTTGTTTTTCAAAAATAAAAAAATTGCATTTATACATCATTTAGATTGAATGGTCGAAAAGAATCCACGCTTTTATCCCCATTTAGCAACAATTATACATACTTATCTAGTTGACATTGGTGGCTTTACCAGGTGAAAATTTGGTTGGTGGAGTTGGGCGTTGGACATTTTAATAAACAGCTGATTCTTTTGATGACTATCAACTTTCATTGGTCTTGTCGGTGTCAATATTCCTTCGTACAAATTGATAATCATTGGCTGTCACAACCTTTGGAGCCTTCTCGGTGTTGATCCTATACCATCGCCAGTGATCTGATGTTTTGTCTTCAGCGTGGCAATCCGTGACGTCACAAGTACGCAGAGCTTGGAGATGTAGACGAACTGAAACTTAAGGCAGACGCTCATGTCATCTCTTCAAGTGCAGCACTCTAAAAATATTTAGGACTTTCCATATCCATTTTCTTTAACTTGTCGGGAGTCCTATGTAAATTAATTTCATTAAATTATATTTGTTAAATTAAATGTTCTTTATTCTCTACTGAAATTAACTATAAGAAACAATTCCAAGTATAAGCAGAAAGAAAAACTGGTAGTTTTTAACTTTAATGATTTGCTATACTAATCAATTCTCCCTATGACTTGTAAACTATAACTGTGAAAGAGTGCATATGTTACCGCTGAAATGCAGTAATCTGTTATTCTACAGATTATCTAGGTAATGTGCAAATTAACTAGGGTGATCCGTTAAAGTGCCGAAAAGTGTTTCATTTCTCAAATTACCTAGGTAATCTGCACATTACCTTCTTGGCACTTGTTGAAGTGGAAACAAGATCTTTGTTGGAACAACAGCAACGTTTCTGTACGCTTAAATTAATATAATGTGTTTATTTATTTTTCGATATCTAAAGAATCAAGTTAATACAATCAAGCAATCAACAAATTAGCTAATAGAATCAATCATCAATGAATTGTAAAACTATAATAAAAATAATCGAACGATTTAAAATATTATTACAATTAAGGAAATCAACATAATGTTATTTATTTACTTTTCGATGTCTAAAGAATCAAGTTAATGCAATCAAACAATCAACAAATTAGTTGATAGAATCAATCATCAATCAATTAAAAAAATTAGGAAATGAGAGAAACGGATGAAACCAAACTCAAAGTGGACGGAGAGAAGGAAGGTGTAGGGAAAGGAAATGAAAGAAGGAAACTATTGCAAACTACCTACACATTACCTAGGTTAAATGCGGAAAATTCTTGATTCCGCACGTTAACGGAGAAATCAGTTAATCTGTAGATTAACTATATAATGTATAATGTGCACATTAACGGCTTTCGAGCTTTAGCGGTAACATATATACTTCTGAGTAGCACTGTTCTTAAATGAAGCTATTACAGCAAGAATGGCCTAATCTAACAACATACCCAATGGAGATAAATGCGATTTTCTTGGCACCATTTTGTTTTTATTTACCCACAATATGATTTGAGATTCCAAACATTTGTTTTCAGTGAACAATAAGTTATTTTGTAATTTTAGAAGACTTGAACCTGCACATCTAAAAAAATAAAAGTCAAAATAAAAAGTTATAAATAATTATCGGGGTTTTGTGTGTTACAAAGCCAACCTTGAGCTGATAACCTGAAATTATCAGTAAGCTCGGTTTCGTTTAAGCTTTCATTTGATTACATTATCGGCACTTAGTTTGGGTACTTGTATCAACATATACGAGCTGTATGTCCAGGTAAATTGTATACATACTTTCGCTTTGGTACAACATGCAAACTCGGGTACATGTTTTACCAACGGTTATTAAATTTATTGAAATCTGACTTACAAACAATTACGAAATTATGAATGAACTTGATGGTTGTTTTACGGTTTTGTGGCGAAAAGGCCATATTTAACCAAGCTGTGACAAACACAAAGCCGACAACTTCGAGTTAAAAACATCGTGAAAGGAATGAAATGGGAAAAGAATGAACATTATGAATGAAAAAAAATAAGACCGAGCGATGTCTAATTTGATGGAACAGATACACTCTACGTTTATCAACAATGGCAACGGCCTTGGCAAATTTTTGGCGTACCTCTAAAGTCGCCAAGGAAATAATTATTTCCTCTTTTTCTGTCACAATTTTTTTTCTTTTTACAACACAATTTTTTTTAAATTTCAGAACATTTTAAAAAGTATATTTTTATAAACTTTCACAAAAAGTAATAAGTTTAAGCACATATCAAAACACATTTGTGAACCAGCAGAGAAACTAAGCTACGAATGTTGGGTAAGAATACCCTGAAACTTATCAATTACACTAAATACAGTGGGCATGTTGAAAAAGTATGGCAGCAAATATGTCAAAAGCGATATTTTCAATATACCCGACACATTAGCGTAGAATTCGTACAATTTAAAATACTGATCAGAATTCATAAACACACAATTAACAACTCCAATGGTTCCACACGTGTCCACATACGTAAATTTACTTTAGGTAAACACAGTGTCTTGCAACCAACGAAGGAATGTATTTCCCTGCATCCGAAAACATGGTATATTCTTATGGAGAAGGTGATCAAGTTTTTCGCGTATGCAACTGCCTCCGAAGTTAAAGTTATAGAGAAGGAAGTCTGCCTTTCTAAAGTGTTTGATGCTGAAAAAATGGACTTGGTTTTACAACGTGTATTTCAGAAAAAAGACCATAGTTTTCATTTCTCGCCCCATTGTATGTTTATGAATTCTGATCAGTATTTTAAATTGTACGAACTCTACGCTAATGTGTCAGATATATTGAAAATATCGCTTTTGACGTATTTGCTGCCATACTATGTGAAACTGGAAATCAAAAATGGTTTTCCTGATGAAAGTTACAAATTTCACTGCATTGATACTGGTAAATCTGATTGTTGGAGAGAAGTAATAGCTTCTCTCTGCAAGTGCCTAAAGGAATTGTGGTAAATAATATTACTATTCTTTTTGATTGCTTAGGTTGTAAGAATGAAATTGTCAATCAATCTGTACATACATGTATGAAGATGAATGTTGACGAACGCTTTTGCAAATTTTTCATCCTTGCTTTATGTGCTGTTAACTGGAAAGAGTTTGCTATTCATTTTGTAAGAGAGAGCAATAAATTGTTAAACTTTTATGACATAATATTAGAGGGCAGCTTTTTTGAAAATTTGAATACAACAGATATTTTCAATACTGTTAAAGAAATGTATGTAAAAGACCTGTAAGATATGTTATAACAATTATATTAACTGTTTCACCGATTCTTATGTTTTCAATAAATATTTTATCTTCAATCCAGTGTTGTCAAAAAAAAAAAATTCTACACAACAATTATAGTATTTTTTTATAATGTTAAAAAAAAGTTTGAATAAGAAAAAAAAAATTAAACAGTAAAAAAAAAGTTAAGTGGGAACAAAACAAAGTTTAACAGTAACAAAGTTAAGCGGCAAAAAAAATTAAGCAATAAAAAAAAAAAAAAAAAAAAACGTTTAGCAGTAAAAAATAAGCTAAGCAGTAACAAAAAAAAGTTACGATGTTTTTTTTTAAAGAGGAAAAAGCAAAATAAAGCTTATCAGGAATAATTAAAGAAAAAGTTATGCAGAAAAAAAATCAGTTAGAAAATAAAAAAGGAAAAAATTTCAAAATATGAATATTTATTTCAAGCTTTTTTGCATTACAGAGTACTTTTACACATATCTTTCTTAAAGCAATTTGTAATTCCTTTTTTAAGGCATTATTAAAAATTCCTCTATCCAAAATAGGTTTAGCATGTAATGAACAAACAACAAATAAGTAAAATAGTTATTTTATTTAATATATTTAGAAGGGGTATAAGTCTTTCCTGCACGATTTTACCACAAGTCCTTGATAGAAAGTCTTATAATTTTTTAGAAGTTTCGAACTTCCTTACTAGTTTTTTTGCTACCGCACATGTGTTAATTTCATAACATTAAACTCAAAATATCACTCTTATAGAGTTCTTTCACGCCATGTTCAGTTAGTCACTAAAATTGCATCTACTACTTGAATTGACAAAGGGTAGATAACGTTTAGTAACAAATGTACGTTTTAATTTTATGCAAAATATCGGTTCGGCACATAGGACACGTTAAGAGACCTTTCGCACATCTCATGCATGTCACCAAATGACCGCAAGGCTGTAAAGTAGCATCCATTTCCGATTCCAAACAAATTGTACAAAGTCGTTCGTCCTTGTTGTTGTTTGAGGGGTAAGGTTTTACATCGGGTTTTATAAAAACATTGGTATTAGTCTTGATTTCATCCACCTGTACAATTTCATCTGTTGGTGTTCTTTTTGATATAGGGTCAGCAACCATTTGTTGCTGTTGGGCTACCAAACATTTTGGATAAAACTTTATGTGTTCGTGTCTCACTACATCATCTCCTTGCCAATTTTCAAGCCCTTCGCCACACCAATAGCACCTGACTCTGTCCTTTATACTCGTATAAAACAATCCGTTTTTGGCTAGGTCCCAAAAGTCAAAGTTTGTGCATGGCCAATCTCTAAACGTAGATAGGCGTTTATTGAGCATAGACATGCTTGGAAATTTTGGCTTCATATTTACATAATGGTTATTCATTTTCCTAAACACTATATTGCTATGCTACTCTTAAGTGTAAAATTATAAGACCTATTGAGTTAAATCCCTTCAAAAAGATTATCTTCGTCAATTAAAAAAAAAAAACTGATACCAGTCAAATATACTAATTTCTGTTCAACAAAAGGCAAAGATTTGTTCCCCTAAATAAATAATTCAATTTTGCTGATGTAAATTTAAAAAAATAAAACTACATAATCAAGAGAAATCAGTATACTTTAAAGAAAGTAAAAAACAAGTTTCTCTTGTATAAATTATATTTGGTTATATATTTCTTTTCTTGCTCATGTTTAGTCATCGAATTGAATCGTATTCAGCTCATCAACGTGATGGAGCAAAAAAATTGGACAAATTACATGCACATTTAAGCATACCCCTTTTGTTAAAATCCTGTATTGTAACATAAAGTTTCACTTGTCGCATTATCACAAGAATGTGTTTTCTGAGTACATTCTTCACTAACGAGTTCATTGTCACTCACAAAAGATAGGACTAAAATAAGATTAACTTTACTGATTAGTAAGTGTATGGTGTTATATAGTTCAGTTCTTCGTGTCTTCAGTTTACAATTATTGTTCCCAAGAACAGATAACGTTTTTCAATAGCCATGTTTAATGTCTGTGCAATTGTGGATTTTGATAGATTTCAGACAAAGGAAGGTTTCTTAGTACGTGAATACGGATACATCGCTATAAAATCGCAAGTACCTTCAAGTATTCGTTTTAACCTATCGCCTTATAAGTATAAACTTAGTGCCAAAAATCGTAAAACTGTGCGTTATGTTGAAAATTACGTGTGTGGACTTCCTTTCTGTCCCATAGCATGGGAAAACGTGTCTCCCTTAGAAAGTCTAGACTCTAAACTTTTGGAATTGTACAAGCAGACAAAGAGTGCCCCTCAGTACCTAGTAGCTTACAAAGGTGATTGTGTTGAGAAACAACGCTTAGATACATTGAATATTGCGAACATCAACTTGGAACACTTTGGGTGTCCCAAATTCGATGCACTATGTGCTCTAAGCAGCAACAAAGAGATCCAAAAACTATCATGTGGTCATCACAAAAATCATTTGCATTGCCCAAAAGCTGAGGTGACGGCTTTTAATAACTGGTTCATAGGAAATATTTGTTTCTTAAAAAATGCAGGCATGTAAAAAATACGTTCTTTTGTTTTTACTATAATGCATTACTTTGTGTAAAATATATGAATCCTGTTTTTTTTTTCAATTAAAAAGTGTTATATAGTTTATTTTGTTTTAGTATGACTTCTTTCAATATGTTTTAGAACTATTTTTCAATATGTTTTAGAATTATTTTTCAATATGTTTTAGAACAATTTGTTTTTGCAGAGATTGTTTGAAGAATACATAGAATTCATATTTAACCATCATTTAAATAATATTTGTTCATTTAAAAACTAATTAGTATTTAAAGTTTTCAGTTGTTATTTAATTTTACTCATGTGTAAAACTATCAGTGGTGTGAGTAAATCTTTAGATTATGCTTTAACTATCAAGAAAGGGCAAAAACTTATTTTTTTAGCAGTATTGAAGTGTGCATTTTATTTTCAAAATCCCAAAACCCACTTACTATCCATTTAACGTAGCAATGTAGTATATCTAAAATTATAAAGCCCTATACAAAGTATCTTGTATAATTCTTGTACAAAATTGGTATTTGGCTGTAAGGTTCGCCATCTCGCATCTTACAAGAAGTGAAACGCCAAGTTGGCAACCCTACATAGAAAACGCCAAGCTGGCAACCTAAGAACAAAGCTTTTTCAATTAAAAGAAACGTCCACAAGATTTCAAGCCGAGGAAGTGCGGCAGAAGCCAATTAAAAAAGTCAGAGCAATAAACAGTTACCGATACAACTAAAAGAAAAATCCATCTTTAGAACAAGAGGAGATGAAGTAAAGATTTTATACAGCGGTGGGAGGAAAGTTACAATTTTGAATGCCTATCCAAATGTAATTGCTACTTTATACTACATGTAACTTACGTGACGATCGATTAAATTTAGTAAAATATACTCCAAATATAGAATTTTGACTCTGTGTCTTTTGAGTTTTTTACTAAACTTTCACGACGGAGTTCATCAACAACCATCGGCCTCGGACCACTACTGGCGCAGTCGGTAGGATCGTCGAACCCTGGAAATGAAGGTGAGAGCTCATCCTGAGTTTTTATTTTTTTTAATTCATGCAACTCCCACACAATTACGGAGCGAAAGTAGACTTTGTTGAAATCTAATGCTATTCATTTTGTTTAGAACACTTACGTGTTATGTGCACCACAGTGCAAATTTTATTTAGCACACCATGTGTTAATTAGATTAATGGTTAATTGAGAAACAGTTCATCAGAACTAGATACTTTTTGTGTTATTGGGTTAGAGAATAACTATTTCGTTTTGGTAAACGGGGATTTCTGCGAATGCTTGGTGCTAAGGCGTAAAGTTAATATAAATCATAATTTTAGACTATTTAGAGTGAGGTTTCCAACCCTTTTTTTTATTTCTGCATTCTGTGGCGTAAATTTAATTCCTGCGTTAAATTCGTTTGGGATGGCGTATCTCGCGAAAGCAAGGAAGGAGGATTTGAAGGTGTTGGCAGATGAATTGGGGTTAGATGTGTTGCCGCAACACAAAATCATCGATTTAAAGAACTCAATATTGAACAGCGAAGAATATGAACAGGAGTTTACCGAAAATCTTTTAAACAGTATCATAACAGATCGGAAAAATGCCGAGGAAAGGCGTTTCTTGGCTGAAAGTGAGGAAAAGCGCCTCGCTGCTGAAACTGAGCAAAAGCGCCTCGCTGCTGAAACTGAGCAAAAGCGCATCGCTGCTGAGTCTGAAGAAAGACGTTTTGTAATGGAACTCGAGAAACGTTCTGCTTTCGAGTTAGAAAAGCTAAGGCTCGAAATGGAAGGCCGTCACAATACAGAAACATCAAATGAAGGGAATTCGAGCAACTCTAAGCACATATACGATCTACAAAGAGTGATGCAGAAGTTCGATCCTAAAGAAGGAGACATCAGTCTATATCTGGTTCTTTTCGAGAGGCAGGCAGAACATGCTCACATAAAAAGGGAGGACTGGGTGTCACAGCTTTTGGGTTTATTACCCTATGACATTACTCAGTTAATTGCTAGAGAAGAAGCGGCTGTCGCATATGACTACAGCCACGTGAAAGGGTTATTGCTAAAAAGGTTTAAACTAAGCCCAGAAACCTTCCGATTGAAATTTGTCCAGCTCAAGCGGACTGAAGATAAATCGTGGAAGGATTTTGCCTTTGAATTGACAAATTATTTTGAAGAATGGATTCAAGGTCTTGAGGTTGCGGATTTCGAAACGTTAAAGCATCTGGTAATTACGGATCAATTCAAACGTAAGGTACCTCCGGAAATGCGAGAGCATTTTGTCGATGTGTGTGAGTGGAGCACAATAAAATCTCCTACTACTCTAGCGGAACTCCTTGACAAATACGAAAGTGTTCGAGGGTTCAAGAAGAAATTCCATTCACCTGAAAACATAGTAAATAAGGAAAGAAATTCACATTTTCAAGAAAGAAGACGCTTTCAAGAAAGGAACTCCGATTTTCCTGCTAGATATGGACAGTTTCACGAGAGGAGTACTCATCAACGTAATACGAGTCCGAAAAATGAAGCGGGAAGGAAGAAGAAGATTCAGTGTTATTCTTGCGGATCATTTCAGCATCTTAGAAACGCATGTCCTAAGCTAGGAAGAAGACAAACTTCAGCAGTTGTGAGCAATATTGGAGCCCAAGACGCTACAACATCATGTGCAAGGGAAGACATGGTGGAGCCTCCATCGATGTTGACGGCAAAAGTGACCGTTCCAGTCACAAAGCCTGTAGAATACCAAAGAGGTATTGATGAACTCAAGATAGTGAGTTTAAAAAGCGGTAATAATATCTTCGACGGTATTATCGACTCTGGAGCGCAGATTTCAGTCATCCGGGCTGATCTGATTGAGGATTCTCAAAATGAAGGGGAAGGAAAAATTAAAATTGTAGCCGCATTTGGTGAGACAGAAATGGCACCTCTCAAGATAATCCATGTGAAAATCAATGACGGACGACACGGAGAAATTCCAGTGACATGTGCAGTGTCTGAAAAATTAGTAAGCGACATGCTCGTAAGCGTATCAACGTATGACGCTTTAAAGTCGAATGTGGAACTTTATGGCAATATTATTAGCCAAGAAGGGGTTTCTCGAGTTGGAGAAATTTATTCAGTTTCGTCCTTAAACGAACTTACCTTGGCCCGTAGTGACACCGCAAATCACCCTGGGGTTAATGAGAAACGGAACGAGTTCGTGCAATTTCAATTGGAAGATGAAAGTTTAAAGGATATTTGGGAATTAGCAAGAAATAGAAGAAATGCATTCGAAGTGCAAGATGGGTTATTGGTACACTCAGAAATCGTAGGAGGAGAGAAAATTCAGCAGGTAGTTTTGCCTAAATTTAAAAGGCCCTATGTCCTAAAAATGGCACACGAAATTCCATTGGCCGGTCATTTAGGAGAACAGAAAACCAAACAACGGATAAAGTATTCCTTTTACTGGCCGAATATCAAGATTGATGTCAAACATTTTTGTGAAAGCTGCAAGGTCTGCCAGCTACGTAGAGGTACCACTTACAATGACAGAATTCCTATCCAACCTATTGTGAGACCTGAAAATCCTTTTGAAGTGTGGAGTGTAGATTGTATTGGTCCCCTAGAGCCACCATCCTCAAGAGGGCACAAGTTTATCGTTTGTGCTGTGGATTTGTGCACGAGATGGGCGGAAGCTATACCAGTCAAGAACATTACTGCGAAAACAACTTGCGACGTCCTGATGAAGATTTTCTCCCAGACGGGGTTTCCTAAAACTATCTGTACCGATCAAGGGACAAATTTCACAGCACAGCTCACCAAGGGCTTCATGCAAGTTATCGGGGTGTCACCAAGATTTTCAACTCCGGGGCATCCAGAAAGCATGGGAGCCGTGGAGAGATGGAACAAAACCCTGAAGGATATGCTCAGTAAGAACATACAAGAAAATGGTCGACAATGGGATATTCATCTCCCTTTATTACTATTCGCATACAGAGAAGTACCTCACAGTACCACGGGAGTATCGCCATTTCAGTTGGTGTATGGAAGGTTACCTCCAGGTCCATTAAAATTAATTAAGGAGAGTTGGTTAGGAGAAACCGAAATTCCAACAGGAGCATCTCCTTCTGTTGAAAAATACTTAGAAGACCTTCGTCAAAGGATGAAAACGGCACGCGAGATTGCCGCAGGGAATGCCGAAAAGGCACAAGGCTATTACACATCTAAATATAATCTGAGAGCGAGAGAAAAGACTTTCAAGGTTGGTGATAAGGTACTAATCCTTATTCCATCTTCTAGTCACAAACTTCTGAAGAACTGGTCAGGACCTGCAACTATTATCCAGCTAACTCGACCTCATTCTGCGTTGGTCGAGATGGAGGATAAAAGCCGAAAAGAGCTGCATTTCAACAAACTACGACCTTATATAGCCCGAGTTGAACAGGTGGGGTTGATTTTCGAACAAGATCAGGACTTTGGGGAAATCTTTTATGCCCCTACTCGAAATAAGAGTCAATCTGCAGACGATATTAAGGGTCATGTGTTCCAGACTACAGAGGCGTTGTGCGAAGAACAGCGACACCAATTAGTTCAGACCTTGGAAGGGTTTCGAGAAATTTTCAGTGCACGACCTGGCCGAGCCAGAGTTGATGGACATTCAATCAAACTAACTAAAGATTGTGTGCCAAAGAAAATGCATCCCTATCGGGTTCCCATCGCCTTACAAACCGAGGTGAATCGCCAAATCCAAGAGTTACTTGAACAAGGACTGATTGAAGAGAGTGACAGTGAGTGGGCACACCCAGTCGTCTGTGTGGCAAAAAAGGACGGAAGTATAAGACTTTGCGTCGACTTTCGAGTTTTGAACAGTTTTACTGTCCCGGATGCTTATCCAATGCAACAGGCCACCGAGTTACTATTTGAAATTGGTAGTGCTCCTTTCATCAGCGTTCTAGATTTGACAAAGGGTTATTGGCAAATCCCTTTAGAAGAAGAAGCTAAACCATATTCGGCATTTGTGACACACTCTGGTCATTTTCAATGGAACGTTTTACCATTTGGACTTAAAAATGCTGGAAGTACGTTCCAAAAGTCCATAGACAAAGTACTTAAGTATATCGACGATCTGGCCATTTTTTCCAGCTCGTGGGAGAATCACTTGCGTCACATCAGAGACGTGCTGAGAACTCTACAGACCGTTGGATTAACAGTCAATCTTAAAAAGTGCGAGTTCGGTAAAAAACAAGTGAGGTTCCTGGGACACATTGTAGGTTCCGGAAGACATGCACCAGATCCCCAGAAAATCGAAGCCATGCAGAACTTAGCACGTCCAACTACTAAGAAAGAGTTAAGAGGCATAATTGGTCTGGCAAGCTACTATCGGGAGTACATTCAGGATTTCTCGTCCTTGGTTTTACCCTTAACAAACTTAACAAAGAAAAGGGTGCCCAACAAAATACCTTGGAGTGATGAAGAGGAAGCAAGCTTCCAACAATTGAAGCAAAGGCTGACGGAAATTCCATTCTTATATACTCCAGTGTTAGATCAGCCATACCAGTTGTACACCGATGCTTCTGCAACAGCGATTGGAGCGTGTCTAGCTCAGCAAGACGAAGACGGAAAAGAACGTCCTATCGCCTTTTACAGTAGAAAACTCACCCCATGCCAAACTCGTTGGGCCACTATCGAACGGGAGGCGTATGCTGTTCTAAGTGCGTTGAAAAAATTTGACACTTGGATATTTGGAGCACAAGTCCAAATTGTCTCCGATCATAACCCCCTTACTTATTTGACCCAGGGAATGCCACAGGGTGCAAAACTTGCACGTTGGGCTTTGGCATTGCAAAGATATAACATGAATATATTGTACAGAAAGGGTAGTAAGCATGGCAATGCAGATGCCTTATCGCGCATCAAAATTGATGAACCCTAGTTTTTATTCAGTTCATATAAATATGTATATATATTTTTCTTCTCAAAACTGTAATCTGATTTAGATAATTTTGATAACGGTCTTGTGACTTGTATTATGTATTGTATGTGGGAGTTCATGAATGTTAGTGTAGATATTTTTTTGAGCTCTCACGCTTCTCTCGAAGGACTGGATATCGTAATGAAGACCAGCTAATTAATTATGACTTTTAGTTATGATTCTAGATGGCGATTGGCAGCAGCATCATCACTTATGACTTAAGTGATGGATGTGCTTCCCCGGAGGGACATGTAAGGTTCGCCATCTCGCATCTTACAAGAAGTGAAACGCCAAGTTGGCAACCCTACATAGAAAACGTCAAGCTGGCAACCTAAGAACAAAGCTTTTTCAATTAAAAGAAACGTCCACAAGATTTCAAGTCTTTCAAGTAAAAAAGTCTTTATTCATCTTAACTTTTTACAATATAAATCAAAGAAAATTTCGTTTCAAAAAGTTTGTAAATCTTAAAAAATAATCACTAAAATTTAGACAAATTTATTTAAATAAAAAATTAATATGAATAGGAAAGAATAATTAAAAAATAACATGGTTTAGATTTCAATACGATTATAACTTCTTCAAATGAACAAGGAGCCATCTGCGTTTCTACTCATTTGTTAAGGTCATCAAATCTTGTGTTTAATTAACTTTGTTCCACTGTTTCTTTGTTTAATCAACTTCTGTAAGTCCCTTGTTGTACTTCTGTGGTATATGGGTGAGTTTTCTTTTGTTCAATTTTTTAAAAAATTACAAGGAAACATGTTCATAGTATGGGTTTTGCAAAGTTTTCAAATAAAATAAAAAAGATTTTTGTATTTTTACTTAAGTGAATAGTTATTTGAAAATAAATTCTGCAATAAAATATGTGCTATAGCATCTGATGTATAATTAGTATAAATTAAAAATCATGTAAATTAAAAAACATAAATATTTGTAGCAAAGAAAGTTTCATTTCATAGCTTGCAATGTAAAAGACAATTTATAAAACTAGTATTTAAAAAAAAAATCCAAAATACAGTGTGTATGGTAAGACACGCAAAAAGTTTCTTTAAAAAAACAATAAGATGTAAGTAATCGAAAATAATATTCACAAAGGCATAAATATTAATTGTAACGTTTTCCAAATATCGTTTAGTGTACATCCCTATTTACACTGTGTTCCAGTTCAGTGATTCATATGGGGATTATCACTAATTTATACGAGAATTTATCAAAATATTAAGTTAATTCTAGGGCATAGTGCATTTCCACGGGGAAAGCTGTGCAACCAAATTTGGTTGGTTGGATATTTCATTACAAGTAAGCTTCCATTTTCCAGAATAATTTTTAAATAGCTGTAGTTCTTTCTAGAAAACACAAACTGTCTTTTTTATCCAAATGAAACAGACGCTATGGGTGCATTAAGATCCAAATCCTTCTCGTTGTCTTTATGTGCACCTATACAGTTCTTGCCATCTTTATAACGGTTCAACAACACAAAATTAAATCTTGCACCAATTATTCGTTCCATTCCACCTTTTATTTCCAACAGTAAATAATACCAGGGCTTGGCTGCAATACAAGATCCACTAAAGATATAGCTTATTCCTTCGTCTCCGTATGCTACAAGTTGTCGAGGCACAGTATGTTTTTTACTGTAAATTTCTATAGTAGTTTCCTCTTTTTTTAAATACGTTAATTCGTTTTCCAATCGACGGAAATATGTCCAACCATCACGATCTGTAAACAATTTACCATATTCATAGCATAAAGAATCTTTACAATATTTTTGAAAACACTGTTCTTTGTCGGTACGCATTTTGCTTTGCAGGTCGAATTCCGTTAGAATCCATTATGTATCTAAAAACAGTAGAATGGCAAAAATCCAGTGAAACAAGTTCAACTATGCTTTTAAAAGCCTATTAGCTATCAAACAGTATAATCCCTTGCTTTTGTTTGGTCCCTAACATTTTCAGATACCACAACACGTGTACTTCGGTAGTTTAAGCTAATCTTTAATTTTCTTTTGAGTCATTTTTATCGATGACTCCTTGTATCGTTCCTTCTCTTTAACCTACACGTGTAAAAACATAATCCTTAGTCATATTCTCACACGTTCCAGAGGTTTCTAGACATTTCAATCTTTGATACTACGTATTTTGTCTAGTCAGAGTTTAACTCTGTTATCTTACTCCCTTATAGGTACAGTTATTTCTTAGTCACCCGTTCCACATGATTCTAGACTTTTCAATATTTGGTAGTATATACTATACGCATTAACAGATTGATAGACTATTTTAAACATAACACGATCATTTAGGTAGTCGTGGTCAAACGGATAAAGTGCTTGTGTAAAATCTGTTGACCGCAAGCACCTTTTGCTGCGTTCAAATCCACATATTATTTTTCTTTCAAATAATTCTCCATTTAATTCTAAAGTATCACACTAAAAATGCAACTAGAATATAAAATCCTTTTAAAACTAATCGTTACTTTTTCCAACCCTAGATGGCTGTAAATGTAATTCATATAATTCATACAAAAATAAAACAACTCAACTCCATTCCTGGAAAATAGAAATTATTTAAAGTAATAGAAGTAGAAATCCTACATATCAACTTTACTCCACATGACGTCACATCAAAATCTAAGAAAAAATCTCAAGTCCCAGAGACGTTACAGTTGGTGTTGCAACTCATCCGTATCAAAACTTCTATGTAATTCATAAAATTGAAATTAAAACAACTCAACTCCATTCCTAGAAATATAAATTGTTTAAAGGTAGTAGAAGTAGGAATCCTACACCTCAACTTTACTCTACATGACATCACATCAAAATCTCAGAAAAAATCTCAAGTCCCAAATGTAAACACACTGCATGTTGCCATTCAACAGTAGATAAACTCAAAAACCTGAAACTAACAATTCAACTCCACTCGACCCTAATGTTTTTATTCAGCAGCAGGACCCCTACACCTCAATTCGACAAGCAATACGTCACTTCCTGTTTCGGACGACGTCACGCTATGACGTCCCTAAGCGACGCCCCTTTTGATGACGTCACTTCCGCCGCACGAGGACCTCTGCTTACTACTTACCTCGTCATCAAGATACTACCCATTTCTTTTTTACGAAGACGCGATACAGTTCTGGTCAGTTGTTCAACTGACAAGATATCTCATCCAGCAGGATCTGGTCAGTTTAGCTAATGACGAGACACCTAAAAAATACTACCAATTCATTTTACGAAGACGAGATACGGTTCTGGTCAGTTGGTTTCTACCGACGAGATACCTCGTCCATCAAGAACTGTCTGTCTTTGCTAATGACGAGATATCTCGTCAAGACAATCACCAAGAGGGTGAAGTATTCGATTCGTTCACGTGCAACATGCAACAACCATCATTCCGAAAAGATTAAAATTGGAAACATTTTCTTTTTGACTATGATTCCAGATTACTGACATCACTTTATGTTTACTTACAGATCACAGTCATGGATTTATATTTCTGGATACCAATTCTTATAACTATAGCGGCAGTCTTACTCTCGCCGTGGTATCATCCATGGATTGCTTCATTAATGGGTAAAGAGCAGGTAATTATCATATTAACTTTCTGCACATTTCCCTTTTGCAATCAGGACGTAGTTGAATTAACGTCGTGGAATTGAATTTACCTTAGAGATCAATCCCTAAGATAAAGATCCGTGCAAAACATCTCATCATTTTTAACCACGGTCAGATGAAAAGGTCACACCTGAGCTGGCACCCCACGCTCCAAACTTCGACATTACGCCAACATGAGTACATTTGAGGCCACGGCAGATTTAGCGCGCATCAGCCAACCCGTACACGATGGTCCTTGGTTGGATCGAATATCGAACTCGCGACCCTCCAGTCACTAATGCCGACTGGTAGACACTTCTGTTCGGAAAGGTGACTTGTTTGGTCGATTTGGCATCTTATCGCTTCGATTGGTGGCATAAAATGTTGACATAGTAGGTATATGCATGCGTATTTCAATAGATTGACGACAAAAGTGGTGAATACGTCGAAGTCTACCACTATGTATGTAGTGCGGACCAATCAGATTATGAATCAATGAATGTTCGTCTTCTTCCCCTGTCAAGTGGCCTAATCAGATGTTAAATGTTAGTGAATACTCGGCAGACGGAAGCAGTCTAAAGTTCACGATGCTTCTAGTTTTGGTCACATTATCCTTGGCATATAGAAAAGGTTACCATTGCTTACTCTACTTTTATATTACTACATGAATTTATAGCCGTTTTGACGGTGATTTCCTGACACAAAATTATTTTCGAGTTTTCGAGTATTCCATTTGGAACCAACTTGATACAGCAGCCATTTGCATCTTACGTATGTATGGTTGACCGTTTTCAGTTGTAGAAATCCACCCAAGTGCAGAATTATATTCAGTGTTCTGCAGCACGACTCCAAGCTATAGCAATTGTTCTGCAGGCATTTTGTCCGAATTGTGAAAACTGCAGTAAAATTAAAAACAGTCGTAAAACACAATTATCGGCTAAATATATATTATGTATTTATAATAAAATATAAAAAATCAAAATTAACTAACTACTTTATTTAAAACCAAGGCATACTTTCAGAACTTGAAATTCTGTCGATGACTTTTGAAGTTAAATACTATGTCATTGACATAGAAGATGTGTTATTTACAAAGTGTTTGTTGTAATTTGGATGGTGTATGGAGGTTGTTCCTCTGCTAGAGAAGAAAAAAAGTGTGGCAAGGAGCCCGCTTTGCACTGCAGTACATCGTAACTTATGATTTAAAAAAAATTCGTCCAAAATTTTGATAAAATTTATGAAAAATTGTTCTGCAAAGACTTTGTTCTGCGACGTACGTCGCAGTTCTAAGTACTTTCTACTCCCGGGGAAATCCAAATAATAACTTCACGTTGGGTTGGCGTGGAAGTTTGGAGAGTGGGGTGCCAGCTCAGGTGTTGCTTCGTCATCTGACCGTGGTTCAAAATTACGAGGTGTTGTCCTCGGATCTTTCCCTTAAGGGACTGCTCCCGGACCGTCGTCAATAGCCCGTTGTGTTGCTCTAGTACGACGTTAACTAAAAATTACCATTACCATTACCAAATAATAACGTTTTCCTAAATTTCGTTTTAAATTGCATTTTATTGTATGCCAAGGTACGTTAGTGCTACCTAAACAATATTATATTGAATCCGAAGACTTATGTGATATTATCGACCGTCACAATACTGTTACTCGGTGAAACTGAAAGCAATACGTAGTGTGGGATATTTTAAGAACACCACATACGCATAACAAATATTGGCGACCTTCCGGGATCAATCCCCCAAGAGAGAATATACCACGTAATTTTGAACCACAGTCGGATGTCGAGGCAACACCTGAGCTGGCACCCCACTCTCCAAACTTCCACACCAACCCAACGTGAGGACATTTGGATCCACGACAGATAATGTTCACCATCCCCTTTGTACACGACGGTCTTCGAATGAATTCGAACTCGCAACCCTCCGGATGCTAATCCGCTACTCCTACAATACGCTGATTAAGGCCCTGTGCACACATCCTGTTTATCAACGTGCGACGCCGCTGCGGCAATGCAAGTGCGGTCTGAGATACATTAGATCCAACGGAGTAGTGCACACTAGAGTGCCTATATAATAAGAGTGGTGACATACGGGAAACATTTTCTAATTGGCTTAGAGACCTTTTCTACCACCCGAGGCGATCTTTTCCTAGCTCCCGTAGACTTAACATGGGAACTTTTTGTGTGCTCGTGAAAAACGTGTGTACATTAATTTAAAAAGAAAATATGGCTTCTTCTTGTTCCATTTCGTGTTCTAGAATGTTTATTTATTATTATTTTAGTGTTTTGTCAGTATAAATTTGAAGACTTTTTAAGTAAATAGCTTTTTTTGAACAACATGGTGTTTCTCGCAATCTAAGTTAGCACGTTGTGCAATCCATCTCATCAATTACGCATCTAATTGAGCGTTTATATGATTCCTGTATACCGAATGTATCCATGTTATAACAATAATATGCTTTTTGTTCTCCTTGAAATGATATATTAATTCGCCCAGTAACCTCATTTGAGACGATTCTGGTAGAAAAATGGCTGCCGCGCATGCGCATTGGGCCAAATTTGGTTCCTTGTCGCCACTTATTATATAGGCACTCTAGTGCACACATCATTCCGGCGACGCTGCGGCGACGCGCGTCCAACTTGCGTGCAATTTGTACCGCAGTTCCCCGCACATTGGTCTCCGTTCTGAAGTACCTTGCTTTCATAAATAAATGGAATATAAATAATAATTAATAAATGGTTGTATCCAGTAACATCTATTTTCTTTCAAATATTTTTTTTACACCAATTAAGTGAAATAAACACGTTTTCTATGATATAATATTTATCGCAAATAGCGCGAAATTAGTTCTTGCGTCATTTCACGCTTATGTGTGCATAGTTGGCCTTCAGTGCCGCAGCGGCGCCACAGCTTGAAAAATCGGATGTGTGCACAGGGCCTAAGAGTACAAACTCTTATGCCAAGAGGCGTTAAACTCGTTTTTCTTTTGTTCCCACGCCACTGATGGCAAGCGGTGTTAAATTAGTTTCTTTCTTTCCAGAGCCTTGCAGTGGTTTCACGAGCACTCGAACAGTACCTCTCCCCTGATAGTAGGCGGGCCGTGGTCGAAACGGGACAAAATATGGACGCCCTGGATCGATCTCTGGCAGAATTCGAGAAGAACCATTACAATTTGTGGAAACTGCAGCGTCAGAAGACCATTCACAAGCTTGCCGAGTTCAGAGAGAAACTGGACCAAGTCTCCACATATGTCAACGCCTCCAAAACGGTTGGAAGCACTTCGTCTCTCCTTGGAAGTATTGGGTTGATATTGAGCCAGTACATCCCTACTGTTTCAAGCTATTTCCAAATAGCATTCTCGATGCGATTGATTGGTAAGTTTATTATGGCTTGATTCTTTTAGTGAAGTTGGTTGGGTTTTATGGCGCAAGGACCAAAACCGGACGAGGACAATATCTTCCATAGAGGAAATGCCCTCAGGAAACATAACTTCTTGGGGCAGTACATCTCTGCTGTATCAAGCTATTTACAAACAGCGCACTCCATGCGATTGATTGGTAAGTTTACTATGGCTTGATTCTTCTAGTGAAGTTGGTTGGGGTTTTATGGCGCATTGTCCAAAACCGGATAAGGACAAGGTCTTCCATATCGGAAATACTCTGAGGAAACATAACGTCTTTTTTTTTTCGGGGGAAGGGGGGGGGTGTACTGTAACGTCCGGAAAAAAAAGACGATTTCAACACCTGAATAATCGTGATGGGCCTTCCACGAGAAGGGAGCACACGGTCATGTGTGTTACATTTTACGTAATAACTCAGGCCAGGAAAGCGTTAAATCTAGTGAAGTTGGTTGGTTTGGGTTTTATGGCGCAAGGTCCAAAACCGGATGAGGACAAGATCTTCCATAGAGGAAATGCCGTCAGGAAACATAACTTCTTTAGGGTGGGTGGTGTACTGTAACGTCTGTAAAAAAGACGATTTCAACACCTGGATCATCGTGGTGGGCCATCCACGAGAAGGGAGCACACGGTCACGAGTGTTACAGTTAAGTAATAAATCAGTTATTACTTAACTGTAACCGTCCACATTTTGTCCCGTTTCGACCACAATCCGCCTACTTACGGTTAAGTCTATCGGAGCGTCGGCATGTTAATCCGACTTTTGCACCTGCCTGTCACACATGTCATTTTCTAACGATTCCAAACACAGCTGTGTAGCATTCCAAGAGTTAGGCGGACTCTCCCGAAAAACGCAAAGGGAGACGAGAGACAGAAGCCACTGGGGAAAGTGGTGGAAGGAAGGACTCTCGTTGAGACAGATATACGGTGAAGTTAAACACCGTTGAACAAATAACAAACTGTGAAGAGAAACTTATTGTTTCTTTATGAACATTCGTTTATTGATTGTTCATTGTAAATAACGTGTAGATAGTCTTTTATTTATCAATTAAAACCTCTTAAGTGTTATAAATAACTTGTAAAGGTAAGCTAAGTTAGACTGCAGTAAAATTACTGTGGTGCCAAAAACTTCACAGTACGGGCATCACAAACCTGAGTGATGGTTTCTTTCCTTTTTACCCTCGCCTACCCTTCTGATTTTTATTCCTCCCTCATTACGCTGTCTGACCAATGTCCAAAAACGGTACTGCTAACTATAAGTATAATTAGGTAGGTACATAACAATAATTATTGTTAGTTATTATTAATTATTTATCAGCTTATTGGGAGGTAAAAATAACAAACTTATTTTTTATTTACTGTGAATAAAAAATATTGGGGCCTATAAATATTATATGTCCCAATATTTGTAATTTACAATTTGTAAAAAAATAAGTTTGTTAACTTTCTCCACCTTAAGCCGACTTCTTTTTTCACTAACTATCTCACCAATTAAGAAAAAAAATACTTATTTGCTTGGTTATTTTTCTTAATTTTTAACCATGGCACTTTTTTCATTCAAAAATAAAAACACAATGTTAAAACATCGATTTTTAACAAACATCGGCTCCGATAAAGCAATGGAAAATACATCGTTTTTTTTTTTTTTTAAACATCGATGTTTTGAATACATTGACATCGATGTCGCATCCCTGTTTCTGATGGGACGGATGTCGCCATCACTGGCAAATACTTATTTGCAAGGTTATTTTTCTTAATTTTTACTGTGGTGCTTTTTTTTTTATTCAAAAATAAAACATCGACAACGTAAACACATCGATGTTAAACAAACATCGGCTCCAATAAATCGATGGTAAATTCAACAATGTTTTTATAAAACATCGATGTTTTGAAAACACCGACATCGATGTCGCATACCTACTTTTCAGACCCTTCACCCTTGGCAACTTTAGTTTAAAAGTATGTTCAATTTACTTATTATAAAAATTATGCTACTTGGTTATTTAAAAAAAATTTTATTAAGGTACTTTTTTCATTTATAAATTAAACATCGATATGTATAAACATCGATGTTATAAAAACATCGGCTCCAATACATCAATGTTAAAAACATCGATGGAAACATTATGTTTTTTAGGATCGAAAACATGATGTTGTTTTGTAAACATCGACATCGATGTCGCATCCCTAGTCCACATCGAAGCTTGTAAAATCGCATTTCTACTGTATTCATTTTCCAATCCTCGTTTTTCAGGGGATGTACTAGTGCCCGCGTCGGATCACTTCGAGAGCTCTATAACCAAAGATTACATAAAGGACCTGAAGGAAGTAATGAAAAAAGACCTGGACCGGACCAAACACCTCCGTCCCTCGCTTGTCCGGGCGAGGAAACTGAACGAGGACTTCGGCCAGTTGTTCAAGTGCGACTTCCTGTCGGATCAAAAAGACATTGAGAAAGAGCTCACAGACAGAGTTAAGTTAAACGACACCTTAGCTCGAGGAGTCGAACTCGGCTTACGGGAAAGTCCTGGCAAAGTCTACAACTCGAAAACTTTATCCACTGTTCGAGAGGTGGGGGACGGCTATAAAAACATTTTGGAAAAGCTACGAAACCCGAAGGTCTACAAAGCGTGCAAGTCTGCGGTAGAGATGGTGATGGATATACCCGTTCTGGGTTACGCCGATATGGGCCAAAAGCTCTACTTCACCGGATTGAGAAACATACTACAACATAACGACAACAACGACAACTTGGCGGTCTTATGCCTCCAGGAAGCTCCTAATATATTGAAACAGTGTATATCCCTGAATACTTCCATAAGAATTGCTTTCGAAGGGAAGTCCAACTATCACGAACCTCTGAAGTACTTGGAAGAGGTTCTAACCAATGAATTAGAAATAGTGGAGAAAAAAATATCGAAGTCTTGATGTGGAGGGGGATGGTGCATTTCTCAGCCTCTATCCTTTTGCATAGAAATGGACGCTGAAAGTGATTGAACATCAAACCCGGTTCATACACCGGTTTTGTTTTTAGTATTTTTTTATTGAAGTGTGCCTGGCGAGTGGTGTGTTCGCAATTGTAATTTCGTCACCTCAAAAAACAGGGAAAAACTCTTGGAAGTTGTAAATTTATTTTTTGTAAATAACTAAATCTCATTCGTGCTGGAACTCTCAATATTCTCATCCATGCTATAATGTTCAATATTAACCCAATGGTGCCATACGTATTTAAATGCCCTGAGCGATATTTAAATATCATCGCAGAGTTGTTGGAACTAATGTGTAAGAAAACATTAAAGAAGCCAATAAAGATGTTCTTTAGTATCATTAGAACTTTCTTCAGTTTCAGTTTGATCTGCTTGCAGAATCGCGGTCTAAAACACTTCCTGTAGCTTTTTCATTCCGCCCTCAACCATCAAGAAGAGTGAGCGGTACAGCTGCAGTCTACGTTTATAGTGGTGGCAATGGCCTTGGCGCTTTTTTGGCGCACTTCTATTAGCGAGAAATGGCAGGTTAAGGCAACCCATTTGTATGATGCTCATTGCGTTTTTTATGGCAACCTCCGGAAAGTTTAAATTTTCATTTTGAATATTCTGGAAAGTTCTTTCAACATCTGTTAAACTGTCGTTTGAATAATGTATTTTTAAAAACTTCACAAATGTGTTTCTGAAGCTTATTTTATTCCGTTTCATAAAGAAAAAGATTTTGGAAATAATTATTTCCTTGGCGATTTAAGAAGTTGCGCTTAAATATGCGTCAAGGCCGTTGCAACCGCTATAAATATAGACCGCAGCTGTACCGAGTGAGCAATATCTACCTTTTCTCGTGCCAAGGATCATGTGATCAAACTAGTAGTAACTTGACACTGCTTTCGTCTGCTCGGTGGCACCTAACATTCATCACATAATTTGTCCACGGGACGAGGGAAGACACACATTGATTCATCATTTGAGTAGTCTATTGATTGATCGTGTGATAGTAGTAGACTTTGGCAATATGACCGCTTTTGTCGCCATTCTACAGAAATGTGGAATCGCCACCTACCCTGTCGTAAGATGTCACATCGCCAAACGAGGCGATACGATACCAAATCAGCCAACCAAGTGAACTTCTCACATGACTACTAGTCGATATGTTGGTCACACTTTCTGAAGCTGCTCTCAAAATATCAATGCTCAGTCTACTTATATTTCTCGTCTTATCAGCACCACTACATGTTACCGCCGATATGAAGAACCTAGAGAGTGCGGTACCAGCTTAGATTTTGATCTCAGCATCTGACTAGCGATGCGACATCGACAGCAAAACATCAATGCTTTGAAACATCGATGTTGATAATGCATCGCCCCCAAACCATCGATGTTTTTTAAATTCAGTGTATTTAAACTTTTTTCCCCATTTCTTAAAACTGGTTTAGCAACTAGTGATGCGACATCGGCTCCAATACATCGATGTTTTTTTTATAAAACATTAATGTTTTGAAAACATTGACATCGATGTCACATCCCTACTTTTAAGACCCTTCACCCTTGGCCACATGGTCTAAAAGTATGTTCAATTTGCTGATTATAAAAATTATGCTACTTGGTTATTTTTAAAATTTTTATAACAGTACTTTTTCATTTAAAAATAAAACATCGACAAGTATAAACATCGATGTTTTGAAAACATTGACATCAATGTCGCATCCCTACATCTGACTGGAGTTCAAAATTACGAGGCGTTATCCTCGGATCTTTCCCTTAAGGGACTGATCCCGGGCCATCGTGAATAGCCCGTTGTGTTGCTCTAGTAGGATAAAGGATCTAGTAGGATCTGCGATAAAAATTCAAAAGACCCAAATACCTTCTTAATTTACTGAGGCAATCTGGACGAGGGAAAGTTTGAATGGCCTCGACCTTACCAGAAAGTGGTTTTATGCCATCAGCAGAAATCTCGTGTCCTAAAAACGTTACTTTTGGTCGACCGTACTCGCATTTTGATGCGTTGATCCTCAGACCATACTTATGCAATCTCTCGAAAACCGTCTCCAAGTGCTTAACATGCGCTTCCTTTGTTTCTGAAAAAATTAAAATGTCATCTAAATAACAAATTGCAAAATCGAGTGCATGTAATACTTCGTTCATGAACCTTTGAAAAGTTTGCGAAGCGCATTTCAACCCAAAGTTCATATACAAAAACTCAAAACTTCCAAAGGGCGTTGTAAGTGCAGTTTTGGGAATATCTTTTTCGTTGACAGGAATATGAAAATACGCTCGAACCATGTCGATCTTGGTAAATACCTTTTTACCGTGCAAAATGTTGGTTATGTCGTGGATATGAGGGACAGGATACCTGTCAGGTACCGTTAGCGAATTTAGACGTCGATAATCTCCACAGACCCTGTACGAACCATTCGGTTTTTGCACTGCGTGTATCGGTGAAGCCCAAGGTGACTTCGAAGGCCGGCATATTCCCTGTTCAATAAGATATTCAAATTCTTTTTTCACTTCGTCTGCCACCTTTGGATGTAACCTTCGAGGTTTTGAATAAATCGGTGAACCTGTGGTTTCTATGAAGTGAACCGTGTCGTGTTTTACCGTTTTACGAAAATTCGGGGTAGGATTAGACAAGTCAGGAAATTTCTTTAAAATCTCGAGGTATTCTGAAGAGTCAGATATCAACCGAATTCCTGGTTGCAAAGCTTTTTCCACTTTCCCTAATGCAAATAAATTTGTCCTGCCATCAATCAATTTCTTATGCCTTATATCAACAAGCAAGTTAAAATTTCCCAAAAAATCTGCACCTATAATTGGTGTCGATACATCTGCAATGACGAAAGTCCAACTAAAGCTTCGACGTAATCCTAAACTAACTTTTAATACCCGTTGCCCAAATATTGGAATTTTACTTCCATTTGCTGCAAACAGGAACTTATCAGAACGCTTTAGTTTAGTATTTTTAGTTGGTGGAATGCAGGATATATCGCTACCTGAATCTATTAGAAACCTTAATTGAGTTGCTTTGTCTAAGACAAGCAAGCGATTTTGGGAAGCTGCTACTTCAATTTCGCTTATGTTGGTACGAGTAGCAGCGGAATCTAGTTTTTTTGCTGGGTGACAAATTTACACGGTGGACGACATTTTTGAGCCTTTTCTGCAAAACGCTCGTGATAAAAGCAAATGGGAGAGTTTTCGTGGTTTTCTCGCGATCTACTCCGATTTCGAGAATTGGAACGATATCTTTGATATGTTCTGTAACGCGAATTTATGATCAATTCCTCCACCTTTCTGGTCAATATTTCTACCGCTCTTTGCAATACTAATATTTCATTTTTTTCGCAAGTGGGCGAGGTACTTGCTACGTTTACCGTTGCCGCGTTCATCGTGTAGTCTGTTTTTACTTCACAAATTTTATCTGCAAGTAGGGCCATCTCTGGCAATTCTACTGTTGCAACAGACAAGATTGCTTGCAAGTTTGCAGGGAGTCGCTCTAGCCAAATTGTCTGAAGAAATTCTTCAGAAACGGCAGTTTTCGCTAGTTCCCGCATTTGTCGTAACAATGTAGATGGCTTTTTGTCATCCAATTGTAACTCAGAAAGCAATCGTCTAATTTGCTGGGATTGGGAATCAGTAAATTCCTCCAGCAATCGTTTCTTCAGCGCCTCATATTTGCCAGTTAATGGGGGATTCAGTAGAACATCAGTAACTGACGAAAGTGTTTCTGAATCAATATGAGCAACCAGAGTATTGAATTTTGTGAGGTCAGACGAAATATTAGCAATCTGGAAGTTTGCTTCTACTTGCGCGAACCAAATAGATATGTTATTCTTCCAAATTGGCGGAATTTTAGCGGACACATGAGCCAATTCTGATACTTCCGTGTGAATTGTTTTCGAATCTTCCCCTTCGGTGGGCATCGCTATTTGAGTAAACGTATACAAAAAATATCTAGATAATTCGAACCACAATCAACAATGTACAAATGTTAGCCTGAGCGCACCGACAACGAAAAAACACACACACATACCTGTTACCGGTGTTTCTTAGTTCTGTCAGCAGATTCCGATCATAGGAGTTGCATGCTAACTGGGTCACCACTGCCGCGCTGGGTGGTAGGGTTTAATTTATCAGCCACACACCTCCCAGGCGGACAATTGCATGAACTACCGACGAGTGGCTTTGGTAATCCAGAAAGGTAGATCGTTTGTAAAAGAACAAGTTTAATAACAACGTAATTTCTACAACCAGTGCATAAAGGCAAATAATATTTCATGAGAATGAGAAAGATAAGTTTTAAGTCTCTTTGTGTACAGATATTTATAGTCGAACAGCTTGGCCAATCTTTTGGTTTCAGTTCTAGTAAGTCACGTTGAAGACTGTTTGCCACCTAGCGGCACGTAGAGTGTTATATTCCGGTGCGTCACCGCAGACACGTTAACTAAAATTACCAATTATTTTTATCATTTCCATTTTAGCTGTTCATATATTTTCAATTTCTCAAACCTAAAATATTTCATTTCAAAATACAACTCTGAACAAAAATTTTCTTCTCTTTTGTTTTGACACCAGAAATAGTTAAAAAACGATGCCATTGAACGCCAGTATTGCGTCAGAGCAGCGCTAATTAACTACCCTTCTACAACCTCAATGCCGAAATCGCTACCTAAATTTCAATGCCTCTTTTAATCATAGCAGTCACGCCACAGTTTATCCATGTTCTAAATACCAAAAGTTTACACAGTAAAAATCATTGGCAGGCATTGTAGGGGACGTTAAATTCAGTGAGCAATTTGGCCTCACAATTTTGGTAACCCACTTTTTTTCTTTTGGTGGAGTGGTCGTTCACGGTAAGACGTTTGTCGCCAACTTAGTTTTGTCGCCAAATCAAGATGGCGGCCGAATTCCGTAACAGCAGATAGGGTTGCCATAACAAAAACGGCAGTTGTGAAGAAAATCCGCAAAAGGTGAAGGTTACCATATTTGGCGACAAATCGCCTTCTTACCGTGAACGACCACTCCACCATTCTTTTTTGTATCCATTGGTTTTAGATACAAAACGTATCGATTAGACTCAAAATCACCACGTCATCGCCAATTGGTAATACTTACTATCGTCAAATGGCGATAACTTTTTCAATAAGGTAACCCGTCATAGGTTTACTAAATGCATTGACCTTCTAATGATACAGACTGAGCATGTAGGCGGAATCGCTGTCCTAAGAAATAAGGGTAAGTTACGTGAGCTTACGATCGCGTTTGCTAATCATTTTAATGAATCAATTTATCCCACATTGGGATTCATGCTTTTCTTCACAACCAGGGGTCAGATCTTCAAACCAAGCGACTGGAAGAAATAGCATGAACCTCTGAGCACACACTGTATATTTCATTAGAAGATCGATGGCTAAATGCACTTCAGCTTACGTGCAAGGATTTGAAAGGTATCCAATATGGCGGCCTATTCAACTAGAGTACAACTACACTCTACGTTTATGAGTGATGGCAACAGCTTGGCGATTTTTTTGGCGCACTTCTAGTAGCGAGTTACGATAAATTAAGGCAACCTATCTTTCGTTGCTGTTGTTGTGGTTTTCACGGCAACCTCGGCAAACGGAAACTTTAATTTTCATTTTTAATATTCTAGAAAGTTCTTCCAAAATCCGTTAAAATCGTTTGATTTCATTGATTCGTTTGAGATTTTTTCTTTCCTCCCATTGGTTATTTTGTTTGTAAAATATCCTTTTATTGCATTGGTCCTTTTAAATCGTTTTTTGTGATACCATTGGTCCATTTATTTGTATTTTGACAGTTGTGGAATTTTTATTTTGTTATAATAGTTTTCACGACAGGATTAAGAGTTTAGTTTTTTTGACCATTTTCGTTTTCATTATTTTTTTACGAGAGAATTCTGACGTTATCAGGTATTATTTCTTGCTTCTTTTCTTTTGTAAATCTTTTTCTTTTTTAACATGCTCACTGTATTTAGTGTAATTGATAAGTTTCAGGGTATTCTTACCATTCGTAGCTTAGTTTCTCTGCTGGTTCACAAATGTGTTTTGATATGTGATTAAGCTTACTACTTTTTGTGAAATTTTTTTTAAAATATACTTTTTAAAACGTTCTGAAATGTGCTTAAAAAGTGTGTTGTAAAAAGAAAAAAAAATTGTGACAGGAAAAGAGTTAAGAAATAATTATTTCCTTGGCGACTTTAGAAGTGCGCCAAAAAAAATCGCCAAGCCGTTGCCATCAGTCATAAACGTAGAGTGTAGCTGTACCCCAACTAGCAACTCGGTGACGAAATCTTTAGTTGCCAATTTGGCGAGAGGCCAGTGTGTTCTTGAATTTCACCAACGTCCCCTACTATGCTTCTTCACCAAACAATCAATAGACGTGGTGCGCATTTAACAGTCCTTCGTTCAAATTACGCAAGGTATCCATCGCATCGCTTTTAAGAACAGAGTAATCATCTCTCGACTTCGCTTCAGCCAACCCTTCGCCAAGCAAAAAATTTTCATTTTCCAAATCATGCCATCGCTTTTCCAGTCTTTCCAAATCCGCACTGACTCGGCATCCACGCATTTTCTCTTTCAACACACCATAATGTTCTTCGTGCTCTTTCAACACCGATTTTTGGCAATCTCGTTGTCTCTTTACACGGGATAGTTCATACATCAGTTCCCTCTTCCTACCTTCGGCGGATGCCTTCAAACTCTCTATGTTAGAAAACACGGCAATCTCCTTTCTCTTCTCCAGCATCTCTTTCTTCAGGTTCGCGATCTCCTCCAGGAGTTTATCCTCCAACGATTCCTTCTCCAGCAGACTCAGAAGCTCGTGCTTCATCGATTCTACCAATCTTCGCTCTTCGGTTCCATCGATATTCTTCGCGTCGGATCCAGGTGCGCCGAAACTAAGCCTCAGGCTTATCTTGCAGAGGTAAGACAGCACAACTCGTCCGAGATCTTCGCAGTCGTGTCGACGGTGAAGTTTCTGGGTAGGGTACGATTCCAAAAAAATATCCATCACCTTTTCACGGTCCTGCAGTTTTGAAAGGTTGCAGGCTCTTTGGTTCAGGAACTCATTGCTTTCGACTTTTCCCCTCAGGTTGTCGATTCGGCTCCTGACGTCCCTAGTCTGTTTCCGCATGCAGTTGATCAGGTCTGCGTGTTCTTTCTTCCTCTGTCGGAAGTCTCCCTCTTCGAACGATCCGCAATGTTCTCTCAGTAACGCGTCCCTTTTTCTTTCTTGCCCTGAAAGTTCTCGGATCAAGAGTATGGCGTTACCTCGACCCAGTTCTTTGCAGCGAATCTCGAGGTTTTCTGCGTCTCCCAATAACCGAGACAGCTCCTGTTCTTGTTGAGTCAGAGCCGACTTCAACTGGCAGTCCAATCTCCTGAGACATCGCTCGTCTCTTGACGTCGATCCCAAAATGTCTGACACGTGCGCTTCTTGAGCTAAATCCGTCTCAGATTCCTCAATCAACGATGACTTGTTTCTGACGCATTTGAAAATCTCTTCAACCTCGGCCGCCGCTAAGGCGTTCTTCGATTTCAGTCTCCTGCACTCATCCTCTGCTTCATCAAGGGATACGTTCCTGTTGCACAAGTCATCCAGGCTGTTGTAATCCCAAAAAACTCCTTGGAGATCTCTCAACTCGTAAGCTCTCGACTCGGCTGTTGTCTTACAGACAGCGTGCACCGACTGACGTGCTGTTAACTTCTCACACTCTTGCAACAGCTTCTGGATCTCGGACCGAACTTCGTACCCTTTTCGGTGAAGGAGTCCCATGTAGTAAGACTTATCGCGAACTTGGCGGTTTTCGGAAGCTACCGCTCGCGGAGAGGTGAGACCTTGTTCCGATATCAGTCGATCGAATTCAGTGCGGTTGAATGGCGGCTTTTGGGCGACATCGCCGATCGTTTCGAACCGACCTCTTTCGGTCAATCCATGAAATGGCAGGCGAGTCGTCAGTGCACTTCTGTTGCACTGTTTCTCGGGTGGTTTCCGCAGTAAATACCTGTTTAACCTGCTTAAAAAATGTCTTCCGTCCATCAGTTTAATTTCCGTAAAAAGAAATACTGCTTTATAGTTTATCAAATCCACTTGATGTAGGGTTTGAATGATGTAACGACGTTGCCAAGAGGAATATAATTCATTATAATTAAGAAAAATAATATAATTGTTCAAACTCACATATCGGGGTAAATAAGTCTTTGTTGTAAGAAAAAAGCATTAAATTTTTTAATGTACGTTGCAGCTAGAATCGCGCATTATCAACCTTTACATTGCGAGTTCCAGGCCCCATCCGAACAAAGACCGTCGGACTAGTGAACGCTATATCTGTCTTAGCCCCAAATATCCTCACGTTAGCACAGTGCGGAATTTGGGGGAGTAGGGTACCAGCTCAGGTGTGACCTCGTCATCTGGCCGTATTTCAAAATTGCGTGTTGTCCTCGGATTCTCACCTTAGAGTTTGATCCCGGACCGTCTTCAGTAGCCCTTTGTGTTACTCTAGTGCGATGTTAATTAAAATAGCTACCCAGACAGCCGCCGATAGCCCGTCTTGTTGCTCCAGAGACGTTAATAAACTACCAACAACTCACCTATATGAACTGTAGCCAATAGCCCATTATGTTTCTCTAGTGTGACGTAAACTTAACTACCAACATCTACGCCACAAAGGCCAAGTGACCAGAAGCGCAAAGGTCAGAATGGCTGCTTGAAGGTTTCTAGTTTAACAAGGGAAACAGTTGAGTATAAAGAAATTCAAGGGAAGATGTAGGAATCCGTTTTCGAAACTTTTTGTCCAACCCTAAGCTCATAGGATTAGGTTGAAACCACATTCGGTTTAGTGGTTTAAGATGGAAGGTTAGGACAGGTGCGTTGTAGTCCATGAGTGGATTACAACAGTCCTGGTGTATATTCCTGGTTGTTTGGCTGAGTTCTACCAATACTCGCCACGCTGCTTAGTGTTTTGAAGACTAGTAGAATGGAGTTCTAATTCATGGGATCAACTTCCCTTAAAACTTGCAAAAAGTAAGGACCCTTTAAGGAAGAGTTTTTCTGTAAAAGTAATTTTTTCTTGAAGTCCGACCACTCAGAGGGGCCGCGGTAGCCGAGTTGCAAGAGTAACGGATTAGCAACCGGAGGGTAGCGAGTTTGAATCCAAGCAAATAACGTCGTGTACAGGGGGGATGGTGGACTAAATGTCCTCACATTGGCGGGCGTGGTGTGAGAGTATGGAGAGTGGAGTGCCATCTCAGGTGTGACCTCGTCATCTGACCCATAAGATACCAAATCAACCAAGTCCATTTATCACAGAGAAATCACGTGACTGCTAGTCGACATATTGATTAGACTCTTTGAAGCTTCTCTCAATAACAATACTGAGTTACTTATATTTCAAGTCTATGACGGCTGTCGCAGTAGAGAAGTTGGTGTGTTCCCCTTTGCTATGAATTTCCAATCGATTAGAAATGAGGAAAACATACACAAACTAAAACATATTTATTTTCGTGCAATTACAGTGCATTAAATTAAATTAAACGTCCTAGAGATCCAGTTCTTTTCTTTACACTTGTATTCCAAAAAGAAAAATAATACGTATTTACAATCCAGCCAAATAAATCGACTAGCGCCGCCTGAGTTAAGAATCCAATCAGGAAGGGAATGCGCAAGTTGACCCAACATCGGTTTACAAGATACAGATACGTACATGTTTTTTCCTCGGAAGCATAAAAAACAATGGAGTTGATATAGACTAAATATAGTTGATACAGACGGATAGTTTAAGATAGACTAAATCTTTTTTATCTTTATCTACGCTCAGATAATCTATATATATAATTCTCTTACGTGGCACGCAAAAAAGACGTTATTTGTTATTGCGTTTTGGCAACATTGTGCGATTGTTTGTTTACCATCACGAAGTCTCGCGCTTGAATTGAATTCATAGCGTAATCGGATGAAATTTTATTGAAAAAAAATTAATTTTAGTCGAGCTGTTGTAGTTTGTAATAGAAATAAAAGAAAACGCGGTATCTTTTTTGAGGGCCACCAATTGTAGTTCAACAATACGCTTGAACTTCAACTTTAGACAACTAACTCAATGAAAAAGTGAGTGGCTCGAGTGCTGGGGAAATGTACACACAAACAACATGCTGGGTATTCAATTTCCAAAGCAGCAATCACATTTCGAGTCAAAATTTGCACAGTTTTCATTTGAATTCTGATTTCAGAGGCACTGTATATATCTTTTCTGCAAACAGCAAATTTAGATTGGAAAAAAAAATTTATTTTTTGGAATATCATATTTTGTAAACAATCCCTTTTGCTAGGACACATGTCTTCATTGATGCGAGCGAAGCGAGCATAGGTTCGCGCAGGGAACTAGTGAGGATTGCAAAGCAATCCTCCGGGGGTTGGCGAGTGCTAGCGAGCAGGTGGCTGGCCCCCTAGTAACAAAGAAAAGTGTGTCACCAAATACCAAAAAGAGTAATACCAAAAGAGGTACTCCTACCAACTCCTCACAGAGTAGATAAATTAATTTTGGAAATCCAATAGGCACTTCTATCTGAATTATGCTTCATTTCAATTTTGAACCAATTCGTGATATTGAGCAATTAGTTGGGCAGACAGAATATAGGAACGGAGCGAAAGTTAATAAGCTGTAGAGTCCCATCATACGTAACAATCGAAAGCTCTCACAACAGCGCTCTCTCCCGGTCTGTCTGTAAACATGACGTCAGAGATGACGTATAAAGAAGGCTTGATAGCGAACGAACACATGTAAACATAGACGTGTGCGGTTGCTTTTAGCTTCTATATTGTATCATTGATGAATCTCGTCTTTTAAACTTTAAACTCTAATTCAAGAAATTATATCATTGCTGTTGCAACTTCATTCTTGATACAAAGCAATATTACAGATTTATAGAATTTAGAACCTATTTGTATCTATGACCCGAGTAAATAATCGGCAACGATGAAATTGAAAATACAGTAAAAAAATATTTTATAAAAACAGTGAGAATTAACTAAGACGGAAGAATTAACGGAGTATGCCAAGTAAAACCTCTTTGGAAAGAAATGAGAGATCTTCCTGACAAAATCTTAGCTTAAAAGAGATTGGAAGGAATAACTGGAATTAGTTATGGAAGGCAAATTTGAAGATTATGTGACTCAATTTGAGGGACTGGTTGTAAGATATAGAAGGATGTACCACCTGAAGAACTATCCAAGACGAGTTGCTATTTGCCACATATAGGAGTTTTTAAAAGTTATTCTACTACAAAAGTAAGGCCTGTTTTTGATGCTTCAGTATAAATATGTAAATTTTTATGAAAATATAAGAATTTTAATATCGAAAGTGGTTTTTTTCATCGTCGATAGCACTAGAAAAGTGTATTGAGCACGAGATAAAATAATGCAATCAATCACATATGCTCGATTCAACATTAATGACCCTTTCCAAAACAGAGAAATTGGTTGTTTGGGGTTTTTATGGTGCAAGGGCGCATTTGGCTATACACAAAACAACTCTAATAAAAAGTGAAGAAAAAGCACATCAAGTAGCATAAAACATACTGATTACGCCAGTGAAACGCGTTTCGTTTTGTTTCCAAACTCAAATGAAAATATACGTCTTTCAAAAGTTTGCAATGCGATGTTTTTCATACACCCATGGGATACGCATGTACGAGGGTTAACTTCCCATTCCAGACCTCAAGACTCGCACGTCGGTGGATTCATATACCCGAAATAGTTCAACTCGCACATACAGGCTATTACTAGAAAGGCTATGTAGAGGACTAAGCACATGAGGCCCACTTTCCTGTTGAGCTTCCATCCGGCCACGCTGAGTGTGACGAACAGGAGGATGACAGTTGATAGGAGCGTGGCGGTGGTGTACGTGAGGGCGGAGCTGTTGATGATGAGGCTGTTCGTCGTGGAGACGAAGAAGGTCTTGATGAACCACGGGAGGCCCAGGCAGAAGAGGATGTCGAAGATGTTGCTGCCTATGAGGTTGCAAATTGCCATGTTCGCCATGCCTGAAAAGTTACAAAGCAATGAAAAGGTTGTCACGATTCCCTGTCTTTTTTCAAAGTGGTTACGAACACAGATAGGTTGCAAGAACAGTTGTTCTCGTATTCTAGTTGCTACTTGTTCTAGTGGACGAACATCGATGGATGGCAGTGCCTGAGTTCTGATACGATTAAGAACATGAAATATTGGGTGCGATTCTGAAAACGAACATGAATAAATAAAGATTTGCCCTTGCAAAGGAAGCACGCGACAAAGATCAACCTCAAGTAGTCACCTGTGCAGATGCGAATGCCGTCGCCAGGCGAAGGATCTACAACCAGCATTTCAACAAGGCAACAATCCCCGATCTAAACTGCCCAAGAAACCTCTCCTCTACAATAGATAGGCTACGTACTGGACATTTCAAAGGCATGAAGATTTCACGAACTAATATAAAATCCTATCCCATCTGCAGGTACTGTCCCCAATCGCAACTAACTCCAGATCATGTTTTCGACTGCCAAGCCATTATTGGTTCCCTCTTTCAACTTGGAGCACCCCCAATCGAAATCCTCCATAGCCTTCGAGCTCCAGAACTTGCAGATCTTGTCACCAAGGCTTTTGGAGGACTCTAAACTTTTGCACTAGTACTGTATGCATAGACACGACAACAACAACATATTGCATTGTAAATAAATGTCCATGTCCAATTTAGCAGTGTCCCTCTGTTCTTGGCCACTACTACACACACTGTATATCAAATTAGACATCGCTCGGTCCCTCTGACAAGGGTAAGAACACAAAATACGGTGTAACGTCCTGATAGCAGCTTGCTGACTTCCAGAAAAAAATAGAAAGTGTTAATTATCTATAGCGTCAGTTTGAATACAGTTCAGTTTGATAATATCATTTTGATATTGACTGTTATTTTTCATCGCGAGTAAATCAAGATCTGCTCAGTTTATCCAATGACGAGATAGCTCGTCATTAAGATACTGTCGAATTTTTGATGATGACGAGATCAAGATCTGTTCAGTTTTCTTCGAATGACGAGGTACCTCGTCATTCGAAGAAATAACGAAGAAATGAATGAAGAAAATATCCCGTCCATCCAGATCTGGTTAGTTTTGTTAATGACGATTACCATGAGGGTTAGGTGAATGTTACCGCCCCGAAATCTGCAACTAAGAAATTTAAATGCTTAAACGAAATAAAGCATTAAGTCGTAGTCACTATTATGGACTAAGATGGGTCGGCCAGTGGTGACTGACCACTTTGCGAAACGTGCTTCGGGGTTGTGGCGTGAGGGGTTGGAGAGATCACCACAACTTATTCATATTCATTAAGACCATTGAAACTATTCTACAGAAATGACAAGGTTACACCGATCCCCGAAACAAGGGAACGCATCAAGAAATTCCCCCCCTTGGTGGACCTAAATCGCATCAATACAAGCAACCACTTGGTGTGATATCAGAAGTGGTTCCTACTTCCGCCGGGGGCCGCGGTAGCACAGTTGGAAGAGCAACAGTTGGGACGGACTAGCAACTGAGAGATTGCGAGTTCGAATCCAACCAAAGACCGCCTTGTACAAAGGGGTAATGGTAATGGTAATTTTAGTTAACGTCGTACTAGAGCAACACAACGGGCTATTGACGACGGTCCGGGATCAGTCCCTTAAGGGAAAGATCCGAGGACAACACCTCGTAATTTTAAACCTCGGTCAGATGACGAAGCAACACCTGAGCTGGCACCCCACTCTCCAAACTTCCACACCAACCCAACGTGAGGACTTTCGGCCACGACAGATTTAAGGTGCATCAGCCGCCTCTACACCATACGCTTACAAACATCCATGCCCGGACCCGGATTCGAACCAGGAACCTTCCAATCTAGAAGCTAACACCTTAACCACTATACCGGTTGGTCGGCTGTACAAAGGGGACTGGTGCACCTTGAATCTGTCATGGCCGAAAGTCCTCACGTTGGGTTGGTGTAGAAGTTTGATAAGTGGGGTGCCAGATGAGGTGGTGGACACCGTCATCTGACCGTCATTAAAAATTACGTGGTGTCGTCTCTTCGGACCTTTCCCTTGGTGGTTGATCTCGAACCGTCACCAATAGATGTTGCTTCAATATGACGTTGATTAAAATATCTACCTACCTCTCTGCGTGTAATTCTCTTTTCTGTGTCAATAAAACTTTCTGTGTGTGCGTCTATGTCACGAGCGGATAGATATGCAACGGTTTCCACTGACGTCACAGAATCGATAACCAATGAGAAGAGAACCATGATAGTACTTTACGCAAGTCCAACTTGATTGGCTAGTTTCACGGGCTTGGCTTCACTTGGATATCTCGCCAATCTGTTTGTTGCAGTAACCATTTTGATTTTGATCTCGCCAACTTATCCTAAGGGTACTTATACTTTTAAAGAGCTACTTTTCGGAAAGCAACGATGGCCTAATGGAAAAAGTCACCTACCTTCAGATTGACGATTGCAGCGGAGGATGACTTCCCGAGTTCGAACCCATCTGGCGATGTAGTTTTTAGATCCTCCAAATTATTTTTAAAAAATTCCAATTTAATTCCTTTTGATTCTAAATTACTTTTCCTAATTTTTAATACCCTTCTTATATTTTTCCAAGCTTCCGTTGATTTTACATAAATAATCTAAGAACCACTCCTGAACTCACTACCATTTGATATTTTACCGTCACTCTGCCGTCCCCTTTGCTTTAGGATGATGGTGTCGTATCCACCCCTGGCTTAGGACCATTTTGATGTAACAAAAAGCATACATAAAACACTAACTTATATAATTATTAACTTATATAATAAAAAAAGATACAATTTTCGATGATGATGTTAGATCAATGAAAATCATGTTACACACCTTATTTCCTTTTTTCTATAGCCTCTTGATTATACAGCAGATCTGAATTTAAAGTTACCGAGTGAACTAAAATATATAACTAAGCAGCAGCAAAGAAATTTATCCTCACATAAATTTCGAAGCACGCCAAAGGAAGAGATAAATTGCCAACAGAAAAATTCTGATGACATACGTATCTAGGTCATGTGATCCGATTAGCCCAAAACTGCTCCCTTTCTCTTCTCATTGGTTATCGATTCTGTGACGTCAGTGGAAACAGTTGCATATCTATCCGCTCGTGTCTATGTCCATTAGTGACGTTGCTTCTCTTCCGTTTGTTGCGTTGCTCTAGTACGACGTTAATTAAAATTACCTTACCTATCTCTTCTGTTTGGCACAGCTTGACCAAATATGGCTCTTGGGTCATATATGATAGGTCGTCGAACTTACGTCCCATTGGAGCAACACAACGCAATAGGTAAGTTAATTTTAATTAACGTCGTAATAAACCAATACAACGGGCTATTGACGACGGTCCGGGATCAATCCCCTAAGGGAAAGATCAGAGGACAACAACCACTTAATTCTGAACCACGGTCAGATGACAATAATTTTTTTTTATGGTGGAAGGGTTGTGCTTTGCCCAGAGGCTTTTAAGTATTAGTGAAGAACAACTCTAAGCTATGAAAAGGTTTGATAAGAGGAAAAAGACAGTTTACCACTTTTCACTACAATAACACTAGCGATTATCTCGGGCACACTGATCCCCGCTGCGAGTATAGTGATACCTGCTACAGAATCAGGTAGTCCAAACGTATGACCTGAAAAATAAAAAATAAATGATTCATAACTATATCGAGCATGGTTTGAGTTTTACATTACAATCTTAATAGTAGGTAGGACTTCTAGGCTGGTTAGGCTACTTAAAACAGTGGAAGCTAATGAAAAGGACAGATAGAAGTCAATGAAAAGGACAGATAGAAGTCAATGAAAAGGACAGATAGAAGTCATCTTATTTATATGACTTGATATAAATAAATTACATAAAGTATATAATAGACTCTTAAAATTGACCCTTGCGAACTAGCTGAAGAGGTTGTAAGCCGGCCCAAGAAACAAACGAGACAGTCATTCATGTGATCAGGCTAAGCCTGAGCTGATTTGCATTTAGAGCAGAAGAAAGTGCTTGCAATATTATGCACTAGAGCAGCGGTCCCCAACCCCCGGCCCGCGGACCGGTACCGGTCCATGGATCAAATGGTATCGGACCGCCCAAGGAACATTAAATTATTTCCATTTTATTTACTGTGGTGTATTTATCTCGGGTTTGTGCGGTTCTTATCTATGAAATGTCCACTCAAATTAGGAAGCGGTAAATCAGAACTTGAAATTTATTCTGTTACTAGAGCTTCAATTATGATTTCTGAATTCTGTATGTCTCTATTTTCCAATTTTGACAAATGCGACAGCTGTTTTCAAGTTGGCAGTAGCTGCATTTAAGCTGCACATTTAAAGCAAAACTAAAGTTGTGGGGACGGCGCGTGAACAGAGGCATTTTGGACATGTTTCAGACATTAGTGGGGATTTTAGGCGAGACTGAGCCTAAACATTCTTTCTCCCAGTTGGTGCACGATCACCTGTCTTTGCTTTTAATAGAGCACAACAGATTCAACCACAAAAGTCCCACGGACTGGTAAGGAATGAATCCGCGATCCATTTGTCAACAAATCAGGCGAATCTAGCATATCTGTACAAGAAAAGGATCAACTGCTGGAGATTGCAAATGAAGACGGCCTTAAAATTACGTTCGAGACAACAACTCTGCTGGTGTTCGGATTTAAGTCATGGTGGAATACCCTGTGATTGCCACCACAGCACTTAAATCCCTATTGCCGTTTCCGACAACCTATCTGAAGCGGGGTTTTCTGCAGTGACAGCAACCAAATCAAAACAACGGTATAAACTGGACATAAGCAACACACTTCGGATGTCATTGTCTCCTATTACCCCCAGATGAAACCGTCTCGTCGCAAAGAAACAAGTTTAGGGTTCGGATTGATTTAGCGTTCTAGTGAGTTAAAATGTTACATCACTTTATATTCATTTTTTGGTGTATTTTATTTTGAAGGCATGTTTAAATACAACTAAATTAAAAATGTACATCAAAACAATCTAAAATATAAACAATCAACGTCCCCCCCCCCCTATCAGGGGGCCGCGTTAAAATTATCAAACGTTAATACGGTCCGCGGCCATAAAAAGGTTGGTGAGCACTGCACTAGAGTACCAAAAGTCATGGGATACCTCCTAATATCGTGTGGAATCTCCTTTTGCCCGGCGAAGTGTAACAACTGGACGGGGCATTGAATCAACAAGTCGTCGGAAGTCACATGAAGAAATATTCCTCCATGCCGTCTATAATTGCGGTACAAGATTTTGTGCACGAACTGGCCTTTCGATCATGTCCCGTATATGTTCCATGGGATTCGTGTCTGGCGATCAAGGTGGCCAAATCATTCGCTGGAATTGTCCAGAGGGTTCCTCAAAACAATCACGAACGATTTTGGTCCGGTAACATGGCGCATACTCATCCTGCAAAATTCCACCGTTGTTTGGGTACATAAAAGTCCATGAATGGCTGCAAAGGGTCTCCAAGTAGCTGAAAATAACTATTTCCAGTCAACGATTGTTTCAGTTTGATCAGGGAACTCAGTGTCCATGTCATGTAAAAACAGCCCACACCATTATGAAGCCATCACCATCTTGCACAGTACCTTGTTGACAACTTGGGTCCATGGCCTCGTGGAGTCTGCGCCACACTCGAACACTCCCATCAGATATCTTAACAACTGGAATCGTGACTCATCTGACCAAGCAACGTTTTTTTAGTCATCTAAAAAAAATGTCCAACCGACATGTTCACGAGCCCAGCATAGGCACCCAGCCGATGGCGTGTTGTTAGGAAGGGCGCTCGAATCGGTCTTCTGCTCCCATATCCCATCAACGCCACATTTTGCCGCACTGTCAACACGGACACGTTTGTCGTACGTCACACATTAATCGTTGCTGTTATTTGACGCATAGTTGCTTGTCTGTTAAAACTGATTACTCTACGTACACGTCGCTAGTCTCAGTCATTAAGAAGACGCGGTCGGCCACTGCGTTGTCCATGGTGGGAGAAAATGCCTTTAATTATATTTTCTCGTCACTCTTGACACTTTGGATCGAGGAATGTTGAATTCTCTAAGAATATCCGAAATGCCTTATTCGTCTAGCTGCAACTAGCATCGGCCATTCTCACGTCAGAAAACTTTTCACATGAATCAGTTGAGTACAAATGAAGGCCCTGACAATGCAGTGCCCATGTATACATTTCTTACGCGATGCCACTGCCATCCGTCTGTTTGCATATTGCTATCCCATGACTTGACACTTCAGGGTAAACGTCATGAAGAATTTAAAAATTATATCGTTCATAGCATAGGGTATGTAGGTATTTAAATTAACGTCGCCCTGGAGAAACACAACGGACTTTTGGAGAAGATCGGAGATCAACCCCCGAAAGGAAAGATTCGAGGACAACGCCCCGAAATCCTGAAACACGGTCAGATGACGAGGTCAACACCTGAGCTGGCACCTCACCCTCCAAACTTCCTTATCGCGCCATGGTGAGGATATTCGAGGCCACGACAGATTTCATGTGCATCATCCCCCTTGTACATAACGGTCTTTGAATGGATTCGAACTCGCAGATCTCCGGTTGCCGGTCCGTTACTTCTCTAACTGGACTACCACGGCCTCTCATAGCATAATGATTAAATTGCAACTTCATTTTAGTGAGTTACCATAAAGGCTGACTTAATCTTAAGTAATTGAGTTCACGTCGCACTGAAGCAACACAACGGGATATCAGCGACTGTCTGGGATCAATGTGGAGGAAAAATCCGTGGGCAACACCTCGTCTTTCTGAACGACTAGATGACGACATCAACACCTCTGACTTGGCACCCCACGCCAACGTGATAACATTTTGACGCCAAGATAAATTTAACGTGCATCAGTCCTCCACATACACGACGGTCTGTAGTTCAAAATTACGATTTTCTGTCCTTGGTTCGATCCTTTTTCCGAATTCTGTGCGGAAGTTTGGAGAGTGGGTTGTCAGCTCAGGCAACCGACCTCATCATCTGACAGTAGTACAAAGTTATGAGGTGTCGTCCTGGGATCAATCCCACACAGTAGCCAAAAGCCGGATGAGTTTATCCTGTGCGAGGTGATTTCAACTACCTACCTCAAACAAATTGTGTGTTCGAATTGTGTGTTCAAATTCTGAATTCGCATCTTAAACTTCACAACAAATACGTTAGCTTGTCATCTGTGGAGTGGATCACGCACTTATGATAGTCACCATCCACGAATACATGTAGGATGTTACCCCAATCCATATGACGGACGACATATAAAGGTGAGGGACTAAACTTCACAGCAAATAAGTTAGCTTATCAAGAGTGAAGTGGATCACGTACTTATGATAGTCACCATCCACGAACACATGTAGGATGTCACCCCAATCCATATGACGGACGACATGAAGGTCAAGGACTAAACTTCACAACATATGACGGACGACATGAAGGTGAGGGACTAAACTTCACAACAAATAAGTTAGCTTATCATGTGTGGAGTGGATCACGTACTTATGATAGTCACCATCCACGAACACATGTAGGATATCACCCCAATCCATATGACGGACGACATGAAAGTGAGGACGTAGTTCCCTTGGTTCGGTTTCTTGCAGGACGGTATGGTGCAGGTGAGGATCACCAGGGCTGGCCACGTAATCAGCCACAGAGTTAGCTGGAAGGTGCTGTCCTGAGGCAACACCCAAGGATCCAGGTCATCGTCCAGTTCCGAGTCTTCGGACTGCAAGAAAACACAGAAGCAATAATTTACGTACTATATTTTAACCCACTAAATCGAGAACCGGACAAGCTGGGCTAAGCGCAAGTTATAATTATGAACAACAATAAAACTTATGTAGCTGACTCAATGGAATCGGACTATCCTAGTGGATGAAGACTCAGATAGTGCAAAGATGAAGACTATCCGAATTGTTTAAGACTCGGATAGTCCAATGATGAAGACTATCCGAGTAGATGAAGACTATCCGAGTAGAGGAAGACTATCCGAGTAGAAGGAGACTATCCGAGTAGATGAAGAATATCCGAGTTGACGAAGACTCGGATAGTACAATGATGAAGGCTATTCGAGTTGATGAAGACTCGGATAGTTCAATGGTGAAGGCTATTTAAGTTGATGAAGACTCGGATAGTCCAATGATGAAGGCTATTCGAGTTGATGAAGACTCGGATAGTCCAATGATGAAGACTAGGAAAGTCCAATGATGAAGACTCGGATAGTCCAATGATGAAGACTAGGATAATCCAATGATGAACTCTAGGATAGTCCAATGATGAAGACTATACGAGTTGATGAAGGCTATTCGAGTTGATGAAGGCTATTCGAGTTGATGAAGACTCGGATAATCCAATGATGAAGACTATCCGAGTTGATGAAGACTAGGATAGTCCAATGATGAAGACTATCCGAGTTGATGAAGACTCGGATAGGTCCAATGATACTGACATGTCTTTGCTGAACAGGCTCCTAAGCCAGCTTACTTCCTTCCTACAAGTGGACTCATGTAGAATCATCTTTTCGAACTTACCGACACTGTGGTGTCGCTGTTGTTGTCATCCGGAACAGGGTCGTTGTTCGATTTGTCTTCGTAGGAGGTGGAAGGTGTGTTTTCAAGGGCCGGAGTAAGATGCAGAAACCTAGGGTCTCCTATCCTGCTTGCCTTCAGGGACAAGCTCCTGCGGTTACCAAAGGAAGAGGCTCGGGCACGGCGGCTCTTTTTCCACCATCTGTGCAAGTCTTCCACCTGAGGGAGAGTGGAGTTGGACTGATTAGAAAATGTCCGCGAAACTTCTCTAAAGCGTCACACTTCGTTCCAATGAAAACTGACCTCTCAGAAGAGAGATTGTAGGGACAGGCGGGGTAATTGTAAGAAAGCTATACAAGAGCCCACGTGGATTCCAAGAAACTAAAAAGTTGCAAAATATGAACGATTGCAACCCTGAGGATGTAATATGGTGATCCCGTATTTCTTTGAACCACATCTGATAGCAATCTGTTTAGTTGAAAAATTTGTGGTTGGAAAGTTTGGGTTTTAAAATTGTTGTGGTCTGCATTTTCTGTGGCCCTCTATAGTTTATTGAAAGGTATGTTGTTCTAATTCTTTACTACGGTCAGTTATGTTTCTATCGAACAGAAAATCATTGACCTTTCCTTCTGGGAACTTTAATTCAACTACAATTGAATGTTTACAATTACCCCATATTTTTCAAGGGACGGGGTAATTGAAAACATAATTTTGCCAATAGTTTCGTTCACTTTAAATAGAATACCAATGTGGTTTTCCGTGTAATTTTGTATTTAATCGTATTTAGTACGCTTGAATTACGTTTTATTGCATTTTTCGTGTTCTCGGGGAGCAGGAACATTGATTTACTAAAACGTCACACATATAGTGAACTTCTTACAACTGACCAAGTACTGTCACTCTTGAAGTAGGCAGGAGAGATAAAGAACAAAAGGAAGCAGAGTGAGAAGAAAGTGAAAGAGCCAGGAGTAAGCAAGAAACCATCAAAGAAGCAAATGGAAAGAAAACTCGATGACATTGAGGAAGAGGAACTATTGAAAGAATTGACTAACATTGACGGTGAAGAGTTTGAAGTTCTCCAAACATTCAAGCAAAATATAGAAGACTAGCTTTTAGGGGAAGTTAAATATTTTGGGGCCATTCATGGAAGACATTAAAACGACTACGTTTCTGTTTGTAGGTGTTGAGGGAGGAAAGAGAAAGAAAACCCCTTTTTCGTATGTATGAAGGGTGGATGTCGTTTCAGAAGAGGAGTTTGAGATTACAGGAATCAAATACATCGATAATGCATAGATTAAAATAACTGTGGTTGATAAAGACTAATTATGTGTTACCATGTCAAAGTGTATGTGTCAAAGACCATGTCAAAGCAATTTTACCTACCTCAACCTGTAACAAAGAATACCGTAAAGACATTTTACAATTGAGGGCACTATTAATGTGTAAGAAAAGTAATGTTCGTTCGTTATGAACCTAAGTTTGTATTTTTCTAATTTTTTTTTCTATTTAAAATTTTAAAACCAGGGGGGCTTCGCCGCCTGCTCGCTTACGCTCCCCAACTCCCGGGGATTGCTACGCAATCCCATTTGGTTTGCTTCGCAAACGAACACTCCTTTTACATATGCCATTTGGTTTGCTTCGCAAACCGGCATTCCTTTCGCAGAGTGAAACTATCTGAATAATTCGTATTATCCTGATTTCCCTTTCCGGTCCATGACGTCACAGCGAGGGCTTCGCCCCCTGCTAGCTTACGCTCGCCGACCCCCGGGGATTGCTATGTAATCCCGTTTGGTTTGCTTCGCAAACCAATACCTCTTTCGCAAGTGATTTTGCTTTATTTTACTTTAACACTTAATGCTCCCTAAACTAATAGCCGCCATCAGTAAAAAATCTTCTGCATCTTGTTCACTGTACAATTTTAAGTAATCTCCAAACTTTACGATCTGTAATTTGTACCTTCTTGGTAAACCGTCTGAGAACAGAGGGGAAAAAAAGCGAGCCTTTTTCCTCGCCAAATAAAAAGAAATCGTTTTTATGGCAATTGTTGCTACGATAAATTTGATATCTGGCAAACCCGATAGTAAAAAATACAACCCAAATTTGCTTCGCGAAAAAAAAAATACGAAATTTGTGTCACCAACTTTTGATTGCATCGAATTTATTTATGAACCAATTTAAAAAATAATTATACCGTAAAAAAGAGTACATTCTGAGGTATACTGCGATATTTTCAAATTTAAAAACTAATAGTAATACGATATAAAAATGACAGTTTTAGTTTTGTATCGGAAATTACGATCTGTGAAAGTTCCGAAAATTGTATAACCAACTTTTAATTGCAAAGATTTTATTTATTAATAAAAATAATTGTACCGTTGCTTCAGTGAAACATTAGTTCAACTACCTGCCCAAACTAAAAATAAATAAAATTCGGTGAGTAATTAGGTATGTAAGTATTTTTATTAACGTCGTACTGCATCAACGCAACGGGCTATCAACGACGGTCCGGGATCAATCCCGCAAGTGAAAGATCCAAGGACAACACCACGTCATTTTGAACCACGGTCAGATGACGTGGCTACACCTGAACATGCACCTCAACCCTACAAACTTCCACACCATGCCAATGTGAGGACATTTGAAGTCACGACGGATTTAACGTGCACTAGCCACCTTTGTACGAAATTCAGTGGGAAAATAAATAATAATCTACAAAGCCTGAAACGTTTTACATTTTAAACAAAAATCTCATTAAGACGCCTACGTTGGCGTTCTGTGGAAGTTTGGAGAGTTGTCCTCGCATTTTTCCCTTCGGGACTGGCCGACCAACCGATATAGTGGTTAAGGTGTTAGCCTCTAGATCGGAAGGATGGTGTAGAGGCGGCTGGTGCACCTTAAATCTGTCGTGGCCGAAAGTCCTCACGTTGGGTTGGCGTGGAAGTTTGGAGAGTGGGGTGCCAGCTCAGGTGTTGCTTCGTCATCTGACCGTGGTTCAAAATTACGAGGTGTTGTCCTCGGATCTTTCCCTCAAGGGACTGATCCCGGACCGTCGTCAATAGCCCGTTGTGTTGCTCTAGTACGACGTTAACTAAAAATTACCATTTTTACTAGATCGGAAGATTCCTGGTTCGAATCCGTGTTCGTGCATGGATGTTTGTAAGCGTATGGTGTAGAGGCGGCTGGTGCACCTTAAATCTGTCGTGGCCGAAAGTCCTCACGTTGGGTTGGCGTGGAAGTTTGGAGAGTGGGGTGCCAGCTCGTGTTGCTTCGTCATCTGACCGTGGTTCAAAATTACGAGGTGTTTTCCTCGGATCTTTCCCTTAAGGGACTGTTCAAGAAACGTCGTCAATAGCCCGTTGTGTTGCTCTAGTACGACGTTAATTAATAATTACCAATTACCTATTTTAACGATCTTAATTTTCATATAAAAAAAGGTCAACCAGGGACAACAGATTGGTATTTGAATCAAAGACGCAGAGCACAACGGGCTATTGACGACTGTCAATCCCGAAGAGAAAGATCAGAGGACACCGTATCTTTGAACCACGGTGTGATGACGAGGTCAACATCTGAGCTGGAAACCCAAGTACTTTAGCGTGAGGACATTTGTGACCACGACAGACACAGCGAACACCAGGTCCCACATACACGACCGTCTTTGGTTGGATCGAGTTTCGAACTCTGAACCCTCCATTTTCCATTTTCGTAACCGACAGACACAGCGAACACCAGGTCCCACATACACGACCGTCTTTGGTTGGATCGAGTTTCGAACTCTGAACCCTCCATTTTCCATTTTCGTAACCGACAGACACAGCGAACACCAGGTCCCACATACACGACCGTCTTTGGTTGGATCGAGTTTCGAACTCTGAACCCTCCATTTTCGTAACCCGCCATTCCGTCAACAAGGCTACCGCTACCCTTCGCTTAAATCCCATTACAGCTTTAGTGGTACTTCATTTCCCTAAAAGGTAGAATCAAAAACGACAAAGAACGCTTTTCCTCAGGTTTTATTAGTCTCACGATTCCAAATGCAAACCGAACTTTGGAAGCCATTCATACGATTCCGTCATTTCGATGGAAAAAAACAATTAAGATAAAAGCCCGTTCGGCGGACGTGACCTAAAGTCTTATCGGAATGTTGTTTACCCGAATGTCGAGATTGACGGGGCATGGCAGCGAAATAACAGGATTCTATTCGTTTTGCTCGATTTCAGTCGCAGATTGAAGTTTCATTCACTTCCAACTACGGTATCTTAAAATAGGAATTGAATACGCGTGGCAACTGTCTTTTATTTTCGTACTGTGGCGGTCACAAGTGACGAATTTTCTTGCAAAAGTTTATAACAGGGTTCCACCATGGAGGGATTATAAAGTAGAGTGAGGCAATGAAAACATTTTCATGTGTCCAGGATCAGGATCGAAACTTGTAACGTAACCCTTAGACTACTTTCGTCTGCCGGGTGGAAACGGACATTCATTATCTGATTCGTTGACGGAACGGGAGAAGCCACCCGTCAATTGATTCGTCATCTGATTGGTCGGTGCGACATAGACTGGTGATTTCACCTCTGGTGCCACGCATTCACACACCTACCCGGACACAAGATTTTATGTCTCCAAACGAGTCTATAAGTTGCCAAATCGGCCAACCAATTGAAGTTTTCACAGAGCAGTCAAGTGACAACCAATGGCCGAGTTGTACACTCATGGAAGTTCCCCTCAATAGTGATGTTCAGTCTACTTATATGACACGTCTATGTTCGTGCCATCTTAATGTTCTATGTATTCTCAAAGAAATATGGCCTGCCTATGCTTGATTGCTCTAGTTTGGCGACCAGAGGGTTTATTTTGTTTGGCTATTATAGCGCAAGATCTAAAAATGGTTAAGTTGACCCAAACGTAAGACAAAATGAAATTCGCTAGCATTTGATTTACGATTGGTCCACGGAACGAGAGAAGGCGCTCATTTATTGATTCATCATCTGATTGGTCGATTGATTCATCATCTGATTGGCCCATTGAGTTATCATCTGATTGGTCCATTGAGTGATCATCTGATGGGTCCATTGCGTGATCATCTGATTGGACCAATGAGTGATCATCTGATGGGTCCCTTGAGTGATCATCTGATTGGACCATTGATTGATCATCTGATGGGTCCATTGAGTGATTATCTGATTGGTCCAATGAGTGATCATCTGATTGGACCATTGATTGATCATCTGATTGGTCCAATAAGTGATCATCTGATTGGTCCAATGAGTGATTATCTGATTGGTCCAATGAGTGATCTTCTAATTGGCCCATTGAGTGATCATCAGATTGGTCCATTGAATGATCATATGATTGGTCCATTGAATGATCATATGATTGGTCCATTGAGTGATCATTGGATTGGTCCATTGAGTGATCATTGGATTGGTCCATTGAGTGATCATTGGATTGGCCCATTGAGTGATCATCGGATTGGTCCATTGAGTGATTATCTGATTGGTCCAATGAGTGATCATCTGATTGGCCCATTGAGTGATCATCGGATTGGTCCATTGAATGATCATCTGATTGGTTCATTGAGTTATCATTGGATTGGTCTATTGAGTGATCATTGGATTGGTCCATTGAGTGATCATCTGATAGTATTAGACTTTGGTGATTTTACCACTTTTGTCGCCACACTGAAGAAATATTCCCACACCTACCCTGTCATAAAATGTTATACCGCCAAACGGCGATATAAGATACCAAATTGACCAACCAAGTGAATTTTTAACAGAATGATCATGCGACTACTAGTCGTCATGTTAGCCACATTTGTTGAAGCTCCTCGCAAAAGCAAAGTTCAGTCTACTTCACGTCTGTTATTCCATCCAGCCATGTTAAAGCTAATAGGCTAGACGAAGTTTGACTTCTACCTAGTACGGGTACAATATGACAGGTCTCGTCGTAGCGCACCCTGGGAAACGCTAAATCTATAACAGCTTCAGAGCACCCTACTATGGAGTGTTCCTTTGAATCAAACGGGGTCCATTGGAGAGAAGGCGGTCTCAGCCAAGCTAAGAAAGCTGAATTTGAAAATAAGGTCAAACTGCTGAAAGTGGATGTTTTTTGAACTGTGGAAGATAACATTATGTATTTTCTGCATTGTCTCCCTATGGTGATGATTATGATGCGTTTTTGCACACAAATGAATGATCCTTATATCAAGTACTACTGCTTGAAAAGAATTATTGAGAAGGATTTTAAAAAGTGTGAGCAATATGCCGACTAGTAGCCACGTGAATACTTTGTGAAAAATTCACTTGGTTGGCTGATTTGATATACGATTTGTCCGCCGGCATAGTTTTAGCATTTGGCGATTTCACCACTTGTGTCGCCACTCTATAGAAATTCTCATTCACATACCTACCCAGTCATGAGATCTTATGTCGCCAAACGAGGTGATCAGATGTCAAATCAGCCAACCAAGTGAATTTTTCACAGAGCAATCACGTGGCAACTAGTCGACATATAATGCTCACACGTTTTGAAATCCTTCTCAATAATTCTTTCCAAGCAGTAGTACTTGATACAAATATCATTGGATGGGCTTCAATGGATGGGCGTCTTCTCTTGTTAAGTCAACCAATCAAATGATGAATGTTTGGTTCCACCCGGCAGTCGAAAGTCGTCTTAGGGTCACATTACTAATAGTTTGGATCCTCTGATCCTGCACGCATAAAAAGGTTACCATTGCTTACTCTACTTTAAAATTTTCCTCGATTTTTAAAGATATTGTCGACTGATAGATTCTGTTCAGTGGCATTACTTACCGTACCTTCTCCCCATTCCTTTATGCTGGAATTGAAATACATCACTGCTATGTACACCGCGAACATCATCAACAGCAGCACGGACTCCACGCTGCAATAAAACATGAAATAACTAAATGATCGGAATATAGCAAAGTCTGGTCAATTCTCCGGGATCTATACACGAAAGAATCGCGATAATGATTAGTTCAAAAAATCTGTTCAAAAGTTCTCGGAATGCTGGCAATAAAGTAAAATTTTAGTACCACCAGGAAACATGATCACGTGTCAAATGAATAAAATAGACCTTTAAAGTAACTAGACGGCTACCTGGAGTGGGGAAACTAGTCTTTGTCACCTAAATCTGAAAGCCTCACAACTGAACTTGTAATGCGTGTTGCGTCACAATAAATGCTGCATCTACCTTCTCATTGAATGGACAAGTGTTTATCCTTCATGCAATTTTTCCCGATGATTTGACGATCTCATGGAAAAGACTTGGACCTTCTAATAAAATAGACAGAGTATGTGCTTCCTGCAACTTTCCCCGCTCGCTCGCTTTGACGATCTCTTGTAAATGTCTTTACCTTCTAATGAAATAGACGGAGTACGTGCTTCATGCAATTTTTCCCGATCGCTTGGTTTGACGATCTCTTGTAAATGTCTTTACCTTCTAATGAAATAGACGGAGTACGTGCTTCATGCAATTTTTCCGGATCGCTTGGTTTGACGATCTCTTGTAAATGTCTTTACCTTCTAATGAAATAGACGGAGTACGTGCTTCATCCAGTTTTGCCCGATCGCTTGGTTTGACGATCTCTAGGAAATGACTATGTCTTTCTCATGAAATAGACGTGGAGTATGTGTACTCAACTTCAAGCTATTTCTTCCGGTCACTCGATTTGAATATATGTCACATGGTTGTGGGGATGCGCATAAATCGTATTGTGGGATAAATTATTGAAAAGTGACACTCCAGTGTGTTGGAAACACCTGTTTGAACTCCTATAGCCAATCATCCCAAGTTCATCCACAAGCTCTCTGGACTTTACTCAAGATCTTACGATATCGATCCCACCCACATGCTCCGTCTATTTCACGAGAAGGTCGAAATTGGTAGGCATCGACCTTCTAATGAACTAGAGAGTGCATGTGGGCGGATCGCTGTTCGTAAGATCTCTGAAGGGTAAGTCACGAGGGCTTTCGAATCAACTTAGCCGACTGCCTATTATGGATGCTATATCGACAGCAAAACATCGATGTTCTGTTCAAAATTAAAACATCGATGTCGATTCTAAATCGCCCAAAAACCATCGATGTTTTAAAACTCCCCCCCATTTCTTAAAACTGGTTTAGCAACCTCAAACACTAATGTTCACGGGAAGGGGGAGATTTAATTTGTCATTTACCATTAATTTATTTGTCATTAATTTATAAGTAAAACTTTTTTTAACTAGCAAAAGTAAAAAAAATTAATAAGAACAATAAACAAATTTTATAATTTCAAATTGAAAAATACAAAAGAAAATAATATTTACATAATTTGACAAACACAATAATTAATATAATTAGTTAGGTACATAACAATAATTATTGTTAGTTATCTATATATAGAATTCTCTTACGTGGCACGCAAAAAAGACGTTATTTGTTAACACGTTTTGACAACATTGCACAATTGTTTGCTTACCACGAAGCCTCGCGCCTCAATTGAATTTATAGCGTTATCGGATGAAATTTTATGGAAAAAAAATGAATTATAGCCGGGATGTTGCAGTTAATAATAGAAATCAATGAAAGCGGAGGATCTTTTCAGGGCCATTTAAAGAACGGTCCTTTTCAGGGCCAACAATTATTGTTCAACAAGCCGTTAGCACTACAACTTTCGACAATGAAAAAGTGTGGGTGGCTCGAGTGCTGGGGTAAATGTACACACAAACAATATTCTGGGTATTCAATTTCCAAATCAGCGTTCACATTTCGAGTCCAAATTTGCTCAAAGTTTTCATTTGAATTCTGATTCTAGAGGTACTGTATATAATTTTTCTGAATAACAGCAAAAAATTTATATTTGAAAATATTTTTTTGGAATATCAGATTTTGTAAACAATCCTTTCTGCTAGGACATATGTCTTCATTGATGCGAGCGAAGCGGTCATAGGTTCGCGCAGCGAACCAATGAGGATTGAATCCTCCGGGCGTTAGCGAGCAGGGGGCGGGTCCCCTAGTTATTAATTATTCATCAGTTCATGGGGGAAACACAACAAACTTATTTTTCATTTACTGTAAATAAAGAATATTGGGGCCTATAATTATAATAGTCCAAAATATTTGTTATTTGCAGTCGACTTCTTTTTTTCACCAGTTGGGGAAAAAACTTTCTGGAGGGAAAGATGTCACCATCACTAATAAATACTTAGTTGCATGATTATTTTTCTTAATTTTTACTAAGTTGCTTTTTTTTATTCAAAAATAAAACATCGAAAACGTAAAAACATCCATAATGTTAATACATCGATATTAAACAAACATCGGCTATAATGAATCGATGGTAAATACAACAATGTTCTAAAAAACATCGATGTTTTGAAAACATCGACATCGATGTCGCATCCCTACTGCCTATCGAATCACAGACTGGTATTTTTAATCAATCCTTTAAACAGCCAATACAGGATTCATACTTTTCCCACAACCAAGAGAGCCGACCAACCGGTATAGTGGTTAAGGTGTTAGCCTCTAGACCGGAAGGTTCCTGGTTCGAATCCGGGTCCGGGCATGGATGTTTGTAAACGTATGGTGTAGTGGCGGCTGGTGCACCTTAAATCTGTCGTGGCCGAAAGTCCTCACGTTGGGTTGGCGTGGAAGTTTGGAGAGTGGGGTGCCAGCTCATGTGTTGCTTCGTCATCTGACCGTGGTTCAAAATTACGAGGTGTTGTCCTCGAATCTTTCCCTTAAGGGACTGATTCCGGACCGTCGTCAATAGCCCGTTGTGTTGCTCTAGTACGCGACGTTAACAAAAATTACCAATTACCAATTACCCACAACCAAGAGACAAATTTTCAAACCGAACGACCGGAAGAATTAACACATAACGCTTTCCTCACATGATAATTCTATGTATTCCATTAGAAGTTTTATGTTGGTTAGTCGCTGACGTAAAAGCTCAGCAGTGCAGGTCACGTAGGGTCAGAAAATGCATTGCGACTTTAAAGATGAAGGTAATGGTAATTTTTAGTTATTGTCGTACTAGAGCAACACAACGGGCTATTGACGACGGTCCGGGATCAGTCCCTTAAGGGAAAGATCCGAGGACAACACCTAGTAATTTTGAACCACGGTCAGGTGACGAAGCAACACCTGAGCTGGCACCCCAATCTCCCATCTTCCACGCCAACCCAACGTGAGGACTTTCGGCCACGACAGATTTAAGGTGCACCAGCCGCCTCTACACCATACGTTTACAAACATCCATGCCCGGACCCGGATTCGAACCGGGAACCTTCCGATCTAGAGGCTAACACCTTAACCACTATACCCGTTGGTCGGCTTAAAGATGAAGGACTCGCAACTAATCTAGAAAGGGGTGTCGTCACGATAATTGCTGCTATGAATAAGAGAGTGTCTAACTCGCAATAATGCTTGACCTTAGCCCCTGTAGATTGTCAAACCAAATAGTCTACTCCGAACTCGGTCTACTGCCCACACGTCTACTTCACAATCAATGACGCATCTGCACGTGGCACGAAAATATCAAGCAAGAACACCTGCTTGACTTCGACTAAATCGACAAAATCGCGTGAGTCGATACATACCTGGTGACGACATTATCTTGTATTATGCAAATGAGCGTCGTTACAGAAAACATGTACACCAAGGAATCTCTTGATATCGGAAACCAGTCTACTGGTGTTTCCTAGAAAACGAAACACAAAAATTAAACGAAAACATACCAATTACCTGTTTGTTTACTACATAAATTACGCTTAATACGTACACTTCATTTATTTATTACTTGATAGTATCTGTTGTGTTTGGCACAACAAGGAAAAATATGGCCCTTTAGCCATATATAGTTAATTGGTAATTTTTGGTCATTTTTACTTACTAGAGCAATACAACAGGCTATTGACGACGGTCCGGGATCAATCCCCTGAAGGAAAGATCCGATGATATTTTGTTAAATGTAGTGCATGTTACAAGCCTAACTTCCACAAAGAGGCCATGTGTAACCTCGTCATCTGACCGTGGTTCAAAATTACGGGGTGTTGTCCTAGAATTTACCCTTTGGGATTGATCCCAGACCGTCGTCAATAGTTCGTTGTGTTCCTCTAGTACGACGTTAATTAAAATACCTACCTATCAATCTAACGCTATCAAATAGCGTGGAAATTAGTCATTTTTTAAATTTCCTCAACCTAAGACATTTCTAAGACACAAAGTAGCTTACAGAAAATAATTTATATATATTTTTTCTCCGCGGATTCTGCTCATTTGATAAACATTTTTAGAAACATTTCAGTTCTCTCAGCATCTGAGCTAGTAACCCACTCTCCAAACTTCCACACAACATCAAAATGAGGACAATAGGCTGCCCAAGATTCAACGTTCACTAGACCCACGTGCACGACGATCATTCCTGGGATTTGAACTCGCAATCTCCTGTTTGCTAATACGCGACACTACCAACTTTGTGCGTTGGGTTGGTGTGGAAGTTTGGAGAGTGGGGTGTCAGCTCAGGCGTTGCTTCGTCATCTGACCGTGGTTCATAATTACGAGGTGTTGTCCTCGGGTCTTTCCCTTAAGGGACTGATCCCGGACCGTCGTCAATAGCCCGTTGTGTTGCTCTAGTACGACGTTAACTAAAATTACCATTACCATTACCAACTTTGTGCCCCGACCCATTTCCCAACTCCAGAAGGGACACGCTAGTCCGGTTGGAAGAGTTAGGAGGAAGCTACTGGAGAGCTGCGATTTCGAATGGAACAAACACCATCGTGTACAAAGGGGGCTAGTGCGCGTTGAATCTGTCGTGGTCTCAAATGTCCTCACGTTGGCGTGGTGTGTAACATCGGAGAGTGGGAAAATGCTCAGGTGTGACGTCATCTGACCGTGGTTTAAATTTACATGGTGTTGTCCTTGAGTCATTTGGGATTGATCCCGGACCGTCGTCAATAGCCCGTTGTATTATTCCTATGCGACGTTAATTAAAATACCTACCGATCTTATGCCTATGAACCATGTAATTTTTAAATTCTTTGTATGTGTATATCATTGCAAAAACACACACACACACTTCCTTCTGATTCTCGGTATAGTGGTTAAGATGTTAGCCTCTAGATCGGAAGGTTCCTGGTTCGAATCCGGGTCCGGGCATGGATGTTTGTAAGCGTATGGTGTAGAGGCGGCTGGTGCACCTTAAATCTGTCGTGGCCGAAAGTCCTCACGTTGGGTTGGCGTGGAAGTTTGGAGAGTGGGGTGCCAGCTCAGGTGTTGCTTCGTCATCTGACCGTGGTTCAAAATTACGAGGTGTTGTCTTCGGATCTTTCCCTTCAGGGACTGATCCCGGACCGTCATCAATAGCCCGTTGTGTTGCTCTAGTACGACGTTAACTAAAATCACCATTTTTTACTGATACTTTTCCTTCGGGATTGATCTTGGTCTGTCGCCAATAGCCCGTGTTGCTACCAGTCTGACGTTAATTAAAATACCTACCTATCCAACTCCAAAATACCGAACGTGTTCCAGCGGTATCTCTCATGACATTGGCAACTTTTTGCAACAAATGCAACTTTTTTTTCACACGTATAATAAATTGTATATTTACATTGAAACACCGTTCAACAGAGACTGATGTTGCCCGACATTGTTGCATTGGACTTTTTCTGCAGTTGTGAAAAAAGTGTACCACTCAAGTAATTTGGAGCAATCGCGGATAATATATAAGCGGTTTTTCAAATAAAAACAAAATTCCTCTTACATGTATTGTAAGTAAGTTATAACAGCAACATAAATGCAACTTTTTGCATAGTTGAAACTTTTTACAATTTAGCTTAAAATTAATTTATGTAAAATTACGATTTCATTTTTTGCCCTCTGAATCAACCCTTTCAATCACATGTGTCTGATCTTGCGAAAGCCGAAGTATTGCGGATCAAACAAGAAGTTCATGCAAAGAAGGTATTTGTCCAAACAGACGAAAGTGAAATAAATAGCAAGAAGTACTTTAACACATTGGTTGGCAAACTTGTGTAATCGAGTGCAGAGTTTGCGAGGTGAGTGTCGATCATCAATATGTTGTTTGCCTTGTAGATGACGTTTTAAAATCTCTGAATGTGGAGCTAAAGGATTTTGTGCTTCTGCTATCCGATACAGCACATTATATGACTGCGGCTGGAATCTCAAGCACTCAAGGTGCTTTATCCGCGAGTGCTCCAAGTTACTTGAGTGGTACACTACTTTCACAAATGCAGAAAAAGTCCAATGCAACAATGCCAGGCAACATCAGTCTCTGTTGAGCGGTTTTTCAATGTTAAAAAAATTACTGACCAAGGATAGGCCATTCAACGACATCAACGTTCTTCTGTATTTAATAATGCATAAATAAATTTTGAAAATTTTCATTTTTTACTAAAAAGGGCAACTTTTTTGTTGCAGTAAAAATGGGTAATTGGTAATTTTTTAGTTAACGTCGTACTGGAGCAACACAACGGGCTATTGACGACGGTCCGGGATCAGTCCCTTAAGGGAAAGATCCGAGGACAACACCTCGTAATTTTGAACCACGGTCAGATGACGAAGCAACACCTGAGCTGGCACCCCACTCTCCAAACTTCCACGCCAACCCAACGTGAGGACTTTCGGCCACGACAGATTTAAGGTGCACCAGCCGCCTCTACACCATACGCTTACAAACATCCATGCCCGGACCCGGATTCGAACCAGGAACCTTCCGATCTAGAGGCTAACACCTTAACCACTATACCGGTTGTTCGGCCAGTAAAAATGGGAATAGTTGCATTTATCATTACCTAAAGTTGCATTTATCATTCCCTGAAGTTGCATTTAATAAAAACAAAGTTTCATTTATTTTTGAAATAATTTATTTTTTGAATAAATTATTCGCAAAAAATGAAAAATATTCAAAATATATTGACAATTTTAATTGGGTACAACAGTATTATAATACATACTTATATACAGAAGAACGTTGAATGGCCGATCCTTGGCCAGTAATTTCTTTAACATTGAAAACCTGCGCCAGCTGCAGTCATATAATATGCTGTATCGGATAGTAGAAGCGCAAAATCCTTTCGCTCAACATTCAGAGATTTTGAAACGTCATCTACAAGACGAATAACAAACATATTGATGATCGATACTCACCTCGCAAACTCTGCAATCGATTACGCAAGTTTCCTCTGTATTATCAAGAGTGACAACCAATGTGTTAAAAGTACTCTTGTTATTTATTTCACTTTCGTCAATTAGTACATCTTTCCATGAACTTCTTGTTTGATCCGCAATACTTCGGCGTTCACAAGATCAGACACACGTGATCGAAGGGATGATTCAGAGAGCAAAAAATGAAATAGTAATTTGATATTAATTAATTTTAAGCTATATTTTATAAAGTTGCAGGTGGTTGCATTTATGCAAAAAGTTGCATTTATGTTGCGGTTATAACTCACTTAGTGTACACCCCATGTAGAAGGAATTTTGGTTTTAGTACTTAACATGCAGCGTAGAACGCGTGAAAAAAAGTTGCATTTGTTGCAAAAAGTTGCCCTACTAATAATTTATTTTAGATTTTAGTGTATCAAAAATAAATGCAACTTTATTTTCATAAATGCAACTTTAGGGAATGATAAATGCACCTTTTCCCATTTTTACTGCAACAAAAAAGTTGCCCTACTAATAATTTATTTTAGATTTTAGTGTATCAAAAATAAATGCAACTTTATTTTCATAAATGCAACTTTGGGGAATGATAAATGCACCTTTTCCCATTTTTACTGCAACAAAAAAGTTGCCCTACTAATAATTTATTTTAGATTTTAGTGTATCAAAAATAAATGCAACTTTATTTTCATAAATGCAACTTTAGGGAATGATAAATGCACCTTTTCCCATTTTTACTGCAACAAAAAAGTTGCCCTACTCATGACTAAAAAGCGATGTTTATTTCACAGAGAAAACGATTGTCCGACCTTGAGCTTACAAATGATTGACAAAACCCAAGGTCTAGCAACGATTCCACCCATAGCCTCAGGAAAATAATGAGTGAAACTTAACACACTACTTTCAAACACATTAACGATGCTTGTAGGCCTTCGGGCATTTCTGGAAATGATATGTAATAACATATCGCTTTGTACCGCGATTGAGAGATTCAGTGTATAAAAAATCATTCGGTAAATACTATATGCAGCTGAAAGATTTTGGAAATGCAGAAGCCAGCCTTGGATGGAATATACTGTCGGAAATGACTCAACCTCTCAAGAAATTACTTTAGACACAAGTTCAGTTTTGTTCTCTGTAACATTTTTGATTGCTCACTAACACACAAGAATATAAACGGGCTGTCTGGCTGTGATGTGAAACCTATGTTGTTTCTGGTATTTCAATAAACGTCGTACTGGAGCAACACAACGGGCTATTGATGACAGTCGAGGATCAATCCACCAAGGAAAAGAACCACGGTCAGATGACGAGGCCACACATGAGATGAGATACCAAACACCAAACTTTAGAACGATTGACAATCGAAGCTCGTAATAGTGTTCTTAATCTTAATAAAGATAATTAATGTAATAATCTTACTTTAGCCAATAAACAATCTGCTGTACCGTCATGTAAGAATTAGACGGACAGTCGGCTAGTACCATATGGTACACTGCCATAGTAGGACCCATGCTTTTTCCCACAACCAATGAGATCGCGGTATATCTCCGAGGTGCTCACACAAACATTAACCCGTGGTTAATTCAGCAGTGGTTTCGACGAGATATCTCGTCCTTCAAGATCTAACCAATTTTGCTAATGATGAGATTACTTATGAATATTTTCGATACATGATGATGATTTGCTAATGATGGGTTAGCTCTCCAAATGGTTTCGACGAGATATTTCGTCTTTCAAGGTCGGGCCAGTTTTGCTAATGATGAGATAACTAATCATGATTTGATAATGATGGCCTAACCCTCCAAACGGTTTTAAAGAGATATCTCGTACTTTTGACCAATTTTGTTGATGATGGTAATGGTAATTTTTAATTAACGTCGTACTAAAGCAACACAACGCTATTGATGACGTTCCGGGATCAATCCCCGAAGTAAAATATCCGAGGAGAACACCACGTAATTTTGAACCACTCTCAGATGAAGAGGCAAAACCTGCTGTCAAAACTTCCACACCAACCCAACGTGAGGACTTTCAGCCACGACAGATTTAAGGTGCACCAGCCGCCTCTACACCATACGCTTACAAACAACCGTGCGTTGACCCGGATTCGAACCAGGAACCTTCCGATCTAGAGGCTAACACCTTAACCACCAGACCATTTGGTCGGTTTGCTAAGATAACTAATGATGATTTGAGATAGCTAATGATATGCTAATGATGGGTTGACTCTCCAAATGGTTTAAACGAGAAATCTCGTCCTTCAAGATCTAACTGATATCGTTAATGACAAGATGAGATATCTCGTCATCAGTCTTGCTAATGGTGAGGTATCTTGACGAGACAGCCACCAGAAGTGTTAATTATTCACTTTAAAAAAATGCAGATTTAAGAACATACTAAAAAACAAGGAATTGTAAAAATGAATAAAAAGTTTTATTTTGAATTTCTTTCTTTTCATTGCACAACATTGAAAAGTCATAGTATACTTGCCGGTATCGGTGCACTATGACTTGTTGAGCTGAAATGCTTTTAATACTTGTCAATTTCAAATCGAAAGAATTGAAATAATCGTCACGTGGAGTATGCAGAGATCGACCTCTACCAGAGCCTCCCTTAACGACATGTTCTTGACGAATAGGTCTTAAAAGAGCGATATTGATTTGGGTACCGGTTTCTACAACCACCACATCCACCCAAAAGACGCATGGAACGGGTCCTCGAAAGCTCCCAACTCTTCCATCAAGGAAGTGCGGAAAAGAATTTTATTTTTCGTCCTCCGATCAAAATCCACAGCGAAATGTAAACAGTGAGAAACCGGCCCAGTTCAGTACTTCTTTTCAAAATCAAACATTCCACCACAAGCCGTCTGCGCGGACGGCATAAACCTCCATTCTGTTGAGTGACGTCATCGATCTGATTCATGGAATAAAATGCGGTCAAACGCTCAGCAGCGATCTCCAGTTTTGGAAACAAGCTCCGATGTTTCGAAACTATAAAAGAACCATCGAGCCGCTTTCGAAAGGGAGTTTCGAAACACGACTTGACAGACGGTGATTAGAAGTAATGCAAGATAGTGTCTCGTAATTCCAATTGAGCGGAACATTAATTTGTTCCGAGTTAACTCGAGTAATTGTTTCAGGGTTAACTCAAGTCTGAGTTATCTATCACAATGAAGATGAAGTGAGAAAGCTTAGCATTTGGGAATAGTTAATTTTGCTTATTTCTGCTCGCGTTCGTATATTGCAAAAATGCTGAATTAATCCATAATATTTAAAAAGAACTTTTATTATGAACAAACAAGCACAATTTTACAACCTGATCGGGATATCCGATGCTCAAGAAACTAGAACTACGACTAGAAACAATTCTGAACCTTTTTCCTACGGCTATTGATATAACTGGCGCGATTCTTTCTCTTGGCGCGATTCTGATAACTTTCAAGGTACTTTTTTCAAGGTGTAATGGCTGCAGTCTAAACTTTCAAGGTACAACTGCTGTATTCATTAGTCCAATCATGGTACAAACTGTAGTACCGACCGTAATCTAAATTATTTGTTGGAGTGATACTTATCACTTCAAGGTACAACTGCTGTATTAACCATATAGTCTAAATTATTTCTTGGCTCAATCATGGTACAACTGTGGTACCGGCCGTAATCTAAATTATTTGTTGGAGTGATTCTTATACTTTCAAGGTACAACTGCTGTATTAACCATATAGTCTAAATTATTTCTTTGTTCAATCATGGTACAACTGTGGTACCGGCCGTAGTCTAAAAGTCGAAGTTCTCACACCCAAATATATATCTATTCAGTGAAGAAGAAATGTGAATGTACTAACTAGGTATTTATTTTAATTAACGTCATTTTGAGCAACACAACAAGCTATTGACGACGGTCCGGGATCAATCACCCAAAGGGAAAGATCCGAGGACAACACCACGTAATTTTGAACATAGGTCAGATGACGGGATCACACGAGAGCTGGCACCCCACTCTCCAAACTTCAACACCGCGTCAACGTGAGGACATTTGAGGTCACGACTGATTTAACGTGCCCCCCCCCCCCTTGTACTCGACGGTCTTTGGTTGGATTCAAACTCGCAAGCCTCCGGTTGGTAATCCGTCACTCTTCCAAATGGGCTACCACGGCCTTCACTTGAGTTGAATTGGTTGCAATTGATACTTAGTTATTCCTATGGGGATTTCTGATTGTTTTAATCCACCTCTGCAGATCCAGAACAAACCAAACGGGGTTAATATATAGCCTATGTTTCCCACAGGAGTCTAAAGCATATGGGTTGGTTGTTTGATTTGGGTTTAATAGCGCAATGTGCTAAATAGAACAAGCTGTGCTAAACACAAGACAGAGCATAACCAAGTATATTAAAAATAAAATAACTCAAGATTAAATTTCTAGCCAACAATATGGTAGTAAATGGTAGATTTTAAAAATGCAATACATTATCTTCGTCATCAATATAAAAATAGTGAATGATTTTTAAAAGTTTTGATACAGTGAAATATGACAGGTAAAATATATGGAATTTAAAATTTGCATGGCTTATAAAAATTTGAAAAGATTTGGTTGGGATGGTTCCCAATCAAATCCTCCCGGTTTAAAATTGATTTATGGAAAAAGTATTGACGGTGAGATTAAAAACAGGACAATCAACTAAAATAAGATGAACAGTAAAAGGAGACCACAAACGTGCCACAAAAGACCATTTCTCTTAGTAAAAGCTGAGGTGTGTCCGATTCAACGACGATTTAACCTTTAAGACTACGGCCTGTACTACAGTTTGTATCATGATCGCGCCAAGAAAGAATTTAGACAACGGCTAGTACATCAGTTGTACCTTGACAGTTTAAAGAATCGCGCTAAGATATAATTTAGACTACGCAGTTGTATCTTGAAAGTTATAAGAATTGCCCCAAGAAAGAGTCGCGCTTGGTTTTAATTCAATATTGTTAATAGAAGACGACGTTAATCTGGCGAAACACTACGTATAGGCTCCGCCCATTTAACCCGCAGGTGTTTGTTACGTTCGGAATCAATTCTGACATGTCCAACATGTGATGCAATTGTATCTGTCGAACACATTTGTCAATGGCCTGATTAGATTCAACCGCTTTGATGCTATTGATTCAACTACTATTGATTTATTAGGCGATCCCCTCACGATTTGTTTTTACTTATAATAAATTATAAAAACCTACGTGTATTATATGCGCTCGCTTTATTTTGTCTTGTCAAAATTTAAAAAATTAGCATATAAAGTGATATTTACAAAACCCCGCACACCATTTGCGCTGAAATTTCCTGTTCTGATTCATTAATGGCAGTGGATTGGATATTGGGATTTTATGACCCAAGGTCCAAAAGCTGCGCCAAGCTCAAGATAAAACAATAAAAATTATGCATAAATAAAAGTTTTTAAAGGAAGTGTGCAAGAGAAGTCTTTTAAAGAGAAGTCTTTTAAAGAGAAGTCTTTTAAAGAGAAGTCTAGCGCAAACATTTTATCAGAATAAAAGCATTCATGTTCAAACATTGGTAATAAATCGAAGTGATGCTTCCAAACATATTGACTGTACAGCAACATGATGTATAATATAAAAGGTACATTTTGAATTTGAGAAAAAATAAATTTAGATATACAAAACCAACTGAGAGTGGGGTGCCAGCTCAGGTGTGGAACCTCGTCATCTGACCGTGGTTCAAAATTACGTGGTGTTGTACTCGGATCTTACACTTAGGGGATTGATCCCGGATCGTCGTCAATAGCCCGTTGTGTTGCTCTAGTTAAGAAGTTAATTAAAAATTACCATTACCAAAACCAACTGAACGTAAAACTGCAAAAAGGTTGGTATGGGGATTTTCAACAACCAAACCTTGTAAATTTAAAATTGTATTTAAAAATGTTCTTTTTGAACCTCGGTCAGATGACGAGACAACACCTGAGCTGGCACCCCACTCTCCAAACTTCCACACGAGCCCAACGGGAGGACTTTCGGACACGACAGATCTAAGGTGCACCAGCCGCCTCTACACCATACGCTTACAAACATCCATGCACTGGCCCGGATTCGAACCAGGAACCTTCCGATCAAGAGACTAACACCTTAACCACCGGACCGGTTGCTCGGATACTCCAGGGAGGAATGAAGATCAAAATTGGAAAAACAAATAGTCCCTTGCCCATAGCTGGTGTCAGTTTGAAACAGGTTTTTGCTCCACAACAGGACAGTTTTCGACGCATAGATAAGCATTAAAATAAACTCGAGATAAATGCATCAGTCTTACTGTATTCCACAGCAATATCCCCGTAACGCTGGTAACTCCTAGAATGTTGAAGACTGCCGATCCAACAATCGTGCCAATTCCGATGTCCCCCTTCGTCACGAACGAACCTGTTAAAGAGACAATTATTGAGCCAATTAATTTTAATGTCCACGGATGAGGACAATTTAGTGATACACTCACTCTCGCTAAATGCCCTCGACGGGGCTTAGAAGAGATTAGAGATGTGTGATGGACGCACACACACACACACACACACACACACACACACACAGTGTAATGAACGGTAGATTAGAGTCACTCCGTAAGCGTGTAATACCATAAACTTGTCTTTGATGACATCAGGGATTTAATTGACATCGGTCAAGAATGGAAGTAAATGACTACAGTGCATGAACGTCGCTTAGTGGATTTACTGTCCGGAAACGTATTGTGGGTAATGAATGAAACATCGATAGATTTCCGCATTCTCATGGATTGGGTTGGATATTGGGGTTTTATTGCACAAGGCTCAAAAGCGCGACAACAATGTAATAACAGGTTAAAAAATTTACGTAACAAAAAATTTTGAAATAAGGTTGTGTATAATTCTAAAAAAATGATTCGTGGAAAGAATAAAAGGAGAAATTATTGACTGAAACGGTATGATGGAATTCTATGATTAAAAACATGCTGATCAACAACATGACGTACAATATAAAAAGTACGTAAATAATGGATGATATAAATATCGTGATGGATAAAAGCCCTACATGAGGATTTAAAAATCCAAAGGTACTTAAAAAAAAGGGAAAGGATTTGGATGAGGGACCCAATAAGATCTTGCAAATATAAAATTGATCATTGATAAAAAAATTTCATATGATGATGAAGTAAAATAGGACGGTCAATTAAAATATGTCTGACCATAAAATCTGATGAGTTTGCATGACAAAAAGGTGGATTCTCGCCCTACAAAATATACCATTTTCTCAGATGTAGAGGTATCCTTGGCGTAGCGTGATATTCACAACTGAGGATGACCACTGTTGTTTTGTTCTGTATTATATCTATTTTCAACAGTCCAAATTGTGTTATTGTCAGACATATTTTAAGTGACCGTCCTATTTTATATCATCATATGAAATTTTTTAAGAGATCAATTTTAAATTTGCAAGATCTTATTGGGGAAACCCTCATCCAAATTCATCATCTGAATTTGGATGAGGGTTTCCCCAATAAGATCTTGCAAATTTAATATTGATCTTTTAAAAAATTTCATATGATGATGAAGTAAAATAGGACGGTCAATTAAAATATGTCTGACCATAAAATCTGATGAGTTTGCATGACAAAAAGGTGGATTCTCGCCCTACAAAATATACCATTTTCTCAGATGTAGAGGTATCCTTGGCGTAGGGTGATATTCACAACTGAGGATGGCCACTGTTTTTTTGTTCTGTATTATATCTATTTTCAATAATCCAAATTGTGTTCTGTGTGGGGGTATTGATGAAATTGACTGCCCCCCCCCCTTTGGGGTTTGACCAAAATTGTCGTTAGGCATTTTTCAAAGATGTTGGAAGGCAAAGGCTATATTTCAAAGCCTACATTTATTAACTGCTTTTTATTTATTTCATCTCGTTTTGATGCTTCGTCTCTTGTTTTTGTGCTGAGTGAATGAATTCCTCTAGTGAATTAATATCAAGTGGTACTGTTAACAATATGTATATTGTCGTTCAAACCCCAGTCTAGGCCTAAGACTTTAGTAATTTTAAATTGAAACTTAAAGTTTTAATGCGGTGTCCTCGATTTCTATTCGAATTGAATACGATAATATTTTTTCAGGACACTTAAATTAAATTTTACATGTAAAAATATCGTAAATAAAATTCTTATCGTTCATGTTAATTACCTTCTAGGTGGTTGTCTTGATGAAATATCCATTGACATTACCAAAACTGACCAGTTCTTGATGGACGAGATATCTCGTCGTTGAAAGAAACTGACCAGATCTTGATCTCGTTATCATCAAAAAATTGGGAATATCTTGATCACGAGATTTCTTGAAAGTAGCAAAATTGATCAGATCTTGATGACACCTCGAAGCCACTTGGAGATTAGTTTTGATGTAAGTAACAAGTAGCTATTATCTAGTTTTTCATCTAATCTGAATTGTATTCAAATCACATTACGGAACATTTTATAATGGGTTGCAAACGAATTCTAAGATCACCTAAAGAAATTTATACAAATATAAATAGTAGCTATCGAACAAAAAAATACATAACCTCCAATGAAATTGCTCAAAAATCTCACACACTTTGAAATTTAGTGGATATTTAGTACATTTGGAGTGCATAATGCTATTTTAACTTCAAGGTTATCGATCGAAATACTAGTATTAACTTATATTTAATGCTGCAATAATATTTCAAAACTTAATCTTCTGTTGTCACTGAAGATCCAGAATATCAGTAGAATTCAGATTTACCATAAATTTTCAATCTTATATAGCAGCAGGTTCCACAACAAAAGTATACACTAATTAATACAAAATAACTTTAGAAAGGACCATTCAAAAATAACTATCAATAAAATTGTGTCTTACTTGAGTAATATGAAACCGTATAATTTTGCATTACCCTATCGGTATATCAATGATTGGTTGTTTGAGCGGTTTGGGCGCAATGTCTAAAGACGGACAAGAGGCACCAAGCGCAAGATAATAAAATAAAAGCAATGTAGAAATAAAAGCATTCACAAAGAAATTGAATAATTAATCAGGGGTCCAAGAATTTTACACCGGTAAAATAGGTGTTCAATTTCAAATATGTCATCATGAGTATAAGTTAAAATGTATTTATAGCTATTAATTATGAAACAAAATTATATATTAAAATATAGGGATACGATGTTAATGAAATTTCAAATAGAATATGCCAATCAACGGCATGAAAACAGAATTAACACTAGCCTACTACACTAGTCCTTTACTTTTTTCCCGAATTGGAACGAGGAACTGTTTATCAGCTGTTTCCAAGGGCACATGTTCGTGCTCTCTTCTGCGTATGTGCCTCGTTTGAAAGGGCTAGCATATGCTCCAATTGAAAGCGAAAGCATCTATGTATTCTTTTAAAAAGCGCGAGGTCAATCGTTCTGTTGTCCATTTGGAGTTGTGTACTGTTTCGTTTCACTGTGAATAAATGTTACGTCTCGTCCTGAGATTTGATTTCATACTTATATAGCTGGCTTAATAAGTTGCTTTATAAAACTGGGGCTGATAAGTTTGCTATGCTATATTACAACACTAGAACACGACTAAAAGGTATGGAAATGAGGACAAATAAATTTTATATTGAATAAGTCAATCAAAGACATGAAGATAAAATTGTAGCATTAGAATATGGAGCAATGGTTGAAAACATGTTGTTATAACAATGGAAAAACACAAAATCTCACCAATGACAGCTGAGTAGAGTTCTGGGGATGAGGTTCCAATTGCCATAAATGTAGCTCCAGCTACATCAACCGGAACATTAAGAGCTGAAACGAAAAATAGGACGTAAATGTTGGGTCGTAAACCATTGTTTGTGTTACCCTAGAATTAAAAATTCACACAAGGGCTATCTCTCTCGTCATTAGCAAAACTGACCACATCTTGATCTTGTCTTCATAAAAAAGGAGGCACAATCTTGACAGCAAGGTATCTCGTAATAAGCAAAATTGGTTAGATTTTGATGGACCAGGTATCTCGCAGGAACCGCTTGAAGGGTTTAGCATTATTTGATATATTTATGGTCATTTATTGTTCCCTCTGTGAGGGAGAAGAATTTTTGTTTTCATTATTCATAATAATGATACAGATGAATTCGGCCACCGATAGCACCACCCACCACGGAGTCCTTACACGGGGATGCAGACTCCTGCAACGGCACTTATCGGTGACTATACACGAACGGTGCACCTCTAAAACAGCCTCCACCTTTAACGAGCTGTCCAGTAGGTGACCGATTACTTAGTCCAACCAATGACGAATTTCAATCGATCAGCCAATTGATGCACACGGGATACATGTACACCTCCAGTTAACCTTAAGCTGGGTTCAAAGCAGTGTGCTGGGTTAGTATACCACCCTACAACTGCTATTGTCTTTCCTGAAGGGGCTCCGAATGGGATCAAAGCTAACGCATGTTCGTGGACGATTCTATTTTGGACCGCAGGTAGTCAGTAGATGTTAAACTCGTGAAAAGTGACTCAATTCTTCAATTCGATTAACTTTCGTAACTTGTTTCTACTATTACAACTATGAGAGATTATTTATTTACTTGGTCTAGTTCTAGTAGGCTGTTCTTTTTTCGTGTCTTCAATGATTTTAAAGGAGATTTATTTTACGAAATGAATTTCGATTTCCATCACGAGCGGAACGGTAAACTGAGATGAATGGGTGTGGTTTTGTTTAGCCATTCTGAATATATGTTTAGAATTCGAACTATAATGTGAATAAATAATCATAGTTGTAGCACTGTAATACTGTAGAAACAAGTTACGAAAATAAATCGAATTGAAGAATCGATTCACTGTTCACGAGTTTAATATCTACACCGACTTACCTGCGATCCAAAATAGAATCGCCCACGAACATGCGTTGGCTCTGATCCCATTCGGAGCCACTTCAGGAAAGACACGCTAGTCACAACTGCCTGGATCCCCGTTTCCAGGGTCAAGGGACTCCATACATGGCAAACACGTGGGTGATATAATCCCCAAGAGGAGCTGAAAGGAACAACAGAGTGGCGAAAAGTTTCTCAAGGGGACCCCTTACCTCCGAAGAGGCAACTACAACGAGGGAGAAAGAAGAAGCAAAAAGGTCTTAAGCCGCGTTTGCACGGGAGTTGCAAATACAGTCGAGCCCACATATAGCGAAATCGCACGAAACACTGAAAATTATTAGTTATATCCGATACCGTTACATCAGATACAAAAAAAAATGGATTTACACGCATGTTCTAAAGCAAAAGAATTTTCACACGAATGCTTAAACTTTATTTCATAGGTAGGAAAAAGTCTATAACTTTCTTTTGAACAGTTGAATTTGCAATGCAGTTGCTTAATTATTTTTCCAGTGCTAAAATTATCACGGCAGTCAATGTCATGCGATTCGAAGAACGCACACAAATTCTGAAGACTGTCCACGGCAGAATTTTGATGTCACTAATTATCTATTTACTTCAATTTCAATGTCTTCCTCCTCGGAATCATCAGAAATATTTTGTAACACTGTTCCAGTGATGTCATCGTCTGTTTGTCGTGCTTCGATTTCTACGTTGCAATCGCTAGGCAACATAAACAGCAAAAGTGTAACATCACCATCCACAAAATTCTTTTTTACTGTAAATTTTTTCACAGTGAACTTTCTTCACAATCAGGCTTAGAAATGAAATCTGAGTCCCCAAATCCACTTAAAAGTTCTGCATGTTTCCAGCAGTTTTAGATGATTTTCGATTGAAACAAACGCCAGGCATCATCTAAAAAATGGCAAGCAATTTCAATGTCCTCAACAAAATGCAGATCAGTTTCTAGAAAAAAAGGGGGCTTTGTTTCCTTGCCAGAACCCAAAACTTCGCATTATCCGATATTCACGTCCAATAGTTCGCTATATGCGATCTTTTTAACATTATTTAATATTGCAGTTCCAAAGGGACAGAAAAAAAAAAGGTCGTAATAACCGATATTTCGCTGTATCTGAGCTCTTAATAAGTGAGCTCGACTGTATATTTCTCTCCCTTTTTGAGAGGAACACGTTTTACGATCCCTGTTGCTGACTCCTTTTCGACCCACTCCGGTGTAAACGTTGTGTCGACTTTTATCGGCAACATCAAGGGGACGGACCTCCCAGAGGACAGGGCTCTCTCTAAATAGTTCGATTAATGTTATCACCAGCTCTCTCGTCCGCGCCGATTTAATCGAATAGGTCACTCACTGGCAGTTTGGAAGGAGATGTGGTCAAGGGTAGGGCAGAAGGGAGCGGGGATCCTCTGCATTACCGAAAGGGGACGAAATAGGGGAGCATTTTCATCCCAAATTTCGTCTTGGAGAAATGTCCTCCAATAGTTATGCGAATACAAATACAAATATTGACGACCAGCTACAGGCTCAAGCCCAACAAGGTTGGTCCTTTGTTTATGAATTCTCCAATTCCCACTGACTATCCAATCGTATCTTAAATTCGTACACTCACTTTGAACTAACTATATTTTCTGGCAACGCGTTCCGTTTGTCTATTACCCTATTAAAGTAGTAGTTTTTCCTTAAATCCCGATTACAATGTGTCTTATTCAATTTATACCCATGGCCCATTGTTCTGCTATCCCTATTGAAATTTAAGCCCTCCGTGTCCCCTTGTTTTACCAACTTGAAAAGCTGAATCAAATCCCTTCTTCTTCTTTCCAGTGTATACATGTTTAGTTTACTTAAACGTTCATTATAGTCGAGATTTGCTATTCCCTTTATTATTTTTGTAGCTCTGTGCTGAACCCTTTCAATTCATTCTATGTCCTTTCTCATATATGGAGCCCAGAATTGTAGAGCATATTCTAGATGTGGTCTTACTAATCCCTTATATAACGGTAAGAATATATTCTTATCCCTTGAAGTTACAGTCTTTTTAATATGCCCTAATCTTTTTATCTTTACCAACTCCTATGGGAAAACAAAATCGGAGTTGCAAACTCATACCAAATCCCCACCCCGACACGAGATCTTGACGATAAAATTAGAGCCGGAATAGCTTCGATGTTTGGAGGAAGAGAAGTTTGCAACTCCGGTGTAAACTAGTGGTGCGATACCGACAGCAAAACATCGATGTTCAAAACTAAAACATCGATGTTGATAATACATCGCCCCCAAAACATCGATGTTTTTAAAATTCAGTGTATTTAAACTTTTTTCCCCATTTCTTAAAACTGGTTTAGCAACTAGTGATGCGACATCGGCTCCAATACATCAATGTTTTGAAAACATCGACATCGATGTCGCATCCCTACTTTTCAGACTCTTGGTCACTTTGGTCTAAAAGTACGTTCAATTAGCTGATTATAAAAATTGTGCTACTTGGTTATTTTAAAAAATTTTAAAACGGTACTTTTTTCATTTGAAAATAAAACATCGACAAGCATAAACATGGATGTTACAAAAACCTCGACTCCAATACATCGATGTTTTGAAAACATCGACATCGATGTCGCATCTTTATTGTAAACGTGGCTTTACAAGTTGATTCGACTGCTTGTTGCAAACAGTTTCAACTTGTATGTGCCTGTCCATTACTTGACACAGTATGTCTCGTGTCTGGCGCAGCATGGTTCAAGATTATTCAATTGATTGCTACAAGATGGCTCAACTGGTATCGACCAGTTGAGCCAACTTGTAGACGTACGAAACCCGTACATAACTAAAGTAGATCTAGGGATCTGAGAGCTCTCGTCATTTACAAAACTGACCAGATCTTAACGCGGACGATATATCTCGTAATTAGAAAAAAACTGACCAGATCTTAACGCGGACGATATATCTCGTAATTAGAAAAAAACTGACCAGATCTTAACGCGGACGATATATCTCGTAATTAGAAAAAAACTGACCAGATCTTAACGCGGACGATATATCTCGTAATTAGAAAAAAACTGACCAGATCTTAACGCGGACGATATATCTCGTAATTAGAAAAAAAACTGACCAGATCTTAACGCGGACGATATATCTCGTAATTAGAAAAAAACTGACCAGATCTTAACGCGGACGATATATCTCGTAATTAGAAAAAAACTGACCAGATCTTAACGCGGACGATATATCTCGTAATTAGAAAAAAACTGACCAGATCTTAACGCGGACGATATATCTCGTAATTAGAAAAAAACTGACCAGATCTTAACGCGGACGATATATCTCGTAATTAGAAAAAAACTGACCAGATCTTAACGCGGACGATATATCTCGTAATTAGAAAAAAACTGACCAGATCTTAACGCGGACGATATATCTCGTAATTAGAAAAAAACTGACCAGATCTTAACGCGGACGATATATCTCGTAATTAGAAAAAAACTGACCAGATCTTAACGCGGACGATATATCTCGTAATTAGAAAAAAACTGACCAGATCTTAACGCGGACGATATATCTCGTAATTAGAAAAAAACTGACCAGATCTTAACGCGGACGATATATCTCGTAATTAGAAAAAAACTGACCAGATCTTAACGCGGACGATATATCTCGTAATTAGAAAAAAACTGACCAGATCTTAACGCGGACGATATATCTCGTAATTAGAAAAAAACTGACCAGATCTTAACGCGGACGATATATCTCGTAATTAGAAAAAAACTGACCAGATCTTAACGCGGACGATATATCTCGTAATTAGAAAAAAACTGACCAGATCTTAACGCGGACGATATATCTCGTAATTAGAAAAAAACTGACCAGATCTTAACGCGGACGATATATCTCGTAATTAGAAAAAAAACTGACCAGATCTTAACGCGGACGATATATCTCGTAATTAGAAAAAAACTGACCAGATCTTAACGCGGACGATATATCTCGTAATTAGAAAAAAACTGACCAGATCTTAACGCGGACGATATATCTCGTAATTAGAAAAAAACTGACCAGATCTTAACGCGGACGATATATCTCGTAATTAGAAAAAAACTGACCAGATCTTAACGCGGACGATATATCTCGTAATTAGAAAAAAACTGACCAGATCTTAACGCGGACGATATATCTCGTAATTAGAAAAAAACTGACCAGATCTTAACGCGGACGATATATCTCGTAATTAGAAAAAAACTGACCAGATCTTAACGCGGACGATATATCTCGTAATTAGAAAAAAACTGACCAGATCTTAACGCGGACGATATATCTCGTAATTAGAAAAAAACTGACCAGATCTTAACGCGGACGATATATCTCGTAATTAGAAAAAAACTGACCAGATCTTAACGCGGACGATATATCTCGTAATTAGAAAAAAACTGACCAGATCTCGATCGCGTCATCATAAAAATGGCGGCGAAATCATGTCGGTGAGGTAACTGGTAAAATCAGCGAAATTGATCAGATCTTGATGGAATAGGTATCTCCTCGAACCTACTCGAAGGGTTTTCGCACGATAAACACATGCTGATTAACTGGAAGAGAACATGGAAAAGTGCGGCATAAATTTCGCTCCCTAAACCATCCCGCATATGCATCCCTAAACTATACCTCCTTTGTAGCTGATTGCTTATCACAGAAGCGACATAAAACAGCACTTAAACGCGAGATACAGGTAACGGTGCGTCAGCCGCCGCGGAGATGGTCGGAAATTCATGGCGATTGCACCGCCATACGGACATCCTCTCCAACGGGGTCGTGCTGATGAAGCGCTCGGCCGTATTGACCGTGCGGACACTTCCGCGAGGGTCATAAAACTCTTTTTGATGCGTCAGTTTGACGGGGAACGGTAACCGGCCTCGGATGCTGGCTCGGTTTTATCGATCAGGGATGTCGCTCGGAGCCCGTGATGGGAGATGTTATAATAAATTTAACCGAGTTATAATAACTTGGTGTTGTAAAAAGGAGTAGCGGGATGAAGTTATGGTTGTGTTTTTACGGCCCAAGGTCCAAAAACGGAGAAATGCTAGAATGCGACTAAATAGATTAAAAACTGAAATTTAAAATATTACTAACAATAAAAGTCGATTTAACACTTGGGGAGGAGTTCACGTGCAGAGTACCACTTTTCTTTGCATGGTTTCTAACCGGTTTTTGTCTTTTTGACCAACAAGATCTTTTTATTCTGAGGAATGGATCAATACAATCTTTCAAAATGATTCTATTCTGAAGAAAGGACCGCTCTATAATCCTTATAAGGATTCCAAGTATGGAAACAATAGATTCCTTAAAAAGCATTCTAGTCTGAGGAAAGTAACGATGGAATCGTTTAAAAAGATATATTCTAAGAACCAATAGAACAGTTCTAATGGTAGAAAGAATTCACGGGTTCTTTCAAACAATAGAAGTGGTTTTTTTAACACATTAATTCAATATTATTTGATATATTATTACAATATTATTTGATAGATTATTGCAATATTATTTGATAGATTATTACAATATTATATATATATATATATATATATATATATATATATTTGATAGATTATTACACTAATTATTATTATTTCATTAATAACATTTAATAGATTACTAGAGCCGCGGTAGCTCAGTCAGTAGAGCGTCGGGCTCGCATCAGAAGGGTTGTGGGTTTTGTCCTCGGCGGAGCCTGCAATTCTGATGGTTGCGAGATCGGCGCTTCGACCTGGCTAAAGACCGTCGTGTTCGCTAATGGTGACTGGAGCACGTTAAATAGGTCGTGGTCACAAAGTCACCCATGTTCCCATACCAAATCAATACCTCTGGGGGTACCTGATCAGGGGGTTATCGGCCTCTGATTGGGATCTAAATTACGATATGTGTGAGTGAATGGATGTATGAAAGGGGCCTTCCTGTAAAACGGATGTGTCGTGTATGTCGAGCAAAGTCGGACTTCCACCCAATGGGGCTCAATAACATGGAAGGCGCACCCCCTCGCCTCTTACCGTCTTCGACGGGCCTGGCACTCCTCTGGTCTGCCAGTGTAGGCATGAGAAACAACAACAACAATAGATTACTACAATAGGTGTGGTTATTTTAATAGATTAATACAATATTATTTGATAGATAATTACAATAATTATTATTAATACTATTTAATATATTATTAAAATATTATTAGTACAATAGATGTGGTTATTTTAATAGATTAATAGAATAATTACTGGTATTTAATTAATATTATTTAATAGATTATTACAATATTTTTATAATAGATGTGGTTATTTTAATAAATTAATAGAATAATTATTGGTATTTAATTAATATTATTTAATAGATCATTACAATATTTTTATAATAGACGTGGTTATTTTAATAGATTAATACAATATTATTTGATAGAATAATTATAATGATTTAATTTTAAAATTTAATATAGAATATTACAATATTATTTATAATATATTTAATAGATTATTACTATAGATGTGGTTCTTTTAATAGAGTAATAGAACATTATTTTAATACAATAGATATAGCTCACAAAACTCTTCATCTTTTTTTAATGCGATAAGGAGCGGAAATTTAACTGGCCCGTAACGCGATGGGAGTTATTATAAGGAATTAATCTAACCGAGTTATAACTTTCTGTAAAAGGAGTATGGAGATGGAGTTGTGGGTGAGTTGGTATAGGGATCTAGGTCCATAAGCGGACGAACGCAGGACAGAATGCTACTCAATAAAATTAGATTAAACCCATTAAAAATAATTACAGTTTCATAGAACTATGTAAATTTCCGTACAGAATCAAAATTTCGGACAGGCATGGACGTGCACCCACTTGCAATAGTTAAGTCGAGTGTTTTCCAATGTCAGCTTTTTTTATATATTAAATTATGTTTTTTATTCCCTAATTCAATCTGTTTTTGGTATCGTTACGGTGTAGAATTTTACGCTGATTTGAATTCCGTTGAAATGTTCACTCTATCTTCAACGATAGCAAAAATAGAAACTTGAATTAGGGGAATAAAAAACATAATTTAATGTACAAGAAAAGCTGACCTTGGAAAACACACGACTAAACTACCGCAAGTGGGTGCACGTCCATGCCTGTTTGTGTGATTCATTGGGTAGAGCGACAGTCGCGTCTCAGCGAAAATAGGACCGGTTGCGTTGCAACTTTTTATTAGCTGCTACTGTTGAGTAAATGAATAATTAAATAATTATTTAATAAATAATTAAATAAACAAATGGTAAATAATTAAATAATAAATCTGTTTTTGGTATCGTTACGGTGTAGAATTTTACGCTGATTTGAATTCCGTTGAAATGTTCACTCTATCTTCAACGATAGCAAAAATTGAAACTTGAATTAGGGGAATAAAAAACATAATTTAATGTACAAGAAAAGCTGACCTTGGAAAACACACAACTAAACTACCGCAAGTGGGTGCACGTCCATGCCTGTTTGTGTGATTCATTGGGTAGAGCGACAGTCGCGTCTCAGCGAAAATAGGACCGGTTGCGTTGCAACTTTTTATTAGCTGCTACTGTTGAGTAAATGAATAATTAAATAATTATTTAATAAATAATTAAATAAACAAATGGTAAATAATTAAATAATAAATCTGTTTTTGGTATCGTTACGGTGTAGAATTTTACGCTGATTTGAATTCCGTTGAAATGTTCACTCTATCTTCAACGATAGCAAAAATAGAAACTTGAATTAGGGGAATAAAAAACATAATTTAATGTACAAGAAAAGCTGACCTTGGAAAACACACGACTAAACTACCGCAAGTGGGTGCACGTCCATGACTGTCTGTGTGATTCATTGGGGAGAGCGATAGTCGCTTCGCAGCGAAAATAGGACCGGTAGCAACTTTTTAATCGCTGCGATTGTTGAGTAAATAAATAATTAAATAAATAATTATTTAATAAATAAGTAAATAATCAATTGGTAAATAATTAAATAATCAAATGGTAAATAATTGAATAATAAATGTGTTTTTAGTATCGATCTGCCGAAGAATATTACGCTGATTTGAAATGCGTTGAAATGTACACTCCATCTTCAACGATCGCAAAGATAGAAACTTGAATTAGGGGAATTAAAAACATAATTTAATGTACAAGAAAAGCTGACCTTGGAAAACATACGACTAAACTACCGCAAGTGGGTGCACGTCCATGACTGTCTGTGTGATTCATTGGAGAGAGCGACAGTCGCGTCGCAGCGAAAATAGGACCGGTAGCAACTTTTTAATCGCTGCGATTGTTGAGTAAATAAATATTTAAATAAATAATTATTTAATAAATAAGTAATTAATCAATTGGTAAATAATTAAATTATCAAATGGTAAATAATTAAATAATCAAATGGTAAATAATTAAATAATAAATATGTTTTTAGTATCGATCTGCCGAAAAATATTACGCTGATTTGAAATGCGTTGAAATGTTCACTCTATCTTCAACGATCGCAAAGATAGAAACTTGAATTAGGGGAATTAAAAACATAATTTAATGTACAAGAAAAGCTGACCTTGGAAAACATACGACTAAACTACCGCAAGTGGGTGCACGTCCATGACTGTCTGTGTGATTCATTGGAGAGAGCGACAGTCGCGTCGCAGCGAAAATAGGACCGGTAGCAACTTTTTAATCACTGCGATTGTTGAGTAAATAAATAATTATTTAATAAATAAGTAAATAATCAATTGGTAAATAATTAAATTATCAAATGGTAAATAATTAAATAATCAAATGGTAAATAATTGAATAATAAATGTGTTTTTAGTATCGATCTGCCGAAGAATATTACGCTGATTTGAAATGCGTTGAAATGTTCACTCCATCTTCAACGATCGCAAAGATAGAAATTTGAATCAGGGGAATAAAAAACATAATTTAATCTAATTCAGTGATTTATCTATCGCAGTGTGATCACCTTGTCGATTTTCTGCGACAGCGATATTTTGGTCGCCACGACTTGAAATCGCAAGTGGAAGCCTAGACTACAGTCAAGAGAGCGAATGGTGGGCAACAACTCACACTCGGCGATGATTTCCAATGTGGGCACGAAGAACTGGTCGCAGATGATGGCCAGTACGAGGCATAGGTAGGCAGTGGCGATGAAGTGGATGACGACGAAGCCACTCTGCCGCTGCTCCTGGGTGAACAGGTCGTCGGGAAACTCGTTGATGGCGGGAGGGACGCATTGCGGGATGTCGTTGCTGGTCTTGGGAGCTGGAATGAAACAAGGTAGGTATGTTGGTAAGTCCGGGTGCAGAATTATATTCAGTGTTCTGCAATACAACTCCAAGCAATTGCAATTGTTCTGCAGGCATTTTTGTCCGAATTTTGAAGACTGCAGTCAAATCAATGGTAATGGTAATTTTTGTAAACGTGGTACTAGAGCAACACAACGGGCTATTGACGACGGTCCGAAATCAGTCCCTTAAGGGAAAGATCCGAGGACAACACCTCGTAATTTTGAACCACGGTCAGATGACGAAGCAACACCTGAGCTGGCACCCCACTCTCCAAACTTCCACGCCAACCCAACGTGAGGACTTTCGGCCACGACAGATTTAAGGTGCAAAAGCCGCCTCTACACCATACGCTTGCAAACATCCATGCACTGATCTGAATTCGAAGTAGTGATGCGACATCGACAGCAAAACATCGATGTTCAAAATTAAAACATCAATGTTGATAATACATCGTCCCAAAACCATCGATGTTTCTAAATTCAGTGTATTTAAACTTTTTTCCCCCATTTCTTAAAACTGGTTTAGCAACTAGTGATGCGACATCGACAGCAAAACATCGATATTCAAAATTAAAACATCGATGTTGATAGTACATCGCCCCAAAACCATCGATGTTTTTAAAATTCTGTGTATTTAAACTTTTTTCCCCATTTTTTAAAAATTGATTTAGCAACTACTAATGCGACATCGACTCTAATACATCGATGTTTTTTCCGATCTCGCATCCCTACTTTTCAGACCCTTCACTCTTGGCCGCTTTGGTCTAAAAGTATGTTCAATTTGCTGATTGTAAAAATTATGCTACTTGGTTATTTAAAAATATTTTTTAACGGTACTTTTTTCATTTAAAAATAAAACATCGACAGTTATAAACTTCGATGTTACAAAAACATCGGTTCCAATACATCGATGTTTTGAAAACATCGACATCGATGTCGTATCCCTAATTCGAACCAGGAGCCTTCCGATCGAGAGGCTAATACCATAACCACCAGACCTGTTGTTCGGTCAATTTATTATGAAGTAGAGATCGAGACTCGTTCAGTTTTCTTCTAATGACGAGATATCTCGTAAATCAAGATTTGATCAGTTTTACTAATGAAGCGATATCTCGCCGACACACGATTACCAGGAAGTTTTAACGTAAAACGTTGCCGAAACGGCGATAATCTGCATTTAAGGTAACCCCGATAAGTACAACGTGAGAGCATTTTAGAGAGCATCGGAAAGTAAAATGATCGCAAACCGTATGGTTTGTTTGATTTTACACTGAAATACTCTCTCATACAAACACAAGGAAAGATTTTACTGATACAGGAGGATATAAATACAACCAGTGTACTTAAAATACAAACTGCGCCGTCGGCATCTCACAGGGTGATAGTAGCTGGCTAAACCAGTTGACCCTGTTAAATTCAGAGCACTATACCATAGATGAAATTGACTGTTATCGCTGAAAAAACATGACAGTGATAAAGAAAGGGACAGATAATCACGAACTTATCGGAAGTTTTAACGAATTTGTGTGTGTGTGTGTGTGTGTGACAGCTATCACTGAAACAGCCTGAGAGATTACTGAGGTACAGAAAGGGTATTGTTACGGATATCACGCTCGGCATCTGACCATGGGTACGAGGTCTTATCCTCGGATTGGATTGGATTTTGGGGTTCCATGGTGCAAGGTCCAAAAACGGACAAAAATAAATAAATAAATGTAACTATAAAAACATTGAAATGAAAGGTAGATGTTAAGACGTAGATCTTGTGCAAGAACTTCACATAACATAAAATGTATTGCATGATATTTTGAAATCAGTTTATGCATATTGAACAAAACGTATTCGTGAAGAGTATATAATATAACTATAAAAAAATTGTAAGGAAAGGTAGATGGTAAGAGGTAGGTCTCTGGTGCAAGAAATTTACATAACATAAAATGAATTGCAGGAAATTTTGAAATCTGTTTATGCATAGAAAAAACCGTACTCATGAAGAGTATAAAATATAAAAACATCATTGTAAGAGAGGTATATGTAAGTCTGGCACAACATTACACAATATGTATGAATTTTGAAATCAGATATTGCATATACAGGAAGTATTCGTGGAAAGAAATATTGTAAAGATTATAAACTGAAACAGTATGATAGAATTCTATGATAAAAACATCCTGATAAACAACATGACGTACAGTATAAAAAATAATATGTGTGGAAATATAATGGGTGATAAGTATCGTGATGGATAAAACTATTTAAAATTTAAAAATCCAATGGTACTTACAAAAGGGAAGATTTGAATAAGGGTTTTAACCCAATAAGATCGTGCAAATTTTCTATTGATCTTTAACAAATTTTAAAACGTTTATTAAAAATAGGACAGACAATTAAAGTATATTTGACATTAAAATCTGATGAGCATGCACGACACAAAGGTGGATTCTTGCCTAGCAAAAGATGACGATGGTTGTGGAGGACCTAGCCACTGATGAATGATGGGTTTTATACAATGGTATTTGTTGGTGAGATGCAGTTCCACGTCTCTTACCACAAGATGTCGACGAATTCCTTTGTGGACATCTTGATGGCATTAATTGGAACGACTTGGTGCAATGGAACAGAAGCTGGTTTTGCAGCACTGTCAGCAAGCTCGTTGCCTTTTTGCACACGTGACTAGGGACCCAACAAAACATAATATATAGATATTTTAACCATCTTAAGTACTCTGTAAGGTACTTAAGATGGTTAAAATATCTGACATGACAAGATGTGGCAAGGGAGGGTGTACTGCTCCAGCTGTTGTAAAATACTCATGCGGTCAGTATAAATGCAGAACTTGCGGCGGGAACTAGAAGTTGTGGGAACAGAAGGACTCAATATGTTTCCACCGCTTCAAAAAACGGGGCAGGAAGTACGAATAAGATAACTATTAATTGTATTGAGAATAGAGCTATTAAGCCGCCTACATAATCTACTCTCAGACATATCTATGAAAACTGGAAAATTGATGTCAAATTGACAGCGGTGTAAAAAATTCGCTGGATCGGAATCAGACTTTACTCATAGAGTGAAGGGAATGATAAAATTAAGAGATGGTCTTGTCCTCGATTCTTTCCCTTTGGTATTGATCCAGGACCGTCGCCAATAGCCCTGTTGCTCCAGTGTTAAGTTGATTCAGCTACCTGTTTACAGATAACACGCACAAATCTGAAGTTGATTGCTCGTCCAACTTATCAGCTTATGATGTTTTTGTTTTCAAGGAACAGATCGATTTTACTGGACTTCCTTATTTCAATGCTTCCTGGTTCGAATCCGGGTCCGGGCATGGATGTTGGTAAGCGTATGGTGTAGAGGCGGCTGGTGCACCTTAAATCTGTCGTGGTCGAAAGTCCTCACGTTGGGTTGGCGTGGAAGTTTGGAGAGTGGGGTGCCAGCTCAGGTGTTGCTTCGTCATCTGACCGTGGTTCAAAATTACGAGGTGTTGTCCTCGGATCTTTCCCTTAAGGGACTGATCCCGGACCGTCGTCAATATCCCGTTGTGTTGCTCTAGTACGACGTTAACTAAAAAATTACCAATTACCAATTACCTTATTTCAATGCATCAATGTTTGGCAAAATGATATTTTGCTGTTTACAAAGAGAAGTCTTAATGTCGAGGTCTGTTTAAGTAGTGGCAAGAGGCATTTGTTAGAATACTTTTCTAGCTCGTAAAAATTTAAAAACTTCAAAATGTACCAATAAACATTAAAACAGTTGACAAACTTGTCGATAGCTGTTTCCATGAAACCAAACGTCCGCCCTTATCAAGACATTCTCCTGTCCCGGATTGATTTTTTGAACGATTTTTCATGGTGTATATATAGGTAATTGACATCGTAATGAAGCCACACAACAGGCTATTGGCGATGGTACGGGTAAGTAAGTAATTTTAATTAACGTCGAACTAGAGCAACAGAACGGGCTATTGACGACCATCCAGGATCAATTCATGAGGGAAAAAATCCGCTGACGAAACCAGGTCATTTTGAACACCTGAGTTGGTACCACACTCTCCAAACTTCCACACCACGCACAAAAACGCGAGGATACGACAGATTTAACGTGAACCAGACCCCCCATACACGACTATCTTTGGTTGCACCTAGTTTTGAACTCGTAACCATCCGATTGCTCACACACATTCAAACTTACCTACAGTTGGTAAAATCTGACCGTCAATTCTCTGAATCTCGGTATCCCTTTGCTTATAAAGTCCAACACCCAACGCCACCAACGGCAATATCAAGAACAATATTTTCTTCTTGCCTTCCGTCGGCGTTCCATCGTCCCTGGACAGAAGTTTCGGACACATGGTTAGGCAACACTACTTCCACAGAAAGTTCTAGCACACCATACTCGGATTCGTTCACTCAATCATCTCCTCGGTGGTTATGGAAATAGAATTTTCGATTGAAACAGCGTCGAATAACTCTTTCCAGATGTAAACCACAGCAATCAATAAGCCTCAACTCAAGGGGAACAATCGACACATAACGATCGATTGTTTGTGGGCATTGTTTTCATCTGGAACTAGAGTGTTCTTGTATCAGGAGCCTCTTGTCGAACCAGATAAAGATAGGCGCTTCTTGCACGAACACGAGAATTATTTGCTCGTATTTTATCGTTGAGAGAGAATATCAATGGTCTACGTGAGGAGTCTTATCTCGGGCTAGGGCAGGAGCTATTTAACTTGCACTCGAGTTCTTTGTGATTCATACAATTGCCAGAGGATCGAATCTGAATGAACGGGCAATTCAGATTTACCGAATTCCGTCACAAGGTGCTTGTTATCGATTTGGTTCAAGACGCCTTATTGAACGGTATCTTTGAGATGCTTGGATTGGATTTTGGGGTTTTACGCCGAAAGATCCAAAAGCAGGAAAAAGATGCGCTAAATTCAAGATAAAAATAAATGGTAATTGGTAATTTTTTGTTAACGTCGTACTAGAGCAACACAACGGGCTATTGACGACGGTCCGGAATCAGTCCCTTAAGGGAAAGATCCGAGGACAACACCTCGTAATTTTGAACCACTGGCATATGACGAAGCAACACATGAACTGGCAAACCACTCTCCAAACTTCCACACCAATCCAACGTGAGAACTATCGGCCACGACAGATTTAATGTGTGCCAGCCACCTCTACACCATACGCTTACAAACATCCATGCCCGGACCCGGATTCGAACCAGGAACCTTCCGATCTAGAGGCTAACACCTTAATCACTATATCGGTTGGTCGGCATAATTAATATAGAGAAAGTATTCGTGGGGGAAAAAAATAAAGTAGAGATTATAAACTGAAACAGTATGCTGGTAATGGTAATGGTAATTTTAGTTAACGTCGTACTAGAGCTACACAACGGGCTATTGACGACGGTCCGGAATCAGTCCCTTAAGCGAAAGATCCGAGGACAACACCTCGTAATTTTGAACCACGATCAGATGACAAAGCAACACCTGAGCTGGCACCCCACTCTCCAAACTTCCACGCCAACCCAACGTGAGGACTTTCGGCCACGACATATTTAAGGTGCACCAGCCGCCTCTACACCATACGTTTACAAACATCCATGCCCGGACCCGGATTCGAACCAGGAACCTTCCGATCTAGAGGCTAACACCTTAATCACTATATCGATTGCTCGCCATAATTAATATCGAGAAAGTGTTCGTGGGGGAAAAAATAAAGTAGAGATTATAAACTGAAACAGTATGCTGGAATTTTATGATTAAAAACATACCAATCAACAACATGACGTATAAGATAAAAACAGTGGAAACAATAGATGATATAAATATCATGATGGATAAAAAAACGATGAGATTTTAATGTCTAATGTTACTTTAGAAAGGGAAAAGATTTCTCTGAGGGTTTTCCCCAACAAGATCTTGTTGGGTTGGTGAGGAAGTTTGGAGAATGGGGTGCCAGCTCAGGTAATGCTTCGTCATCTGACCGTGGTTCAAAATTACGAGGTATTGTCCTCGGATCTTTCCTTTAAGGCACTAATTACGGACCGTCGTCAATAGCCCGTTGTGTTGCTCTAGTACGACGTTAACTAAACAATTACCAATTACCCAACAAGATCTGTTGGGTTGGTGTGGAAGTTTGGAGAGTGGTGTGCCCGCTCAGGTGTTGCTTCGTCATCTGACCGTGGTTCAAAATTACGAGGTATTGTCCTCGGATCTTTCCTTTAAGGCACTAATTACGGACCGTCGTCAATAGCCCGTTGTGTTGCTCTAGTACGACGTTAACTAAAATTACCATTACCATTACCGGTTGGTCGGCACTATTTCTGGTGCAGAACTCATTTCATAACGTATTTCGAACTTGACGTTACTTGGTTTGTTTTTTGAATGTGACTTTAGAAAATCGCCAACGAAATTCCAAATTGATATATATGGTAGATCGACGCTAAATATTGCCCTAACGACGATAAGCTACAGAGCATTTGGGTAGCGGAAGTAAAACCTTTGCTTTCCCTCTGCTTTTTGTATGTTGACACTGCAACCCCCTCCTGTGGAAGTACTCAAAATCATTTCATTATGATTGGCAGTCCAAGCGATCAAGAACCAAGAAATCGGTTTTGCAAATGACGGGAAGACAAAACTGTCAAATTATTCCAAGGGAGAATAAAGATCTATAAACAGGCAAAGCAAATTGTTCATTGTCCTAGAACTGGCGACAGTTTTGGACTGGTTTTTGCACCAGACTGCCCACTACGGGGCAGTTTTTGACACAAAATTAAAGCACCAGGAGGGCTGAAGTGTGGTACCGCGGTGCAACCACTTCACTTGAAAGGGTTAATACAGAATGGTACACACTGACTCCTTACTTCAAGAAAAGGTTCAACCTATCACAGAGTATCAACGTGAAGTTTATAAACACCTAAGGGTAGTATTAAGATTGATCCCGGACCGTCGTCAATAACCCGTTGTGTTGCTCCTGTACGCCGTTAATTAAAGTACCTAGCTACCTAAAAGTAGGTAGGTAATTAACGTCACACTTGTGAAACACAACGGGCTATTGGTGATAGTCCGGAATCCATCCCGAAGGAAAAGAACCAAGGACATTGTGTCATCGTTTTAACAACGGTCAGTTGACGAGGTCTTGCCTGATGTCTGAAGCAGGCTCTCTATCCAATTCCATCAGCACGCTGTTGATTTCCGCGTAATTGCCCTCTACTCACACGCAGCTTCAGCACATCTACATATATCTGTTTGGCCAGAAGTTTCGTCGCTTGGCTTCGAAGACAAGTTTAAGCCCCTGTTGTTATGCAAAGGAAGTAGAGGACGCATGTCCAAAAATTTTCTCACGATAAGTCCAACGGTCCGATTCGTATTTCCGAAGTGTTGTTTCAATGTGGTGAGGACGTCTGCATAATTTTCCTCACTCACAGCAAAACCGGCCACTAGTCTTGCTGGTTCCTCCTGCAAGAGAGAAACCAGATAGGACATCTTCTCAATAGTAGAAATATCATTGGTTGATGTTCGCTTCAAAAATCTGGATGAAGGAATTCCACGTACTAATGTCACCATTGAACACAGGTAAATCAATCTTCGGTAATCGGGCAGTTGTTTTCCTCATTCCTTCGTTGGTTTCCTCATTCCTTCGTTGGTTTCCTCATTCCTTCGTTGGTTTTCTCATTCCTTCTTTGGTTTCCTCATTCCTTCGTTGGTTTTCTCATTCCTTCGTTGGTTTCCTCATTCCTTCGATGGTTTCCTCATTCCTTCGTTGGTTTCCTCATTCCTTCGTTGGTTTCCTCATTCCTTCGTTGGTTTCCTCATTCCTTCGTTGGTTTCCTCATTCCTTCGTTGGTTTCCTCATTCCTGTGTTGGTTTCCTCATTCCTTCGTTGGTTTCCTCATTCCTTCGATGGTTTCCTCATTAATTCGTTGGTTTCCTCATTCCTTCGTTGGTTTCCTCATTCCTTCGTTCGTTTCCTCATTCCTTCGTTGGTTTCCTCATTCCTTCGTTGGTTTCCTCATTCCTTCGTTGGTTTCCTCATTCCTTCGTTGGTTTCCTCATTCCTTTGTTGGTTTCCTCATTCCTACGTTGGTTTTATCATTCCTTCGTTGGTTTCCTCATTCCTTCGTTGGTTTCCTCATTCCTTCGATGGTTTCCTCATTCCTTCGTTGGTTTCCTCATTCCTTCGTTGGTTTCCTCATTCCTTCGTTGGTTTCCTCATCCCTTCGTTGGTTTCCTCATTCCTTCGTTGGTTTTCTCATTCCTTCGTTGGTTTCCTCATTCCTTCGTTGGTTTCCTCATTCCTTCGATGGTTTCCTCATTCCTTCGTTGGTTTTCTCATTCCTTCGTTGGTTTCCTCATTCCTACGTTGGTTTCCTCATTCCTTCGTTGGTTTTCTCATTCCTTCGTTGGTTTCCTCATTCCTTCGTTGGTTTCCTCATTCCTTCGTTGGTTTCCTCATACCTTCGTTGGTTTCCTCATTCCTTCGTTGGTTTCCTCATTCTTTCGTTGGTTTCCTCATTCCTTCGTTGGTTTCCTCATTCCTTCGTTGGTTTCCTCATTTCTTCGTTGGCTGATGAAACGGCACTGTCTCCTTCCTTTTTCGAATTGGTCTTTCCAGTACCTTGCAGACTATCTTCGATCCTTTGAAGGGCTCCGATTAACCTTTCCTGGTATTCGTATGAAGGTTCGATCATTTGTTCGTCCGTGTCGGCTGCTTCTTTTTCCATCAGACGTAGCTTAATTTCTTGAATGGGCTCGATAAACTTCTCTTGATAGCATTCGGCCAAATCCTCTTCTTTTGATAACTGTTCATCATCGTCGTCCGTCTGCTCTGTAGAAATATGTCATCGAGTTATACGACAACGTTTGGTAATTGGTAATTTTTTAGTTAACGTCGTACTAGAGCAACACAACGGGCTATTGACGACGGTCCGGGATCAGTCCCTTAAGGGAAAGATCCGAGGACAACACCTCGTAATTTTGAACTACTGGCATATGACGAAGCAACACATGAACTGGCAAACCACTCTCCAAACTTCCACACCAACCCAACGTGAGGACTCTCGGCCACGACAGATTTAATGTGTGCCAGCCACCTCTACACCATACGCTTACAAACATCCATGCCCGGACCCGGATTCGAACCAGGAACCTTCCGATCTAGAGGCTAACACCTTAATCACTATATCGGTTGGTCGGCATAATTAACATAGAGAAAGTGTTCGTGGGGGAAAAAAATAAAGTAGAGATTATAAACTGAAACAGTATGCTGGTAATGGTAATGGTAATTTTAGTTAACGTCTTACTAGAGCAACACAACGGGCTATTGACGACGGTCCGGAATCAGTCCCTTAAGGGAAAGATTCGAGGACAACACCTCGTAATTTTGAACCATGGTCAGATGACGAAGCAACACCTGAGCTGGCACCCCACTCTCCAAACTTCCACGCCAACCCAACGTGAGGAGTTTCGGCCACGACAGATTTAAGGTGCACCAGCCGCCTCTACACCATACGTTTACAAATATCCATGCCCGGACTCGGATTCGAACCAGGAACCTTCCGATCTAGAGGCTAACACTTTAACCACTTAACCGGTTGGTCGGCATAATTAATATAGAGAAAGTGTTCGTGTGGGAAAAAAATAAAGTAGAGATTATAAACTGAAACAGTATGCTGGAATTTTATGATTAAAAACATACCAATCAACAACATGACGTATAAGATAAAAACAATGGAAACAATAGATGATATAAATATCATGATGGATAAAAAAAAGATGAGATTTTAATGTCTAATCTTACTTTAGAAAGGGAAAAGATTTCTCTGAGGGTTTTCCCCAACAAGATCTTGTTGGGTTGGTGAGGAAGTTTGGAGAATGGGGTGCCAGCTCAGATAATGCTTCGTCATCTGACCGTGGTTCAAAATTACGAGGTATTGTCCTCGGATCTTTCCTTTAAGGCACTAATTACGGACCGTCGCCAATAGCCCGTTGTGTTGCTCTAGTACGACGTTAACTAAAATTACCATTACCATTACCGGTTGGTCGGCACTATTTCTGGTGCAGAACTCATTTCATGACGTATTTTGAACTTGACGTTACTTGGTTTGTTTTTTGAATGTGACTTTAGAAAATCGCCAACGAAATTCCAAATTGATATATACGGTAGATCGACGCTAAATATTGGCCAAACGACGATAAGCTACAGAGCAATTGGGTTGCGGAAGTAAAACCTTTGCTTTCCCTCTGCTTTTTGTATGTTGACACTGCAACCCCCTCCTGTGGAAGTACTCAAAATCATTTCATTATGATTGGCAGTCCAAGCGATCAAGAACCAAGAAATCAGTTTTGCAAATGATGGGAAGACAAAACTGTCAAATTATTCCAAGGGAGAATAAAGATATATAAGCAGGCAAAGCAAATTGTTCATTGTCCTAGAACTGGCGACAGTTTTGGACTGGTTTTTGCACCAGACTGCCCACTACGGGGCAGTTTTTGACACAAAATTAAAGCACCAGGAGGGCTGAAGTGTGGTACCGCGGTGCAACCACTTTACTTGAAAGGGTTAATACAGAATGGTACACACTGACTCCTTACTTCAAGAAAAGGTTCAACCTATCACAGAGTATCAACGTGAAGTGTATAAACACCTAAGGGTAGTATTAAGATTGATCCCGGACCGTCGTCAATAACCCGTTGTGTTGCTCCTGTACGCCGTTAATTAAAGTACCTAGCTACCTAAAAGTAGGTAGGTAATTAACGTCACACTTGTGAAACACAACGGGCTATTGGTGATAGTCCGGGATCCATCCCGAAGGAAAAGAACCAAGGACATTGTGTCGTCGTTTTAACAACGGTCAGTTGACGAGGTCTTGCCTGATGTCTGAAGCAGGCTCTCTATCCAATTCCATCAGCACGCTGTTGATTTCCGCGTAATTGCTCTCTACTCACACGCAGCTTCAGCACATCTACATATATGTGTTTGGCCAGAAGTTTCGTCGCTTGGCTTCGAAGACAAGTTTAAGCCCCTGTTGTTATGCAAAGGAAGTAGAGGACGCATGTCCAAAAATTTTCTCAAGATAAGTCCAACGGTCCGATTCGTATTTCCGAAGTGTTGTTTCAATGTGGTGAGGATGTCTGCATAATTTTCCTCACTCACAGCAAAACCGGCCACTAGTCTTGCTGGTTCCTCCTGCAAGAGAGAAACCAGATAGGACATCTTCTCAATAGTAGAAATATCATTGGTTGATGTTCGCTTCAAAAATCTGGATGAAGGAATTCCACGTACTAATGTCACCGTTGAACACAGGTAAATCAATATTCGGTAATCGGGCAGTTGTTTTCCTCATTCCTTCGTTGGTTTCCCCATTCCTTCGTTGGTTTTCTCATTCCTTCTTTGGTTTCCTCATTCCTTCGTTGGTTTCCTCATTCCTTCGTTGGTTTCCTCATTCCTTCGATGGTTTCCTCATTCCTTCGATGGTTTCCTCATTCCTTCGTTGGTTTCCTCATTCCTTCGTTGGTTTCCTCATTCCTTCGTTGGTTTCCTCATTCCTTCGTTGGTTTCCTCATTCCTTCGTTGGTTTCCTCATTCTTTCGTTGGTTTCCTCATTCCTTCGTTGGTTTCCTCATTCCTTCGTTGGTTTTCTCATTCCTTCGTTGGTTTCCTCATTCCTTCGTTGGTTTCCTCATTCCTTCGTTGGTTTCCTCATTCCTGTGTTGGTTTCCTCATTCCTTCGTTGGTTTCCTCATTCCTTCGATGGTTTCCTCATTCCTTCGTTGGTTTCCTCATTCCTTCGTTGGTTTCCTCATTCCTTCGTTGGTTTCCTCATTCCTTCGTTGGTTTCCTCATTCCTACGTTGGTTTCCTCATTCCTTCGTTGGTTTTCTCATTCCTTCGTTGGTTTCCTCATTCCTACGTTGGTTTCCTCATTCCTTCGTTGGTTTACACATTCCTTCGTTGGTTTCCTCATTCCTTCGTTGGTTTCCTCATTCGTTCGATGGTTTCCTCATTCGTTCGATGGTTTCCTCATTCCTTCGTTGGTTTCCTCATTCCTTCGTTGGTTTTCTCATTCCTTCGTTGGTTTTCTCATTCCTACGTTGGTTTCCTCATTCCTTCGTTGGTTTCCTCATTCCTTCGTTGGTTTACTCATTCCTTCGTTGGTTTCCTCATTCCTTCGTTGGTTTCCTCATTCCTTCGTTGGTTTCCTCATTCCTTCGTTGGTTTCCTCATTCCTTCGTTGGTTTCCTCATTCCTTCGTTGGTTTCCTCATTCCTTCGTTGGTTTCCTCAATCATTCGTTGGTTTCCTCATTCCTTCGTTGGTTTCCTCATTCCTTCGTTGGTTTCCTCATTCCTTCGTTGGTTTCCTCATTCCTTCGTTGTTTTCCTCATTCCTTCTTTGGTTTCCTCATTCCTTCGTTGGTTTTCTCATTCCTTCGTTGGTTTCCTCATTCCTTCGATGGTTTCCTCATTCCTTCGTTGGTTTCCTCATTCCTTCGTTGGTTTCCTCATTCCTTCGTTGGTTTCCTCATTCCTTCGTTGGTTTCCTCATTCCTTCGTTGGTTTCCTCATTCCTTCGTTGGTTTCCTCATTCCTTCGTTGGTTTCCTCATTCCTTCGATGGTTTCCTCATTCCTTCGTTGGTTTCCTCATTCCTTCGTTGGTTTCCTCATTCCTTGTTGGTTTCCTCATTCCTTCGTTGGTTTCCTCATTCCTTCGTTGGTTTCCTCATTCCTTCGTTGGTTTCCAAATTCCTTCGTTGGTTTCCTCATTCATTCGTTGGTTTCCTCATTCCTTCGTTGGTTTCCTCATTCCTTCTTTGGTTTACTCATTCCTTCGTTGGTTTCCTCATTCCTTCGATGGTTTCCTCATTCCTTCGTTGGTTTCCTCATTCCTTCGTTGGTTTCCTCATTCCTTCGTTGGTTTCCTCATTCCTTCGTTCGTTTCCTCATTCCTTCGTTGGCTTCCTCATTCCTTCGTTGGTTTCCTCATTCCTTCGTTGGTTTCCTCATTCCTTCGTTGGTTTCCTCATTCCTTCGTTGGTTTCCTCATTCCTTCGTTGGTTTCCTCATTCCTTCGTTGGTTTTCTCATTCCTTCGTTGGTTTCCTCATTCCTTCGATGGTTTCCTCGTTCCTTCGATGGTTTCCTCATTCCTTCGATGGTTTCCTCATTCCTTCGTTGGTTTCCTCATTCCTTCGTTGGTTTCCTCATTCCTTCGTTGGTTTCCTCATTCTTTCGTTGGTTTCCTCATTCCTTCGTTGGTTTCCTCAATCATTCGTTGGTTTCCTCATTCCTTCGTTGGTTTCCTCATTCCTTCGTTGGTTTCCTCATTCCTTCGTTGGTTTCCTCATTCCTTCGTTGTTTTCCTCATTCCTTCGTTGGTTTCCTCATTCCTTCGTTGGTTTTCTCATTCCTTCGTTGGTTTCCTCATTCCTTCGATGGTTTCCTCATTCCTTCGTTGGTTTCCTCATTCCTTCGTTGGTTTCCTCATTCCTTCGTTGGTTTCCTCATTCCTTCGTTGGTTTCCTCATTCCTTCGTTGGTTTCCTCATTCCTTCGATGGTTTCCTCATTCCTTCGTTGGTTTCCTCATTCCTTCGTTGGTTTCCTCATTCCTTGTTGGTTTCCTCATTCCTTCGTTGGTTTCCTCATTCCTTCGTTGGTTTCCTCATTCCTTCGTTGGTTTCCAAATTCCTTCGTTGGTTTCCTCATTCATTCGTTGGTTTCCTCATTCCTTCGTTGGTTTCCAAATTCCTTCGTTGGTTTCCTCATTCATTCGTTGGTTTCCTCATTCCTTCGTTGGTTTCCTCATTCCTTCTTTGGTTTACTCATTCCTTCGTTGGTTTCCTCATTCCTTCGATGGTTTCCTCATTCCTTCGTTGGTTTCCTCATTCCTTCGTTGGTTTCCTCATTCCTTCGTTGGTTTCCTCATTCCTTCGTTCGTTTCCTCATTCCTTCGTTGGCTTCCTCATTCCTTCGTTGGTTTCCTCATTCCTTCGTTGGTTTCCTCATTCCTTCGTTGGTTTCCTCATTCCTTCGTTGGTTTCCTCATTCCTTCGTTGGTTTCCTCATTCCTTCGTTGGTTTTCTCATTCCTTCGTTGGTTTCCTCATTCCTTCGATGGTTTCCTCGTTCCTTCGATGGTTTCCTCATTCCTTCGATGGTTTCCTCATTCCTTCGTTGGTTTCCTCATTCCTTCGTTGGTTTCCTCATTCCTTCGTTGGTTTCCTCATTCTTTCGTTGGTTTCCTCATTCCTTCGTTGGTTTCCTCAATCATTCGTTGGTTTCCTCATTCCTTCGTTGGTTTCCTCATTCCTTCGTTGGTTTCCTCATTCCTTCGTTGGTTTCCTCATTCCTTCGTTGTTTTCCTCATTCCTTCGTTGGTTTCCTCATTCCTTCGTTGGTTTTCTCATTCCTTCGTTGGTTTCCTCATTCCTTCGATGGTTTCCTCATTCCTTCGTTGGTTTCCTCATTCCTTCGTTGGTTTCCTCATTCCTTCGTTGGTTTCCTCATTCCTTCGTTGGTTTCCTCATTCCTTCGTTGGTTTCCTCATTCCTTCGTTGGTTTCCTCATTCCTTCGTTGGTTTCCTCATTCCTTCGATGGTTTCCTCATTCCTTCGTTGGTTTCCTCATTCCTTCGTTGGTTTCCTCAATCATTCGTTGGTTTCCTCATTCCTTCGTTGGTTTCCTCATTCCTTCGTTGGTTTCCTCATTCCTTCGTTGGTTTCCTCATTCCTTCGTTGTTTTCCTCATTCCTTCGTTGGTTTCCTCATTCCTTCGTTGGTTTTCTCATTCCTTCGTTGGTTTCCTCATTCCTTCGATGGTTTCCTCATTCCTTCGTTGGTTTCCTCATTCCTTCGTTGGTTTCCTCATTCCTTCGTTGGTTTCCTCATTCCTTCGTTGGTTTCCTCATTCCTTCGTTGGTTTCCTCATTCCTTCGTTGGTTTCCTCATTCCTTCGTTGGTTTCCTCATTCCTTCGTTGGTTTCCTCATTCCTTCGTTGGTTTCCTCATTCCTTGTTGGTTTCCTCATTCCTTCGTTGGTTTCCTCATTCCTTCGTTGGTTTCCTCATTCCTTCGTTGGTTTCCAAATTCCTTCGTTGGTTTCCTCATTCATTCGTTGGTTTCCTCATTCCTTCGTTGGTTTCCTCATTCCTTCTTTGGTTTACTCATTCCTTCGTTGGTTTCCTCATTCCTTCGTTGGTTTCCTCATTCCTTCGATGGTTTCCTCATTCCTTCGTTGGTTTCCTCATTCCTTCGTTGGTTTCCTCATTCCTTCGTTGGTTTCCTCATTCCTTCGTTCGTTTCCTCATTCCTTCGTTGGCTTCCTCATTCCTTCGTTGGTTTCCTCATTCCTTCGTTGGTTTCCTCATTCCTTCGTTGGTTTCCTCATTCCTTCGTTGGTTTCCTCATTCCTTCGTTGGTTTCCTCATTCCTTCGTTGGTTTTCTCATTCCTTCGTTGGTTTCCTCATTCCTTCGATGGTTTCCTCATTCCTTCGATGGTTTCCTCATTCCTTCGATGGTTTCCTCATTCCTTCGTTGGTTTCCTCATTCCTTCGTTGGTTTCCTCATTCCTTCGTTGGTTTCCTCATTCCTTCGTTGGTTTCCTCATTCTATCGTTGGCTTCCTCATTCCTTCGTTGGTTTCCTCATTCCTTCGTTGGTTTCCTCATTCCTTCGTTGGTTTCCTCATTCTTTCGTTGGTTTCCTCATTCCTTCGTTGGTTTCCTCATTCCTTCGTTGGTTTTCTCATTCCTTCGTTGGTTTCCTCATTCCTTCGTTGGTTTCCTCATTCCTTCGTTGGTTTTCTCATTCCTGTGTTGGTTTCCTCATTCCTTCGTTGGTTTCCTCATTCCTTCGTTGGTTTCCTCATTCCTTCGTTGGTTTTCTCATTCCTTCGTTGGTTTCCTCATTCTTACGTTGGTTTACTCATTCCTTCGTTGGTTTCCTCATTCCTTTGTTGGTTTCCTCATTCGTTCGATGGTTTCCTCATTCCTTCGTTGGTTTCCTCATTCCTTCGTTGGTTTCCTCATTCCTTCGTTGGTTTTCTCATTCCTTCGTTGGTTTCCTCATTCCTACGTTGGTTTCCTCATTCCTTCGTTGGTTTACTCATTCCTTCGTTGGTTTCCTCATTCCTTCGTTGGTTTCCTCATTCTTTCGATGGTTTCCTCATTCCTTCGTTGGTTTCCTCATTCCTTCGTTGGTTTCCTCATTCCTTCGTTGGTTTCCTCATTCCTTCGTTGGTTTCCTCATTCCTTCGTTGGTTTCCTCATTCCTTCGCTGGTTTCCTCATTCCTTCTTTGGTTTCCTCATTCCTTCGTTGGTTTCCTCATTCCTTCGTTGGTTTCCTCATTCCTTCGTTGGTTTCCTCATTCCTTCGTTGGTTTCTTCATTCCTTCGATGGTTTCCTCATTCCTTCGTTGGTTTCCTCATTCCTTCGTTGATTTCCTCATTCCTTCGTTGGTTTCCTCATTCCTTCGTTGGTTTCCTCATTCCTTCGTTGGTTTCCTCATTCCTTCGTTGGTTTCCTCATTCTTTCGTTGGTTTCCTCATTCCTTCGTTGGTTTCCTCATTCCTTCGTTGGTTTCCTCATTCTTTCGTTGGTTTTCTCATTCCTTCGTTGGTTTCCTCATTCCTACGTTGGTTTCCTCATTCCTTCGTTGGTTTTCTCATTCCTTCGTTGGTTTTCTCATTGCTTCGTTGGTTTCCTCATTCCTTCGATGGTTTCCTCATTCCTTCGTTGGTTTCCTCATTCCTTCGTTGGTTTCCTCATTCCTTCGTTGGTTTCCTCATTCCTTCGTTGGTTTCCTCATTCCTTCGATGGTTTCCTCATTCCTTCGATGGTTTCCTCATTCCTTCGTTGGTTTCCTCATTCCTTCGTTGGTTTCCTCATTCCTTCGTTGGTTTCCTCATTCCTTCGTTCGTTTCCTCATTCCTTCGTTGGTTTCCTCATTCCTTCGTTGGTTTCCTCATTCCTTCGTTGGTTTCCTCATTCCTTCGTTGGTTTCCTCATTCCTTCGTTGGTTTCCTCATTCCTTCGTTGGCTGATGAAACGGCACTGTCTCCTTCCTTTTTCGAATTGGTCTTTCCAGTACCTTGCAGACGATCTTCGATCCTTTGAAGGGCTCCGATTAACCTTTCCTGGTACTCGTATGAAGGTTCGATCATTTGTTCGTCCGTGTCGGCTGCTTCTTTTTCCATCAAACGTAGCTTAATTTCTTGAATGGGCTCGATAAACTTCTCTTGATAGCATTCGGCCAAATCCTCTTCTTTTGATAACTGTTCATCATCGTCGTCCGTCTGCTCTGTAGAAATATGTCATCGAGTTATACGACAACGTTTGGTAATTGGTAATTTTTTAGTTAACGTCGTACTAGAGCAACACAACGGGCTATTGACGACGGTCCGGGATCAGTCCCTTAAGGGAAAGATCCGAGGACAACACCTCGTAATTTTGAACTACTGGCATATGACGAAGCAACACATGAACTGGCAAACCACTCTCCAAACTTCCACACCAACCCAACGTGAGGACTCTCGGCCACGACAGATTTAATGTGTGCCAGCCACCTCTACACCATACGCTTACAAACATCCATGGCCGGACCCGGATTCGAACCAGGAACCTTCCGATCTAGAGGCTAACACCTTAATCACTATATCGGTTGGTCGGCATAATTAATATAGAGAAAGTGTTCGTGGGGGAAAAAAATAAAGTAGAGATTATAAACTGAAACAGTATGCTGGTAATGGTAATGGTAATTTTAGTTAACGTCTTACTAGAGCAACACAACGGGCTATTGACGACGGTCCGGAATCAGTCCCTTAAGGGAAAGATTCGAGGACAACACCTCGTAATTTTGAACCACGGTCAGATAACGAAGCAACACCTGAGCTGGCACCCCACTCTCCAAACTTCCACGCCAACCCAACGTGAGGATTTTCGGCCACGACAGATTTAAGGTGCACCAGCCGCCTCTACACCATACGTTTACAAACATCCATGCCCGGACCCGGATTCGAACCAGGAACCTTCCGATCTAGAGGCTAACACTTTAACCACTTAACCGGTTGGTCGGCATAATTAATATAGAGAAAGTGTTCGTGTGGGAAAAAAATAAAGTAGAGATTATAAACTGAAACAGTATGCTGGAATTTTATGATTAAAAACATACCAATCAACAACATGACGTATAAGATAAAAACAATGGAAACAATAGATGATATAAATATCATGATGGATAAAAAAAAAGATGAGAATTTATTGTCTAATCTTACTTTAGAAAGGGAAAAGATTTCTCTGAGGGTTTTCCCCAACAAGATCTTGTTGGGTTGGTGAGGAAGTTTGGAGAATGGGGTGCCAGCTCAGGTAATGCTTCGTCATCTGACCGTGGTTCAAAATTACGAGGTATTGTCCTCGGATCTTTCCTTTAAGGCACTAATTACGGACCGTCGTCAATAGCCCGTTGTGTTGCTCTAGTACGACGTTAACTAAAATTACCATTACCGGTTGGTCGGCACTATTTCTGGTGCAGAACTCATTTCATAACGTATTTCGAACTTGACGTTACTTGGTTTGTTTTTTGAATGTGACTTTAGAAAATCGCCAACGAAATTCCAAATTGATATATACGGTAGATCGACGCTAAATATTGGCCAAACGACGATAAGCTACAGAGCATTTGGGTAGCGGAAGTAAAACCTTTGCTTTCCCTCTGCTTTTTGTATGTTGACACTGCAACCCCCTCCTGTGGAAGTACTCAAAATCATTTCATTATGATTGGCAGTCCAAGCGATCAAGAACCAAGAAATCGGTTTTGCAAATGACGGGAAGACAACATTGTCAAATTATTCCAATGGAGAATAAAGATCTATAAGCAGGCAAAGCAAATTGTTCATTGTCCTAGAACTGGCGACAGTTTTGGACTGGTTTTTGCACCAGACTGCCCACTACGGGGCAGTTTTTGACACAAAATTAAAGCACCAGGAGGGCTGAAGTGTGGTACCGCGGTGCAACCACTTCACTTGAAAGGGTTAATACAGAATGGTACACACTGACTCCTTACTTCAAGAAAAGGTTCAACCTATCACAGAGTATCAACGTGAAGTTTATAAACACCTAAGGGTAGTATTAAGATTGATCCCGGACCGTCGTCAATAACCCGTTGTGTTGCTCCTGTACGCCGTTAATTAAAGTACCTAGCTACCTAAAAGTAGGTAGGTAATTAACGTCACACTTGTGAAACACAACGGGCTATTGGTGATCGTCCGGGATCCATCCCGAAGGAAAAGAACCAAGGACATTGTGTCGTCGTTTTAACAACGGTCAGTTGACGAGGTCTTGCCTGATGTCTGAAGCAGGCTCTCTATCCAATTCCATCAGCACGCTGTTGATTTCCGCGTAATTGCTCTCTACTCACACGCAGCTTCAGCACATCTACATATATCTGTTTGGCCAGAAGTTTCGTCGCTTGGCTTCGAAGACAAGTTTAAGCCCCTGTTGTTATGCAAAGGAAGTAGAGGACGCATGTCCAAAAATTTTCTCACGATAAGTCCAACGGTCCGATTCGTATTTCCGAAGTGTTGTTTCAATGTGGTGAGGACGTCTGCATAATTTTCCTCACTCACAGCAAAACCGGCCACTAGTCTTGCTGGTTCCTCCTGCAAGAGAGAAACCAGATAGGACATCTTCTCAATAGTAGAAATATCATTGGTTGATGTTCGCTTCAAAAATCTGGATGAAGGAATACCACGTACTAATGTCACCGTTGAACACAGGTAAATATATCTTCGGTAATCGGGCAGTTATTTTCCTCATTCCTTCGTTGGTTTCCTCATTCCTTCGTTGGTTTACTCATTCCTTCTTTGGTTTCCTCATTCCTTCGTTGGTTTCCTCATTCCTTCGTTGATTTCCTCATTCCTTCGTTGGTTTCCTCATTCCTTCGTTGGTTTTCTCATTCCTTCGTTGGTTTCCTCATTCCTTCGATGGTTTCCTCATTCCTTCGTTGGTTTCCTCATTCCTTCGTTGGTTTCCTCATTCCTTCGTTGGTTTCCTCATTCCTTCGTTGGTTTCCTCATTCCTTCGTTGGTTTCCTCATTCCTTCGTTGGTTTCCTCATTCCTTCGTTGGTTTCCTCATTCCTTCGTTGGTTTCCTCATTCTTTCGTTGGTTTCCTCATTCCTTCGTTGGTTTCCTCATTCCTTCGATGGTTTCCTCATTCCTTCGATGGTTTACTCATTCCTTCGATGGTTTCCTCATTCCTTCGTTGGTTTCCTCATTCCTTCGTTGGTTTCCTCATTCCTTCGTTGGTTTCCTCATTCCTTCGTTGGTTTCCTTATTCCTTCGTTGGTTTTCTCATTCTTTCGATGGTTTCCTCATTCCTTCGTTGGTTTCCTCATTCCTTCGTTGGTTTCCTCATTCCTTCGTTGGTTTCCTCATTCCTTCGTTGGTTTCCTCATTCCTTCGTTGGTTTTCTCATTCCTTCGTTGGTTTCCTCATTCCTACGTTGGTTTACTCATTCCTTCGTTGGTTTCCTCATTCCTTTGTTGGTTTCCTCATTCGTTCGATGGTTTCCTCATTCCTTCGTTGGTTTCCTCATTCCTTCGTTGGTTTCCTCATTCCTTCGTTGGTTTTCTCATTCCTTCGTTGGTTTCCTCATTCCTACGTTGGTTTCCTCATTCCTTCGTTGGTTTACTCATTCCTTCGTTGGTTTCCTCATTCCTTCGTTGGTTTCCTCATTCGTTCGATGGTTTCCTCATTCCTTCGTTGGTTTCCTCATTCCTTCGTTGGTTTCCTCATTCCTTCGTTGGTTTCCTCATTCCTTCGTTGGTTTCCTCATTCCTTCGTTGGTTTCCTCATTCCTTCTTTGGTTTCCTCATTCCTTCGTTGGTTTCCTCATTCCTTCGTTGGTTTCCTCATTCCTTCGTTGGTTTCCTCATTCCTTCGTTGGTTTCCTCATTCCTTCGTTGGTTTCCTCATTCCTTCGTTGGTTTCCTCATTCCTTCGTTGGTTTCCTCATTCCTTCGTTGGTTTCCTCATTCCTTCGTTGGTTTCCTCATTCCTTCGTTGGTTTCCTCATTCCTTCGTTGGTTTCCTCATTCCTTCGATGGTTTCCTCATTCCTTCGTTGGTTTCCTCATTCCTTCGTTGGTTTCCTCATTCCTTGTTGGTTTCCTCATTCCTTCGTTGGTTTCCTCATTCCTTCGTTGGTTTCCTCATTCCTTCGTTGGTTTCCAAATTCCTTCGTTGGTTTCCTCATTCATTCGTTGGTTTCCTCATTCCTTCGTTGGTTTCCTCATTCCTTCTTTGGTTTACTCATTCCTTCGTTGGTTTCCTCATTCCTTCGTTGGTTTCCTCATTCCTTCGATGGTTTCCTCATTCCTTCGTTGGTTTCCTCATTCCTTCGTTGGTTTCCTCATTCCTTCGTTGGTTTCCTCATTCCTTCGTTCGTTTCCTCATTCCTTCGTTGGCTTCCTCATTCCTTCGTTGGTTTCCTCATTCCTTCGTTGGTTTCCTCATTCCTTCGTTGGTTTCCTCATTCCTTCGTTGGTTTCCTCATTCCTTCTTTGGTTTCCTCATTCCTTCGTTGGTTTCCTCATTCCTTCGTTGGTTTCCTCATTCCTTCGTTGGTTTCCTCATTCCTTCGTTGGTTTCTTCATTCCTTCGATGGTTTCCTCATTCCTTCGTTGGTTTCCTCATTCCTTCGTTGATTTCCTCATTCCTTCGTTGGTTTCCTCATTCCTTCGTTGGTTTCCTCATTCCTTCGTTGGTTTCCTCATTCCTTCGTTGGTTTCCTCATTCCTTCGTTGGTTTCCTCATTCTTTCGTTGGTTTCCTCATTCCTTCGTTGGTTTCCTCATTCCTTCGTTGGTTTCCTCATTCTTTCGTTGGTTTTCTCATTCCTTCGTTGGTTTCCTCATTCCTTCGTTGGTTTCCTCATTCCTTCGATGGTTTCCTCATTCCTTCGTTGGTTTCCTCATTCCTTCGTTGGTTTCCTCATTCCTTCGTTGGTTTCCTCATTCCTTCGTTCGTTTCCTCATTCCTTCGTTGGCTTCCTCATTCCTTCGTTGGTTTCCTCATTCCTTCGTTGGTTTCCTCATTCCTTCGTTGGTTTCCTCATTCCTTCGTTGGTTTCCTCATTCCTTCGTTGGTTTCCTCATTCCTTCGTTGGTTTTCTCATTCCTTCGTTGGTTTCCTCATTCCTTCGATGGTTTCCTCATTCCTTCGATGGTTTCCTCATTCCTTCGATGGTTTCCTCATTCCTTCGTTGGTTTCCTCATTCCTTCGTTGGTTTCCTCATTCCTTCGTTGGTTTCCTCATTCCTTCGTTGGTTTCCTCATTCTATCGTTGGCTTCCTCATTCCTTCGTTGGTTTCCTCATTCCTTCGTTGGTTTCCTCATTCCTTCGTTGGTTTCCTCATTCTTTCGTTGGTTTCCTCATTCCTTCGTTGGTTTCCTCATTCCTTCGTTGGTTTTCTCATTCCTTCGTTGGTTTCCTCATTCCTTCGTTGGTTTCCTCATTCCTTCGTTGGTTTTCTCATTCCTGTGTTGGTTTCCTCATTCCTTCGTTGGTTTCCTCATTCCTTCGTTGGTTTCCTCATTCCTTCGTTGGTTTTCTCATTCCTTCGTTGGTTTCCTCATTCTTACGTTGGTTTACTCATTCCTTCGTTGGTTTCCTCATTCCTTTGTTGGTTTCCTCATTCGTTCGATGGTTTCCTCATTCCTTCGTTGGTTTCCTCATTCCTTCGTTGGTTTCCTCATTCCTTCGTTGGTTTTCTCATTCCTTCGTTGGTTTCCTCATTCCTACGTTGGTTTCCTCATTCCTTCGTTGGTTTACTCATTCCTTCGTTGGTTTCCTCATTCCTTCGTTGGTTTCCTCATTCGTTCGATGGTTTCCTCATTCCTTCGTTGGTTTCCTCATTCCTTCGTTGGTTTCCTCATTCCTTCGTTGGTTTCCTCATTCCTTCGTTGGTTTCCTCATTCCTTCGTTGGTTTCCTCATTCCTTCGCTGGTTTCCTCATTCCTTCTTTGGTTTCCTCATTCCTTCGTTGGTTTCCTCATTCCTTCGTTGGTTTCCTCATTCCTTCGTTGGTTTCCTCATTCCTTCGTTGGTTTCTTCATTCCTTCGATGGTTTCCTCATTCCTTCGTTGGTTTCCTCATTCCTTCGTTGATTTCCTCATTCCTTCGTTGGTTTCCTCATTCCTTCGTTGGTTTCCTCATTCCTTCGTTGGTTTCCTCATTCCTTCGTTGGTTTCCTCATTCTTTCGTTGGTTTCCTCATTCCTTCGTTGGTTTCCTCATTCCTTCGTTGGTTTCCTCATTCTTTCGTTGGTTTTCTCATTCCTTCGTTGGTTTCCTCATTCCTACGTTGGTTTCCTCATTCCTTCGTTGGTTTTCTCATTCCTTCGTTGGTTTTCTCATTGCTTCGTTGGTTTCCTCATTCCTTCGATGGTTTCCTCATTCCTTCGTTGGTTTCCTCATTCCTTCGTTGGTTTCCTCATTCCTTCGTTGGTTTCCTCATTCCTTCGTTGGTTTCCTCATTCCTTCGATGGTTTCCTCATTCCTTCGATGGTTTCCTCATTCCTTCGTTGGTTTCCTCATTCCTTCGTTGGTTTCCTCATTCCTTCGTTGGTTTCCTCATTCCTTCGTTCGTTTCCTCATTCCTTCGTTGGTTTCCTCATTTCTTCGTTGGTTTCCTCATTCCTTCGTTGGTTTCCTCATTCCTTCGTTGGTTTCCTCATTCCTTCGTTGGTTTCCTCATTCCTTCGTTGGCTGATGAAACGGCACTGTCTCCTTCCTTTTTCGAATTGGTCTTTCCAGTACCTTGCAGACGATCTTCGATCCTTTGAAGGGCTCCGATTAACCTTTCCTGGTACTCGTATGAAGGTTCGATCATTTGTTCGTCCGTGTCGGCTGCTTCTTTTTCCATCAAACGTAGCTTAATTTCTTGAATGGGCTCGATAAACTTCTCTTGATAGCATTCGGCCAAATCCTCTTCTTTTGATAACTGTTCATCATCGTCGTCCGTCTGCTCTGTAGAAATATGTCATCGAGTTATACGACAACGTTTGGTAATTGGTAATTTTTTAGTTAACGTCGTACTAGAGCAACACAACGGGCTATTGACGACGGTCCGGGATCAGTCCCTTAAGGGAAAGATCCGAGGACAACACCTCGTAATTTTGAACTACTGGCATATGACGAAGCAACACATGAACTGGCAAACCACTCTCCAAACTTCCACACCAACCCAACGTGAGGACTCTCGGCCACGACAGATTTAATGTGTGCCAGCCACCTCTACACCATACGCTTACAAACATCCATGGCCGGACCCGGATTCGAACCAGGAACCTTCCGATCTAGAGGCTAACACCTTAATCACTATATCGGTTGGTCGGCATAATTAATATAGAGAAAGTGTTCGTGGGGGAAAAAAATAAAGTAGAGATTATAAACTGAAACAGTATGCTGGTAATGGTAATGGTAATTTTAGTTAACGTCTTACTAGAGCAACACAACGGGCTATTGACGACGGTCCGGAATCAGTCCCTTAAGGGAAAGATTCGAGGACAACACCTCGTAATTTTGAACCACGGTCAGATAACGAAGCAACACCTGAGCTGGCACCCCACTCTCCAAACTTCCACGCCAACCCAACGTGAGGATTTTCGGCCACGACAGATTTAAGGTGCACCAGCCGCCTCTACACCATACGTTTACAAACATCCATGCCCGGACCCGGATTCGAACCAGGAACCTTCCGATCTAGAGGCTAACACTTTAACCACTTAACCGGTTGGTCGGCATAATTAATATAGAGAAAGTGTTCGTGTGGGAAAAAAATAAAGTAGAGATTATAAACTGAAACAGTATGCTGGAATTTTATGATTAAAAACATACCAATCAACAACATGACGTATAAGATAAAAACAATGGAAACAATAGATGATATAAATATCATGATGGATAAAAAAAAGATGAGAATTTATTGTCTAATCTTACTTTAGAAAGGGAAAAGATTTCTCTGAGGGTTTTCCCCAACAAGATCTTGTTGGGTTGGTGAGGAAGTTTGGAGAATGGGGTGCCAGCTCAGGTAATGCTTCGTCATCTGACCGTGGTTCAAAATTACGAGGTATTGTCCTCGGATCTTTCCTTTAAGGCACTAATTACGGACCGTCGTCAATATCCCGTTGTGTTGCTCTAGTACGACGTTAACTAAAATTACCATTACCGGTTGGTCGGCACTATTTCTGGTGCAGAACTCATTTCATAACGTATTTCGAACTTGACGTTACTTGGTTTGTTTTTTGAATGTGACTTTAGAAAATCGCCAACGAAATTCCAAATTGATATATACGGTAGATCGACGCTAAATATTGGCCAAACGACGATAAGCTACAGAGCATTTGGGTAGCGGAAGTAAAACCTTTGCTTTCCCTCTGCTTTTTGTATGTTGACACTGCAACCCCCTCCTGTGGAAGTACTCAAAATCATTTCATTATGATTGGCAGTCCAAGCGATCAAGAACCAAGAAATCGGTTTTGCAAATGACGGGAAGACAACATTGTCAAATTATTCCAATGGAGAATAAAGATCTATAAGCAGGCAAAGCAAATTGTTCATTGTCCTAGAACTGGCGACAGTTTTGGACTGGTTTTTGCACCAGACTGCCCACTACGGGGCAGTTTTTGACACAAAATTAAAGCACCAGGAGGGCTGAAGTGTGGTACCGCGGTGCAACCACTTCACTTGAAAGGGTTAATACAGAATGGTACACACTGACTCCTTACTTCAAGAAAAGGTTCAACCTATCACAGAGTATCAACGTGAAGTTTATAAACACCTAAGGGTAGTATTAAGATTGATCCCGGACCGTCGTCAATAACCCGTTGTGTTGCTCCTGTACGCCGTTAATTAAAGTACCTAGCTACCTAAAAGTAGGTAGGTAATTAACGTCACACTTGTGAAACACAACGGGCTATTGGTGATCGTCCGGGATCCATCCCGAAGGAAAAGAACCAAGGACATTGTGTCGTCGTTTTAACAACGGTCAGTTGACGAGGTCTTGCCTGATGTCTGAAGCAGGCTCTCTATCCAATTCCATCAGCACGCTGTTGATTTCCGCGTAATTGCTCTCTACTCACACGCAGCTTCAGCACATCTACATATATCTGTTTGGCCAGAAGTTTCGTCGCTTGGCTTCGAAGACAAGTTTAAGCCCCTGTTGTTATGCAAAGGAAGTAGAGGACGCATGTCCAAAAATTTTCTCACGATAAGTCCAACGGTCCGATTCGTATTTCCGAAGTGTTGTTTCAATGTGGTGAGGACGTCTGCATAATTTTCCTCACTCACAGCAAAACCGGCCACTAGTCTTGCTGGTTCCTCCTGCAAGAGAGAAACCAGATAGGACATCTTCTCAATAGTAGAAATATCATTGGTTGATGTTCGCTTCAAAAATCTGGATGAAGGAATACCACGTACTAATGTCACCGTTGAACACAGGTAAATATATCTTCGGTAATCGGGCAGTTATTTTCCTCATTCCTTCGTTGGTTTCCTCATTCCTTCGTTGGTTTACTCATTCCTTCTTTGGTTTCCTCATTCCTTCGTTGGTTTCCTCATTCCTTCGTTGATTTCCTCATTCCTTCGTTGGTTTCCTCATTCCTTCGTTGGTTTTCTCATTCCTTCGTTGGTTTCCTCATTCCTTCGATGGTTTCCTCATTCCTTCGTTGGTTTCCTCATTCCTTCGTTGGTTTCCTCATTCCTTCGTTGGTTTCCTCATTCCTTCGTTGGTTTCCTCATTCCTTCGTTGGTTTCCTCATTCCTTCGTTGGTTTCCTCATTCCTTCGTTGGTTTCCTCATTCCTTCGTTGGTTTCCTCATTCTTTCGTTGGTTTCCTCATTCCTTCGTTGGTTTCCTCATTCCTTCGATGGTTTCCTCATTCCTTCGATGGTTTACTCATTCCTTCGATGGTTTCCTCATTCCTTCGTTGGTTTCCTCATTCCTTCGTTGGTTTCCTCATTCCTTCGTTGGTTTCCTCATTCCTTCGTTGGTTTCCTCATTCCTTCGTTGGTTTTCTCATTCTTTCGATGGTTTCCTCATTCCTTCGTTGGTTTCCTCATTCCTTCGTTGGTTTCCTCATTCCTTCGTTGGTTTCCTCATTCCTTCGTTGGTTTCCTCATTCCTTCGTTGGTTTTCTCATTCCTTCGTTGGTTTCCTCATTCCTACGTTGGTTTACTCATTCCTTCGTTGGTTTCCTCATTCCTTTGTTGGTTTCCTCATTCGTTCGATGGTTTCCTCATTCCTTCGTTGGTTTCCTCATTCCTTCGTTGGTTTCCTCATTCCTTCGTTGGTTTTCTCATTCCTTCGTTGGTTTCCTCATTCCTACGTTGGTTTCCTCATTCCTTCGTTGGTTTACTCATTCCTTCGTTGGTTTCCTCATTCCTTCGTTGGTTTCCTCATTCGTTCGATGGTTTCCTCATTCCTTCGTTGGTTTCCTCATTCCTTCGTTGGTTTCCTCATTCCTTCGTTGGTTTCCTCATTCCTTCGTTGGTTCCCTCATTCCTTCGTTGGTTTCCTCATTCCTTCTTTGGTTTCCTCATTCCTTCGTTGGTTTCCTCATTCCTTCGTTGGTTTCCTCATTCCTTCGTTGGTTTCCTCATTCCTTCGTTGGTTTTCTCATTCCTTCGTTGGTTTCTTCATTCCTTCGATGGTTTCCTCATTCCTTCGTTGGTTTCCTCATTCCTTCGTTGATTTCCTCATTCCTTCGTTGGTTTCCTCATTCCTTCGTTGGTTTCCTCATTCCTTCGTTGGTTTCCTCATTCCTTCGTTGGTTTCCTCATTCTTTCGTTGGTTTCTTCATTCCTTCGTTGGTTTCCTCATTCCTTCGTTGGTTTCCTCATTCTTTCGTTGGTTTCTCATTGCTTCGTTGGTTTCCTCATTCCTTCGATGGTTTCCTCATTCCTTCGTTGGTTTCCTCATTCCTTCGTTGGTTTCCTCATTCCTTCGTTGGTTTCCTCATTCCTTCGTTGGTTTCCTCATTCCTTCGTTGGTTTCCTCATTCCTTCGTTGGTTTCCTCATTCCTTCGATGGTTTCCTCATTCCTTCGTTGCTTTCCTCATTCCTTCGTTGGTTTCCTCATTCCTTCGTTGGTTTCCTCATTCCTTCGTTCGTTTCCTCATTCCTTCGTTGGTTTCCTCATTCCTTCGTTGGTTTCCTCATTCCTTCGTTGGTTTCCTCATTCCTTCGTTGGCTGATGAAACGGCACTGTCTCCTTCCTTTTTCGAATTGGTCTTTCCAGTACCTTGCAGACTATCTTCGATCCTTTGAAGGGCTCCGATTAACCTTTCCTGGTACTCGTATGAAGGTTCGATCATTTGTTCGTCCGTGTCGGCTGCTTCTTTTTCCATCAAACGTAGCTTAATTTCTTGAATGGGCTCGATAAACTTCTCTTGATAGCATTCGGCCAAATCCTCTTCTTTTGATAACTGTTCATCATCGTCGTCCGTCTGCTCTGTAGAAATATGTCATCGAGTTATACGACAACGTTTGGTAATTGGTAATTTTTTAGTTAACGTCGTACTAGAGCAACACAACGGGCTATTGACGACGGTCCGGGATCAGTCCCTTAAGGGAAAGATCCGAGGACAACACCACGTAATTTTGAACTACTGGCATATGAAGAAGCAACACATGAACTGGCAAACCACTCTCCAAACTTCCACACCAACCCAACGTGAGGACTCTCGGCCACGACAGATTTAATGTGTGCCAGCCACCTCTACACCATACGCTTACAAACATCCATGCCCGGACCCGGATTCGAACCAGGAACCTTCCGATCTAGAGGCTAACACCTTAATCACTATATCGGTTGGTCGGCATAATTAATATAGAGAAAGTGTTCGTGGGGGAAAAAAATAAAGTAGAGATTATAAACTGAAACAGTATGCTGGTAATGGTAATGGTAATTTTAGTTAACGTCTTACTAGAGCAACACAACGGGCTATTGACGACGGTCCGGAATCAGTCCCTTAAGGGAAAGATTCGAGGACAACACCTCGTAATTTTGAACCACGGTCAGATAACGAAGCAACACCTGAGCTGGCACCCCACTCTCCAAACTTCCACGCCAACCCAACGTGAGGATTTTCGGCCACGACAGATTTAAGGTGCACCAGCCGCCTCTACACCATACGTTTACAAACATCCATGCCCGGACCCGGATTCGAACCAGGAACCTTCCGATCTAGAGGCTAACACTTTAACCACTTAACCGGTTGGTCGGCATAATTAATATAGTGAAAGTGTTCGTGTGGGAAAAAAATAAAGTAGAGATTATAAACTGAAACAGTATGCTGGAATTTTATGATTAAAAACATACCAATCAACAACATGACGTATAAGATAAAAACAATGGAAACAATAGATGATTTAAATATCATGATGGATAAAAAAAAAGATGAGAATTTATTGTCTAATCTTACTTTAGAAAGGGAAAAGATTTCTCTGAGGGTTTTCCCCAACAAGATCTTGTTGGGTTGGTGAGGAAGTTTGGAGAATGGGGTGCCAGCTCAGGTAATGCTTCGTCATCTGACCGTGGTTCAAAATTACGAGGTATTGTCCTCGGATCTTTCCTTTAAGGCACTAATTACGGACCGTCGTCAATAGCCCGTTGTGTTGCTCTAGTACGACGTTAACTAAAATTACCATTACCGGTTGGTCGGCACTATTTCTGGTGCAGAACTCATTTCATAACGTATTTCGAACTTGACGTTACTTGGTTTGTTTTTTGAATGTGACTTTAGAAAATCGCCAACGAAATTCCAAATTGATATATACGGTAGATCGACGCTAAATATTGGCCAAACGACGATAAGCTACAGAGCATTTGGGTAGCGGAAGTAAAACCTTTGCTTTCCCTCTGCTTTTTGTATGTTGACACTGCAACCCCCTCCTGTGGAAGTACTCAAAATCATTTCATTATGATTGGCAGTCCAAGCGATCAAGAACCAAGAAATCGGTTTTGCAAATGACGGGAAGACAACATTGTCAAATTATTCCAATGGAGAATAAAGATCTATAAGCAGGCAAAGCAAATTGTTCATTGTCCTAGAACTGGCGACAGTTTTGGACTGGTTTTTGCACCAGACTGCCCACTACGGGGCAGTTTTTGACACAAAATTAAAGCACCAGGAGGGCTGAAGTGTGGTACCGCGGTGCAACCACTTCACTTGAAAGGGTTAATACAGAATGGTACACACTGACTCCTTACTTCAAGAAAAGGTTCAACCTATCACAGAGTATCAACGTGAAGTTTATAAACACCTAAGGGTAGTATTAAGATTGATCCCGGACCGTCGTCAATAACCCGTTGTGTTGCTCCTGTACGCCGTTAATTAAAGTACCTAGCTACCTAAAAGTAGGTAGGTAATTAACGTCACACTTGTGAAACACAACGGGCTATTGGTGATCGTCCGGGATCCATCCCGAAGGAAAAGAACCAAGGACATTGTGTCGTCGTTTTAACAACGGTCAGTTGACGAGGTCTTGCCTGATGTCTGAAGCAGGCTCTCTATCCAATTCCATCAGCACGCTGTTGATTTCCGCGTAATTGCTCTCTACTCACACGCAGCTTCAGCACATCTACATATATCTGTTTGGCCAGAAGTTTCGTCGCTTGGCTTCGAAGACAAGTTTAAGCCCCTGTTGTTATGCAAAGGAAGTAGAGGACGCATGTCCAAAAATTTTCTCACGATAAGTCCAACGGTCCGATTCGTATTTCCGAAGTGTTGTTTCAATGTGGTGAGGACGTCTGCATAATTTTCCTCACTCACAGCAAAACCGGCCACTAGTCTTGCTGGTTCCTCCTGCAAGAGAGAAACCAGATAGGACATCTTCTCAATAGTAGAAATATCATTGGTTGATGTTCGCTTCAAAAATCTGGATGAAGGAATACCACGTACTAATGTCACCGTTGAACACAGGTAAATATATCTTCGGTAATCGGGCAGTTATTTTCCTCATTCCTTCGTTGGTTTCCTCATTCCTTCGTTGGTTTACTCATTCCTTCTTTGGTTTCCTCATTCCTTCGTTGGTTTCCTCATTCCTTCGTTGATTTCCTCATTCCTTCGTTGGTTTCCTCATTCCTTCGTTGGTTTTCTCATTCCTTCGTTGGTTTCCTCATTCCTTCGATGGTTTCCTCATTCCTTCGTTGGTTTCCTCATTCCTTCGTTGGTTTCCTCATTCCTTCGTTGGTTTCCTCATTCCTTCGTTGGTTTCCTCATTCCTTCGTTGGTTTCCTCATTCCTTCGTTGGTTTCCTCATTCCTTCGTTGGTTTCCTCATTCTTTCGTTGGTTTCCTCATTCCTTCGTTGGTTTCCTCATTCCTTCGATGGTTTCCTCATTCCTTCGATGGTTTACTCATTCCTTCGATGGTTTCCTCATTCCTTCGTTGGTTTCCTCATTCCTTCGTTGGTTTCCTCATTCCTTCGTTGGTTTCCTCATTCCTTCGTTGGTTTCCTCATTCCTTCGTTGGTTTTCTCATTCTTTCGATGGTTTCCTCATTCCTTCGTTGGTTTCCTCATTCCTTCGTTGGTTTCCTCATTCCTTCGTTGGTTTCCTCATTCCTTCGTTGGTTTTCTCATTCCTTCGTTGGTTTCCTCATTCCTACGTTGGTTTACTCATTCCTTCGTTGGTTTCCTCATTCCTTTGCTGGTTTCCTCATTCGTTCGATGGTTTCCTCATTCCTTCGTTGGTTTCCTCATTCCTTCGTTGGTTTCCTCATTCCTTCGTTGGTTTTCTCATTCCTTCGTTGGTTTCCTCATTCCTACGTTGGTTTCCTCATTCCTTCGTTGGTTTACTCATTCCTTCGTTGGTTTCCTCATTCCTTCGTTGGTTTCCTCATTCGTTCGATGGTTTCCTCATTCCTTCGTTGGTTTCCTCATTCCTTCGTTGGTTTCCTCATTCCTTCGTTGGTTTCCTCATTCCTTCGTTGGTTTCCTCATTCCTTCGTTGGTTTCCTCATTCCTTCTTTGGTTTCCTCATTCCTTCGTTGGTTTCCTCATTCCTTCGTTGGTTTCCTCATTCCTTCGTTGGTTTCCTCATTCCTTCGTTGGTTTTCTCATTCCTTCGTTGGTTTCTTCATTCCTTCGATGGTTTCCTCATTCCTTCGTTGGTTTCCTCATTCCTTCGTTGATTTCCTCATTCCTTCGTTGGTTTCCTCATTCCTTCGTTGGTTTCCTCATTCCTTCGTTGGTTTCCTCATTCCTTCGTTGGTTTCCTCATTCTTTCGTTGGTTTCTTCATTCCTTCGTTGGTTTCCTCATTCCTTCGTTGGTTTCCTCATTCTTTCGTTGGTTTCTCATTGCTTCGTTGGTTTCCTCATTCCTTCGATGGTTTCCTCATTCCTTCGTTGGTTTCCTCATTCCTTCGTTGGTTTCCTCATTCCTTCGTTGGTTTCCTCATTCCTTCGTTGGTTTCCTCATTCCTTCGTTGGTTTCCTCATTCCTTCGTTGGTTTCCTCATTCCTTCGATGGTTTCCTCATTCCTTCGTTGCTTTCCTCATTCCTTCGTTGGTTTCCTCATTCCTTCGTTGGTTTCCTCATTCCTTCGTTCGTTTCCTCATTCCTTCGTTGGTTTCCTCATTCCTTCGTTGGTTTCCTCATTCCTTCGTTGGTTTCCTCATTCCTTCGTTGGCTGATGAAACGGCACTGTCTCCTTCCTTTTTCGAATTGGTCTTTCCAGTACCTTGCAGACTATCTTCGATCCTTTGAAGGGCTCCGATTAACCTTTCCTGGTACTCGTATGAAGGTTCGATCATTTGTTCGTCCGTGTCGGCTGCTTCTTTTTCCATCAAACGTAGCTTAATTTCTTGAATGGGCTCGATAAACTTCTCTTGATAGCATTCGGCCAAATCCTCTTCTTTTGATAACTGTTCATCATCGTCGTCCGTCTGCTCTGTAGAAATATGTCATCGAGTTATACGACAACGTTTGGTAATTGGTAATTTTTTAGTTAACGTCGTACTAGAGCAACACAACGGGCTATTGACGACGGTCCGGGATCAGTCCCTTAAGGGAAAGATCCGAGGACAACACCACGTAATTTTGAACTACTGGCATATGAAGAAGCAACACATGAACTGGCAAACCACTCTCCAAACTTCCACACCAACCCAACGTGAGGACTCTCGGCCACGACAGATTTAATGTGTGCCAGCCACCTCTACACCATACGCTTACAAACATCCATGCCCGGACCCGGATTCGAACCAGGAACCTTCCGATCTAGAGGCTAACACCTTAATCACTATATCGGTTGGTCGGCATAATTAATATAGAGAAAGTGTTCGTGGGGGAAAAAATAAAGTAGAGATTATAAACTGAAACAGTATGCTGGTAATGGTAATGGTAATTTTAGTTAACGTCTTACTAGAGCAACACAACGGGCTATTGACGACGGTCCGGAATCAGTCCCTTAAGGGAAAGATTCGAGGACAACACCTCGTAATTTTGAACCACGGTCAGATAACGAAGCAACACCTGAGCTGGCACCCCACTCTCCAAACTTCCACGCCAACCCAACGTGAGGATTTTCGGCCACGACAGATTTAAGGTGCACCAGCCGCCTCTACACCATACGTTTACAAACATCCATGCCCGGACCCGGATTCGAACCAGGAACCTTCCGATCTAGAGGCTAACACTTTAACCACTTAACCGGTTGGTCGGCATAATTAATATAGTGAAAGTGTTCGTGTGGGAAAAAAATAAAGTAGAGATTATAAACTGAAACAGTATGCTGGAATTTTATGATTAAAAACATACCAATCAACAACATGACGTATAAGATAAAAACAATGGAAACAATAGATGATTTAAATATCATGATGGATAAAAAAAAAGATGAGAATTTATTGTCTAATCTTACTTTAGAAAGGGAAAAGATTTCTCTGAGGGTTTTCCCCAACAAGATCTTGTTGGGTTGGTGAGGAAGTTTGGAGAATGGGGTGCCAGCTCAGGTAATGCTTCGTCATCTGACCGTGGTTCAAAATTACGAGGTATTGTCCTCGGATCTTTCCTTTAAGGCACTAATTACGGACCGTCGTCAATAGCCCGTTGTGTTGCTCTAGTACGACGTTAACTAAAATTACCATTACCATTACCGGTTGGTCGGCACTATTTCTGGTGCAGAACTCATTTCATAACGTATTTCGAACTTGACGTTACTTGGTTTGTTTTTTGAATGTGACTTTAGAAAATCGCCAACGAAATTCCAAATTGATATATACGGTAGATCGACGCTAAATATTGGCCAAACGACGATAAGCTACAGAGCATTTGGGTAGCGGAAGTAAAACCTTTGCTTTCCCTCTGCTTTTTGTATGTTGACACTGCAACCCCCTCCTGTGGAAGTACTCAAAATCATTTCATTATGATTGGCAGTCCAAGCGATCAAGAACCAAGAAATCGGTTTTGCAAATGACGGGAAGACAACATTGTCAAATTATTCCAATGGAGAATAAAGATCTATAAGCAGGCAAAGCAAATTGTTCATTGTCCTAGAACTGGCGACAGTTTTGGACTGGTTTTTGCACCAGACTGCCCACTACGGGGCAGTTTTTGACACAAAATTAAAGCACCAGGAGGGCTGAAGTGTGGTACCGCGGTGCAACCACTTCACTTGAAAGGGTTAATACAGAATGGTACACACTGACTCCTTACTTCAAGAAAAGGTTCAACCTATCACAGAGTATCAACGTGAAGTTTATAAACACCTAAGGGTAGTATTAAGATTGATCCCGGACCGTCGTCAATAACCCGTTGTGTTGCTCCTGTACGCCGTTAATTAAAGTACCTAGCTACCTAAAAGTAGGTAGGTAATTAACGTCACACTTGTGAAACACAACGGGCTATTGGTGATCGTCCGGGATCCATCCCGAAGGAAAAGAACCAAGGACATTGTGTCGTCGTTTTAACAACGGTCAGTTGACGAGGTCTTGCCTGATGTCTGAAGCAGGCTCTCTATCCAATTCCATCAGCACGCTGTTGATTTCCGCGTAATTGCTCTCTACTCACACGCAGCTTCAGCACATCTACATATATCTGTTTGGCCAGAAGTTTCGTCGCTTGGCTTCGAAGACAAGTTTAAGCCCCTGTTGTTATGCAAAGGAAGTAGAGGACGCATGTCCAAAAATTTTCTCACGATAAGTCCAACGGTCCGATTCGTATTTCCGAAGTGTTGTTTCAATGTGGTGAGGACGTCTGCATAATTTTCCTCACTCACAGCAAAACCGGCCACTAGTCTTGCTGGTTCCTCCTGCAAGAGAGAAACCAGATAGGACATCTTCTCAATAGTAGAAATATCATTGGTTGATGTTCGCTTCAAAAATCTGGATGAAGGAATACCACGTACTAATGTCACCGTTGAACACAGGTAAATATATCTTCGGTAATCGGGCAGTTATTTTCCTCATTCCTTCGTTGGTTTCCTCATTCCTTCGTTGGTTTACTCATTCCTTCTTTGGTTTCCTCATTCCTTCGTTGGTTTCCTCATTCCTTCGTTGATTTCCTCATTCCTTCGTTGATTTCCTCATTCCTTCGTTGGTTTCCTCATTCCTTCGTTGGTTTTCTCATTCCTTCGTTGGTTTCCTCATTCCTTCGATGGTTTCCTCATTCCTTCGTTGGTTTCCTCATTCCTTCGTTGGTTTCCTCATTCCTTCGTTGGTTTCCTCATTCCTTCGTTGGTTTCCTCATTCCTTCTTTGGTTTCCTCATTCTTTCGTTGGTTTCCTCATTCCTTCGTTGGTTTCCTCATTCCTTCGTTGGTTTCCTCCTTCCTTCGTTGATTTTCTCATTCCTTCGTTGGTTTCCTCATTCCTTCGTTGGTTTCCTCATTCCTTCGTTGGTTTCCTCATTCCTTCGTTGGTTTCCTCATTCCTGTGTTCCTTCGTTGGTTTCCTCATTCCTTCGATGGTTTCCTCATTCCTTCGTTGGTTTCCTTTTCCTTCGTTGGTTTCCTCATTCCTTCGTTGGTTTCCTCATTCCTTCGTTGGTTTCCTCATTCCATCGTTGGTTTTCTCATTCATTCGTTGGTTTCCTCATTCATTCGTTGGTTTCCTCATTCCTACGTTGGTTTCCTCATTCCTTCGTTGGTTTTCTCATTCCTTCGTTGGTTTCCTCATTCCTTCGTTGGTTTCCTCATTCCTTCGTTGGTTTCCTCATTCCTTCGATGGTTTCCTCATTCCTTCGTTGGTTTCCTTATTCCTTCGTTGGTTTACTCATTCCTTCGTTGGTTTCCTCATTCCTTCGTTGGTTTCCTCATTCCTTCGTTGGTTTCCTCATTCCTTCGTTGGTTTTCTCATTCCTTCGTTGGTTTCCTCATTCCTTCGATGGTTTCCTCATTCCTTCGTTGGTTTCCTCATTCCTTCGTTGGTTTCCTCATTCCTTCGTTGGTTTCCTCATTCCTTCGTTGGTTTCCTCATTCCTTCGTTGGTTTCCTCATTCTTTCGTTGGTTTCCTCATTCCTTCGTTGGTTTCCTCATTCCTTCGTTGGTTTTCTCATTCCTTCGTTGGTTTCCTCATTCCTTCGTTGCTTTTCTCATTAATTCGTTGGTTTCCTCATTCCTTCGTTGGTTTCCTCATTCCTTCGTTGGTTTCCTCATTCCTTCGTTGGTTTTCTCATTCCTTCGTTGGTTTCCTCATTCTTACGTTGGTTTACTCATTCCTTCGTTGGTTTCCTCATTCCTTTGTTGGTTTCCTCATTCGTTCGATGGTTTCCTCATTCCTTCGTTGGTTTCCTCATTCCTTCGTTGGTTTCCTCATTCCTTCGTTGGTTTTCTCATTCCTTCGTTGGTTTCCTCATTCCTACGTTGGTTTCCTCATTCCTTCGTTGGTTTACTCATTCCTTCGTTGGTTTCCTCATTCCTTCGTTGGTTTCCTCATTCGTTCGATGGTTTCCTCATTCCTTCGTTGGTTTCCTCATTCCTTCGTTGGTTTCCTCATTCCTTCGTTGGTTTCCTCATTCCTTCGTTGGTTTCCTCATTCCTTCGTTGGTTTCCTCATTCCTTCGTTGGTTTCCTCATTCCTTCTTTGGTTTCCTCATTCCTTCGTTGGTTTCCTCATTCCTTCGTTGGTTTCCTCATTCCTTCGTTGGTTTCCTCATTCCTTCGTTGGTTTCTTCATTCCTTCGATGGTTTCCTCATTCCTTCGTTGGTTTCCTCATTCCTTCGTTGATTTCCTCATTCCTTCGTTGGTTTCCTCATTCCTTCGTTGGTTTCCTCATTCCTTCGTTGGTTTCCTCATTCCTTCGTTGGTTTCCTCATTCTTTCGTTGGTTTCCTCATTCCTTCGTTGGTTTCCTCATTCCTTCGTTGGTTTCCTCATTCCTTCGTTGGTTTCCTCATTCTTTCGTTGGTTTCTTCATTCCTTCGTTGGTTTCCTCATTCCTTCGTTGGTTTCCTCATTCTTTCGTTGGTTTCTCATTGCTTCGTTGGTTTCCTCATTCCTTCGATGGTTTCCTCATTCCTTCGTTGGTTTCCTCATTCCTTCGTTGGTTTCCTCATTCCTTCGTTGGTTTCCTCATTCCTTCGTTGGTTTCCTCATTCCTTCGTTGGTTTCCTCATTCCTTCGTTGGTTTCCTCATTCCTTCGATGGTTTCCTCATTCCTTCGTTGCTTTCCTCATTCCTTCGATGGTTTCCTCATTCCTTCGTTGGTTTCCTCATTCCTTCGTTCGTTTCCTCATTCCTTCGTTGGTTTCCTCATTCCTTCGTTGGTTTCCTCATTCCTTCGTTGGTTTCCTCATTCCTTCGTTGGCTGATGAAACGGCACTGTCTCCTTCCTTTTTCGAATTGGTCTTTCCAGTACCTTGCAGACTATCTTCGATCCTTTGAAGGGCTCCGATTAACCTTTCCTGGTACTCGTATGAAGGTTCGATCATTTGTTCGTCCGTGTCGGCTGCTTCTTTTTCCATCAAACGTAGCTTAATTTCTTGAATGGGCTCGATAAACTTCTCTTGATAGCATTCGGCCAAATCCTCTTCTTTTGATAACTGTTCATCATCGTCGTCCGTCTGCTCTGTAGAAATATGTCATCGAGTTATACGACAACGTTTGGTAATTGGTAATTTTTTAGTTAACGTCGTACTAGAGCAACACAACGGGCTATTGACGACGGTCCGGGATCAGTCCCTTAAGGGAAAGATCCGAGGACAACACCACGTAATTTTGAACTACTGGCATATGAAGAAGCAACACATGAACTGGCAAACCACTCTCCAAACTTCCACACCAACCCAACGTGAGGACTCTCGGCCACGACAGATTTAATGTGTGCCAGCCACCTCTACACCATACGCTTACAAACATCCATGCCCGGACCCGGATTCGAACCAGGAACCTTCCGATCTAGAGGCTAACACCTTAATCACTATATCGGTTGGTCGGCATAATTAATATAGAGAAAGTGTTCGTGGGGGAAAAAATAAAGTAGAGATTATAAACTGAAACAGTATGCTGGTAATGGTAATGGTAATTTTAGTTAACGTCTTACTAGAGCAACACAACGGGCTATTGACGACGGTCCGGAATCAGTCCCTTAAGGGAAAGATTCGAGGACAACACCTCGTAATTTTGAACCACGGTCAGATAACGAAGCAACACCTGAGCTGGCACCCCACTCTCCAAACTTCCACGCCAACCCAACGTGAGGATTTTCGGCCACGACAGATTTAAGGTGCACCAGCCGCCTCTACACCATACGTTTACAAACATCCATGCCCGGACCCGGATTCGAACCAGGAACCTTCCGATCTAGAGGCTAACACTTTAACCACTTAACCGGTTGGTCGGCATAATTAATATAGTGAAAGTGTTCGTGTGGGAAAAAAATAAAGTAGAGATTATAAACTGAAACAGTATGCTGGAATTTTATGATTAAAAACATACCAATCAACAACATGACGTATAAGATAAAAACAATGGAAACAATAGATGATTTAAATATCATGATGGATAAAAAAAAAGATGAGAATTTATTGTCTAATCTTACTTTAGAAAGGGAAAAGATTTCTCTGAGGGTTTTCCCCAACAAGATCTTGTTGGGTTGGTGAGGAAGTTTGGAGAATGGGGTGCCAGCTCAGGTAATGCTTCGTCATCTGACCGTGGTTCAAAATTACGAGGTATTGTCCTCGGATCTTTCCTTTAAGGCACTAATTACGGACCGTCGTCAATAGCCCGTTGTGTTGCTCTAGTACGACGTTAACTAAAATTACCATTACCATTACCGGTTGGTCGGCACTATTTCTGGTGCAGAACTCATTTCATAACGTATTTCGAACTTGACGTTACTTGGTTTGTTTTTTGAATGTGACTTTAGAAAATCGCCAACGAAATTCCAAATTGATATATACGGTAGATCGACGCTAAATATTGGCCAAACGACGATAAGCTACAGAGCATTTGGGTAGCGGAAGTAAAACCTTTGCTTTCCCTCTGCTTTTTGTATGTTGACACTGCAACCCCCTCCTGTGGAAGTACTCAAAATCATTTCATTATGATTGGCAGTCCAAGCGATCAAGAACCAAGAAATCGGTTTTGCAAATGACGGGAAGACAACATTGTCAAATTATTCCAATGGAGAATAAAGATCTATAAGCAGGCAAAGCAAATTGTTCATTGTCCTAGAACTGGCGACAGTTTTGGACTGGTTTTTGCACCAGACTGCCCACTACGGGGCAGTTTTTGACACAAAATTAAAGCACCAGGAGGGCTGAAGTGTGGTACCGCGGTGCAACCACTTCACTTGAAAGGGTTAATACAGAATGGTACACACTGACTCCTTACTTCAAGAAAAGGTTCAACCTATCACAGAGTATCAACGTGAAGTTTATAAACACCTAAGGGTAGTATTAAGATTGATCCCGGACCGTCGTCAATAACCCGTTGTGTTGCTCCTGTACGCCGTTAATTAAAGTACCTAGCTACCTAAAAGTAGGTAGGTAATTAACGTCACACTTGTGAAACACAACGGGCTATTGGTGATCGTCCGGGATCCATCCCGAAGGAAAAGAACCAAGGACATTGTGTCGTCGTTTTAACAACGGTCAGTTGACGAGGTCTTGCCTGATGTCTGAAGCAGGCTCTCTATCCAATTCCATCAGCACGCTGTTGATTTCCGCGTAATTGCTCTCTACTCACACGCAGCTTCAGCACATCTACATATATCTGTTTGGCCAGAAGTTTCGTCGCTTGGCTTCGAAGACAAGTTTAAGCCCCTGTTGTTATGCAAAGGAAGTAGAGGACGCATGTCCAAAAATTTTCTCACGATAAGTCCAACGGTCCGATTCGTATTTCCGAAGTGTTGTTTCAATGTGGTGAGGACGTCTGCATAATTTTCCTCACTCACAGCAAAACCGGCCACTAGTCTTGCTGGTTCCTCCTGCAAGAGAGAAACCAGATAGGACATCTTCTCAATAGTAGAAATATCATTGGTTGATGTTCGCTTCAAAAATCTGGATGAAGGAATACCACGTACTAATGTCACCGTTGAACACAGGTAAATATATCTTCGGTAATCGGGCAGTTATTTTCCTCATTCCTTCGTTGGTTTCCTCATTCCTTCGTTGGTTTACTCATTCCTTCTTTGGTTTCCTCATTCCTTCGTTGGTTTCCTCATTCCTTCGTTGATTTCCTCATTCCTTCGTTGATTTCCTCATTCCTTCGTTGGTTTCCTCATTCCTTCGTTGGTTTTCTCATTCCTTCGTTGGTTTCCTCATTCCTTCGATGGTTTCCTCATTCCTTCGTTGGTTTCCTCATTCCTTCGTTGGTTTCCTCATTCCTTCGTTGGTTTCCTCATTCCTTCGTTGGTTTCCTCATTCCTTCTTTGGTTTCCTCATTCTTTCGTTGGTTTCCTCATTCCTTCGTTGGTTTCCTCATTCCTTCGTTGGTTTCCTCCTTCCTTCGTTGATTTTCTCATTCCTTCGTTGGTTTCCTCATTCCTTCGTTGGTTTCCTCATTCCTTCGTTGGTTTCCTCATTCCTTCGTTGGTTTCCTCATTCCTGTGTTCCTTCGTTGGTTTCCTCATTCCTTCGATGGTTTCCTCATTCCTTCGTTGGTTTCCTTTTCCTTCGTTGGTTTCCTCATTCCTTCGTTGGTTTCCTCATTCCTTCGTTGGTTTCCTCATTCCATCGTTGGTTTTCTCATTCATTCGTTGGTTTCCTCATTCATTCGTTGGTTTCCTCATTCCTACGTTGGTTTCCTCATTCCTTCGTTGGTTTTCTCATTCCTTCGTTGGTTTCCTCATTCCTTCGTTGGTTTCCTCATTCCTTCGTTGGTTTCCTCATTCCTTCGATGGTTTCCTCATTCCTTCGTTGGTTTCCTTATTCCTTCGTTGGTTTACTCATTCCTTCGTTGGTTTCCTCATTCCTTCGTTGGTTTCCTCATTCCTTCGTTGGTTTCCTCATTCCTTCGTTGGTTTTCTCATTCCTTCGTTGGTTTCCTCATTCCTTCGATGGTTTCCTCATTCCTTCGTTGGTTTCCTCATTCCTTCGTTGGTTTCCTCATTCCTTCGTTGGTTTCCTCATTCCTTCGTTGGTTTCCTCATTCCTTCGTTGGTTTCCTCATTCTTTCGTTGGTTTCCTCATTCCTTCGTTGGTTTCCTCATTCCTTCGTTGGTTTTCTCATTCCTTCGTTGGTTTCCTCATTCCTTCGTTGCTTTTCTCATTAATTCGTTGGTTTCCTCATTCCTTCGTTGGTTTCCTCATTCCTTCGTTGGTTTCCTCATTCCTTCGTTGGTTTTCTCATTCCTTCGTTGGTTTCCTCATTCTTACGTTGGTTTACTCATTCCTTCGTTGGTTTCCTCATTCCTTTGTTGGTTTCCTCATTCGTTCGATGGTTTCCTCATTCCTTCGTTGGTTTCCTCATTCCTTCGTTGGTTTCCTCATTCCTTCGTTGGTTTTCTCATTCCTTCGTTGGTTTCCTCATTCCTACGTTGGTTTCCTCATTCCTTCGTTGGTTTACTCATTCCTTCGTTGGTTTCCTCATTCCTTCGTTGGTTTCCTCATTCGTTCGATGGTTTCCTCATTCCTTCGTTGGTTTCCTCATTCCTTCGTTGGTTTCCTCATTCCTTCGTTGGTTTCCTCATTCCTTCGTTGGTTTCCTCATTCCTTCGTTGGTTTCCTCATTCCTTCGTTGGTTTCCTCATTCCTTCTTTGGTTTCCTCATTCCTTCGTTGGTTTCCTCATTCCTTCGTTGGTTTCCTCATTCCTTCGTTGGTTTCCTCATTCCTTCGTTGGTTTCTTCATTCCTTCGATGGTTTCCTCATTCCTTCGTTGGTTTCCTCATTCCTTCGTTGATTTCCTCATTCCTTCGTTGGTTTCCTCATTCCTTCGTTGGTTTCCTCATTCCTTCGTTGGTTTCCTCATTCCTTCGTTGGTTTCCTCATTCTTTCGTTGGTTTCCTCATTCCTTCGTTGGTTTCCTCATTCCTTCGTTGGTTTCCTCATTCTTTCGTTGGTTTTCTCATTCCTTCGTTGGTTTCCTCATTCCTACGTTGGTTTCCTCATTCCTTCGTTGGTTTTCTCATTCCTTCGTTGGTTTTCTCATTGCTTCGTTGGTTTCCTCATTCCTTCGATGGTTTCCTCATTCCTTCGTTGGTTTCCTCATTCCTTCGTTGGTTTCCTCATTCCTTCGTTGGTTTCCTCATTCCTTCGTTGGTTTCCTCATTCCTTCGATGGTTTCCTCATTCCTTCGATGGTTTCCTCATTCCTTCGTTGGTTTCCTCATTCCTTCGTTGGTTTCCTCATTCCTTCGTTGGTTTCCTCATTCCTTCGTTCGTTTCCTCATTCCTTCGTTGGTTTCCTCATTCCTTCGTTGGTTTCCTCATTCCTTCGTTGGTTTCCTCATTCCTTCGTTGGTTTCCTCATTCCTTCGTTGGCTGATGAAACGGCACTGTCTCCTTCCTTTTTCGAATTGGTCTTTCCAGTACCTTGCAGACGATCTTCGATCCTTTGAAGGGCTCCGATTAACCTTTCCTGGTACTCGTATGAAGGTTCGATCATTTGTTCGTCCGTGTCGGCTGCTTCTTTTTCCATCAAACGTAGCTTAATTTCTTGAATGGGCTCGATAAACTTCTCTTGATAGCATTCGGCCAAATCCTCTTCTTTTGATAACTGTTCATCATCGTCGTCCGTCTGCTCTGTAGAAATATGTCATCGAGTTATACGACAACGTTTGGTAATTGGTAATTTTTTAGTTAACGTCGTACTAGAGCAACACAACGGGCTATTGACGACGGTCCGGGATCAGTCCCTTAAGGGAAAGATCCGAGGACAACACCTCGTAATTTTGAACTACTGGCATATGACGAAGCAACACATGAACTGGCAAACCACTCTCCAAACTTCCACACCAACCCAACGTGAGGACTCTCGGCCACGACAGATTTAATGTGTGCCAGCCACCTCTACACCATACGCTTACAAACATCCATGGCCGGACCCGGATTCGAACCAGGAACCTTCCGATCTAGAGGCTAACACCTTAATCACTATATCGGTTGGTCGGCATAATTAATATAGAGAAAGTGTTCGTGGGGGAAAAAAATAAAGTAGAGATTATAAACTGAAACAGTATGCTGGTAATGGTAATGGTAATTTTAGTTAACGTCTTACTAGAGCAACACAACGGGCTATTGACGACGGTCCGGAATCAGTCCCTTAAGGGAAAGATTCGAGGACAACACCTCGTAATTTTGAACCACGGTCAGATAACGAAGCAACACCTGAGCTGGCACCCCACTCTCCAAACTTCCACGCCAACCCAACGTGAGGATTTTCGGCCACGACAGATTTAAGGTGCACCAGCCGCCTCTACACCATACGTTTACAAACATCCATGCCCGGACCCGGATTCGAACCAGGAACCTTCCGATCTAGAGGCTAACACTTTAACCACTTAACCGGTTGGTCGGCATAATTAATATAGAGAAAGTGTTCGTGTGGGAAAAAAATAAAGTAGAGATTATAAACTGAAACAGTATGCTGGAATTTTATGATTAAAAACATACCAATCAACAACATGACGTATAAGATAAAAACAATGGAAACAATAGATGATATAAATATCATGATGGATAAAAAAAAAGATGAGAATTTATTGTCTAATCTTACTTTAGAAAGGGAAAAGATTTCTCTGAGGGTTTTCCCCAACAAGATCTTGTTGGGTTGGTGAGGAAGTTTGGAGAATGGGGTGCCAGCTCAGGTAATGCTTCGTCATCTGACCGTGGTTCAAAATTACGAGGTATTGTCCTCGGATCTTTCCTTTAAGGCACTAATTACGGACCGTCGTCAATAGCCCGTTGTGTTGCTCTAGTACGACGTTAACTAAAATTACCATTACCGGTTGGTCGGCACTATTTCTGGTGCAGAACTCATTTCATAACGTATTTCGAACTTGACGTTACTTGGTTTGTTTTTTGAATGTGACTTTAGAAAATCGCCAACTAAATTCCAAATTGATATATACGGTAGATCGACGCTAAATATTGGCCAAACGACGATAAGCTACAGAGCATTTGGGTAGCGGAAGTAAAACCTTTGCTTTCCCTCTGCTTTTTGTATGTTGACACTGCAACCCCCTCCTGTGGAAGTACTCAAAATCATTTCATTATGATTGGCAGTCCAAGCGATCAAGAACCAAGAAATCGGTTTTGCAAATGACGGGAAGACAAAACTGTCAAATTATTCCAAGGGAGAATAAAGATCTATAAACAGGCAAAGCAAATTGTTCATTGTCCTAGAACTGGCGACAGTTTTGGACTGGTTTTTGCACCAGACTGCCCACTACGGGGCAGTTTTTGACACAAAATTAAAGCACCAGGAGGGCTGAAGTGTGGTACCGCGGTGCAACCACTTCACTTGAAAGGGTTAATACAGAATGGTACACACTGACTCCTTACTTCAAGAAAAGGTTCAACCTATCACAGAGTATCAACGTGAAGTTTATAAACACCTAAGGGTAGTATTAAGATTGATCCCGGACCGTCGTCAATAACCCGTTGTGTTGCTCCTGTACGCCGTTAATTAAAGTACCTAGCTACCTAAAAGTAGGTAGGTAATTAACGTCACACTTGTGAAACACAACGGGCTATTGGTGATCGTCCGGGATCCATCCCGAAGGAAAAGAACCAAGGACATTGTGTCGTCGTTTTAACAACGGTCAGTTGACGAGGTCTTGCCTGATGTCTGAAGCAGGCTCTCTATCCAATTCCATCAGCACGCTGTTGATTTCCGCGTAATTGCTCTCTACTCACACGCAGCTTCAGCACATCTACATATATCTGTTTGGCCAGAAGTTTCGTCGCTTGGCTTCGAAGACAAGTTTAAGCCCCTGTTGTTATGCAAAGGAAGTAGAGGACGCATGTCCAAAAATGTTCTCACGATAAGTCCAACGGTCCGATTCGTATTTCCGAAGTGTTGTTTCAATGTGGTGAGGACGTCTGCATAATTTTCCTCACTCACAGCAAAACCGGCCACTAGTCTTGCTGGTTCCTCCTGCAAGAGAGAAACCAGATAGGACATCTTCTCAATAGTAGAAATATCATTGGTTGATGTTCGCTTCAAAAATCTGGATGTGAAGGAATACCACGTACTAATGTCACCGTTGAACACAGGTAAATATATCTTCGGTAATCGGGCAGTTATTTTCCTCATTCCTTCGTTGGTTTCCTCATTCCTTCGTTGGTTTACTCATTCCTTCTTTGGTTTCCTCATTCCTTCGTTGGTTTCCTCATTCCTTCGTTGATTTCCTCATTCCTTCGTTGGTTTCCTCATTCCTTCGTTGGTTTTCTCATTCCTTCGTTGGTTTCCTCATTCCTTCGATGGTTTCCTCATTCCTTCGTTGGTTTCCTCATTCCTTCGTTGGTTTCCTCATTCCTTCGTTGGTTTCCTCATTCCTTCGTTGGTTTCCTCATTCCTTCTTTGGTTTCCTCATTCTTTCGTTGGTTTCCTCATTCCTTCGTTGGTTTCCTCATTCCTTCGTTGGTTTCCTCCTTCCTTCGTTGATTTTCTCATTCCTCCGTTGGTTTCCTCATTCCTTCGTTGGTTTCCTCATTCCTTCGTTGGTTTCCTCATTCCTTCGTTGGTTTCCTCATTCCTTCGTTGGTTTCCTCATTCCTTCGATGGTTTCCTCATTCCTTCGTTGGTTTCCTTTTCCTTCGTTGGTTTCCTCATTCCTTCGTTGGTTTCCTCATTCCTTCGTTGGTTTCCTCATTCCATCGTTGGTTTTCTCATTCATTCGTTGGTTTCCTCATTCCTTCGTTGGTTTCCTCATTCCTACGTTGGTTTCCTCATTCCTTCGTTGGTTTTCTCATTCCTTCGTTGGTTTCCTCATTCCTTCGTTGGTTTCCTCATTCCTTCGATGGTTTCCTCATTCCTTCGTTGGTTTCCTTATTCCTTCGTTGGTTTCCTCATTCCTTCGTTGGTTTACTCATTCCTTCTTTGCTTTCCTCATTCCTTCGTTGGTTTCCTCATTCCTTCGTTGGTTTCCTCATTCCTTCGTTGGTTTCCTCATTCCTTCGTTGGTTTTCTCATTCCTTCGTTGGTTTCCTCATTCCTTCGATGGTTTCCTCATTCCTTCGTTGGTTTCCTCATTCCTTCGTTGGTTTCCTCATTCCTTCGTTGGTTTCCTCATTCCTTCGTTGGTTTCCTCATTCCTTCGTTGGTTTCCTCATTCTTTCGTTGGTTTCCTCATTCCTTCGTTGGTTTCCTCATTCCTTCGTTGGTTTTCTCATTCCTTCGTTGGTTTCCTCATTCCTTCGTTGGTTTCCTCATTCCTTCGTTGCTTTTCTCATTAATTCGTTGGTTTCCTCATTCCTTCGTTGGTTTCCTCATTCCTACGTTGGTTTCCTCATTCCTTCGTTGGTTTTCTCATTCCTTCGTTGGTTTCCTCATTCCTTCGTTGGTTTCCTCATTCCTTCGATGGTTTCTTCATTCCTTCGTTGGTTTCCTCATTCTTTCGTTGGTTTCCTCATTCCTTCGTTGGTTTCCTCATTCCTTCGTTGGTTTCCTCATTCCTTCGTTGGTTTTCTCATTCCTTCGTTGGTTTCCTCATTCCTTCGTTGGTTTCCTCATTCCTTCGTTGGTTTCCTCATTCCTACGTTGGTTTCCTCAGTCCTTCGTTGGTTTTCTCATTCCTTCGTTGGTTTCCTCATTCCTTCGATGGTTTCCTCATTCCTTCGATGGTTTCCTCATTCCTTCGTTGGTTTCCTCATTCCTTCGTTGGTTTCCTCATTCCTTCGTTGGTTTCCTCATTCCTTCGTTGGTTTCCTCATTCCTTCGTTGGTTTCCTCATTCCTTCGTTGGTTTCCTCATTCTTTCGTTGGCTTCCTCATTCCTTCGTTGGTTTCCTCATTCCTTCGTTGGTTTCCTCATTCCTTCGTTGGTTTCCTCATTCTTTCGTTGGTTTCCTCATTCCTTCGTTGGTTTCCTCATTCCTTCGTTGGTTTTCTCATTCCTTCGTTGGTTTCCTCATTCCTTCGTTGGTTTCCTCATTCCTTCGTTGGTTTCCTCATTCCTGTGTTGGTTTCCTCATTCCTTCGTTGGTTTCCTCATTCCTTCGATGGTTTCCTCATTCCTTCGTTGGTTTCCTCATTCCTTCGTTGGTTTCCTCATTCCTTCGTTGGTTTCCTCATTCCTTCGTTGGTTTCCTCATTCCTTCGTTGGTTTCCTCATTCCTTCGTTGGTTTCCTCATTCCTTCGTTGGTTTCCTCATTCGTTCGATGGTTTCCTCCTTCCTTCGTTGGTTTCCTCATTCCTTCGTTGGTTTCCTCATTCCTTCGTTGGTTTTCTCATTCCTTCGTTGGTTTCCTCATTCCTACGTTGGTTTCCTCATTCCTTCGTTGGTTTACTCATTCCTTCGTTGGTTTCCTCATTCCTTCGTTGGTTTCCTCATTCGTTCGATGGTTTCCTCATTCCTTCGTTGGTTTCCTCATTCCTTCGTTGGTTTCCTCATTCCTTCGTTGGTTTCCTCATTCCTTCGTTGGTTTCCTCATTCCTTCTTTGGTTTCCTCATTCCTTCGTTGGTTTCCTCATTCCTTCGTTGGTTTCCTCATTCCTTCGATGGTTTCCTCATTCCTTCGTTGGTTTCCTCATTCCTTCGTTGGTTTCCTCATTCCTTCGTTGGTTTCCTCATTCCTTCGTTGGTTTCCTCATTCCTTCGTTGGTTTCCTCATTCCTTCGTTGGTTTTCTCATTCTTTCGTTGGGTTCCTCATTCCTTCGATGGTTTCCTCATTCCTTCGTTGGTTTCCTCATTCCTTCGTTGGTTTCCTCATTCCTTCGTTGGTTTCCTCATTCCTTCGTTGGTTTCCTCATTCCTTCGTTGGTTTCCTCATTCCTTCGTTGGTTTCCTCATTCTTTCGTTGGTTTCCTCATTCCTTCGTTGGTTTCCTCATTCCTTCGTTGGTTTCCTCATTCTTTCGTTGGTTTTCTCATTCCTTCGTTGGTTTCCTCATTCCTACGTTGGTTTCCTCAATCCTTCGTTGGTTTTCTCATTCCTTCGTTGGTTTCCTCATTCCTTCGTTGGTTTCCTCATTCCTTCGATGGTTTCCTCATTCCTTCGTTGGTTTCCTCATTCCTTCGTTGGTTTCCTCATTCCTTCGTTGGTTTCCTCATTCCTTCGTTGGTTTCCTCATTCCTTCGATGGTTTCATCATTCCTTTGTTGGTTTCCTCATTCCTTCGTTGGTTTCCTCATTCCTTCGTTGGTTTCCTCATTCCTTCGTTGGTTTCCTCATTCCTTCGTTGGTTTCCTCATTCCTTCGTTGGTTTTCTCATTCCTTCGTTGGTTTTCTCATTCTTTCGTTGGTTTCCTCATTCCTTCGATGGTTTCCTCATTCCTTCGTTGGTTTCCTCATTCCTTCGTTGGTTTCCTCATTCCTTCGTTGGTTTTCTCATTCCTTCGTTGGTTTCCTCATTCCTTCGTTGGTTTCCTCATTCCTTCGATGGTTTCCTCATTCCTTCGTTGGTTTCCTTATTCCTTCGTTGGTTTCCTCATTCCTTCGTTGGTTTACTCATTCCTTCTTTGCTTTCCTCATTCCTTCGTTGGTTTCCTCATTCCTTCGTTGGTTTCCTCATTCCTTCGTTGGTTTCCTCATTCCTTCGTTGGTTTCCTCATTCCTTCGTTGGTTTCCTCATTCTTTCGTTGGTTTCCTCATTCCTTCGTTGGTTTCCTCATTCCTTCGTTGGTTTCCTCATTCTTTCGTTGGTTTTCTCATTCCTTCGTTGGTTTCCTCATTCCTACGTTGGTTTCCTCAATCCTTCGTTGGTTTTCTCATTCCTTCGTTGGTTTCCTCATTCCTTCGTTGGTTTCCTCATTCCTTCGATGGTTTCCTCATTCCTTCGTTGGTTTCCTCATTCCTTCGTTGGTTTCCTCATTCCTTCGTTGGTTTCCTCATTCCTTCGATGGTTTCATCATTCCTTTGTTGGTTTCCTCATTCCTTCGTTGGTTTCCTCATTCCTTCGTTGGTTTCCTCATTCCTTCGTTGGTTTCCTCATTCCTTCGTTGGTTTCCTCATTCCTTCGTTGGTTTTCTCATTCCTTCGTTGGTTTTCTCATTCTTTCGTTGGTTTCCTCATTCCTTCGATGGTTTCCTCATTCCTTCGTTGGTTTCCTCATTCCTTCGTTGGTTTCCTCATTCCTTCGTTGGTTTTCTCATTCCTTCGTTGGTTTCCTCATTCCTTCGTTGGTTTCCTCATTCCTTCGATGGTTTCCTCATTCCTTCGTTGGTTTCCTTATTCCTTCGTTGGTTTCCTCATTCCTTCGTTGGTTTACTCATTCCTTCTTTGCTTTCCTCATTCCTTCGTTGGTTTCCTCATTCCTTCGTTGGTTTCCTCATTCCTTCGTTGGTTTCCTCATTCCTTCGTTGGTTTTCTCATTCCTTCGTTGGTTTCCTCATTCCTTCGATGGTTTCCTCATTCCTTCGTTGGTTTCCTCATTCCTTCGTTGGTTTCCTCATTCCTTCGTTGGTTTCCTCATTCCTTCGTTGGTTTCCTCATTCCTTCGTTGGTTTCCTCATTCTTTCGTTGGTTTCCTCATTCCTTCGTTGGTTTCCTCATTCCTTCGTTGGTTTTCTCATTCCTTCGTTGGTTTCCTCATTCCTTCGTTGGTTTCCTCATTCCTTCGTTGCTTTTCTCATTAATTCGTTGGTTTCCTCATTCCTTCGTTGGTTTCCTCATTCCTACGTTGGTTTCCTCATTCCTTCGTTGGTTTTCTCATTCCTTCGTTGGTTTCCTCATTCCTTCGTTGGTTTCCTCATTCCTTCGATGGTTTCTTCATTCCTTCGTTGGTTTCCTCATTCTTTCGTTGGTTTCCTCATTCCTTCGTTGGTTTCCTCATTCCTTCGTTGGTTTCCTCATTCCTTCGTTGGTTTTCTTATTCCTTCGTTGGTTTCCTCATTCCTTCGTTGGTTTCCTCATTCCTTCGTTGGTTTCCTCATTCCTACGTTGGTTTCCTCAGTCCTTCGTTGGTTTTCTCATTCCTTCGTTGGTTTCCTCATTCCTTCGATGGTTTCCTCATTCCTTCGATGGTTTCCTCATTCCTTCGTTGGTTTCCTCATTCCTTCGTTGGTTTCCTCATTCCTTCGTTGGTTTCCTCATTCCTTCGTTGGTTTCCTCATTCCTTCGTTGGTTTCCTCATTCCTTCGTTGGTTTCCTCATTCTTTCGTTGGCTTCCTCATTCCTTCGTTGGTTTCCTCATTCCTTCGTTGGTTTCCTCATTCCTTCGTTGGTTTCCTCATTCTTTCGTTGGTTTCCTCATTCCTTCGTTGGTTTCCTCATTCCTTCGTTGGTTTTCTCATTCCTTCGTTGGTTTCCTCATTCCTTCGTTGGTTTCCTCATTCCTTCGTTGGTTTCCTCATTCCTGTGTTGGTTTCCTCATTCCTTCGTTGGTTTCCTCATTCCTTCGATGGTTTCCTCATTCCTTCGTTGGTTTCCTCATTCCTTCGTTGGTTTCCTCATTCCTTCGTTGGTTTCCTCATTCCTTCGTTGGTTTCCTCATTCCTTCGTTGGTTTCCTCATTCCTTCGTTGGTTTCCTCATTCGTTCGATGGTTTCCTCCTTCCTTCGTTGGTTTCCTCATTCCTTCGTTGGTTTCCTCATTCCTTCGTTGGTTTTCTCATTCCTTCGTTGGTTTCCTCATTCCTACGTTGGTTTCCTCATTCCTTCGTTGGTTTACTCATTCCTTCGTTGGTTTCCTCATTCCTTCGTTGGTTTCCTCATTCGTTCGATGGTTTCCTCATTCCTTCGTTGGTTTCCTCATTCCTTCGTTGGTTTCCTCATTCCTTCGTTGGTTTCCTCATTCCTTCGTTGGTTTCCTCATTCCTTCTTTGGTTTCCTCATTCCTTCGTTGGTTTCCTCATTCCTTCGTTGGTTTCCTCATTCCTTCGATGGTTTCCTCATTCCTTCGTTGGTTTCCTCATTCCTTCGTTGGTTTCCTCATTCCTTCGTTGGTTTCCTCATTCCTTCGTTGGTTTCCTCATTCCTTCGTTGGTTTTCTCATTCTTTCGTTGGTTTCCTCATTCCTTCGATGGTTTCCTCATTCCTTCGTTGGTTTCCTCATTCCTTCGTTGGTTTCCTCATTCCTTCGTTGGTTTCCTCATTCCTTCGTTGGTTTCCTCATTCCTTCGTTGGTTTCCTCATTCCTTCGTTGGTTTCCTCATTCTTTCGTTGGTTTCCTCATTAATTCGTTGGTTTCCTCATTCCTTCGTTGGTTTCCTCATTCTTTCGTTGGTTTTCTCATTCCTTCGTTGGTTTCCTCATTCCTACGTTGGTTTCCTCAATCCTTCGTTGGTTTTCTCATTCCTTCGTTGGTTTCCTCATTCCTTCGTTGGTTTCCTCATTCCTTCGATGGTTTCCTCATTCCTTCGTTGGTTTCCTCATTCCTTCGTTGGTTTCCTCATTCCTTCGTTGGTTTCCTCATTCCTTCGTTGGTTTCCTCATTCCTTCGATGGTTTCATCATTCCTTTGTTGGTTTCCTCATTCCTTCGTTGGTTTCCTCATTCCTTCGTTGGTTTCCTCATTCCTTCGTTGGTTTCCTCATTCCTTCGTTGGTTTCCTCATTCCTTCGTTGGTTTTCTCATTCCTTCGTTGGTTTTCTCATTCTTTCGTTGGTTTCCTCATTCCTTCGATGGTTTCCTCATTCCTTCGTTGGTTTCCTCATTCCTTCGTTGGTTTCCTCATTCCTTCGTTGGTTTTCTCATTCCTTCGTTGGTTTCCTCATTCCTTCGTTGGTTTCCTCATTCCTACGTTGGTTTCCTCAGTCCTTCGTTGGTTTTCTCATTCCTTCGTTGGTTTCCTCATTCCTTCGATGGTTTCCTCATTCCTTCGATGGTTTCCTCATTCCTTCGTTGGTTTCCTCATTCCTTCGTTGGTTTCCTCATTCCTTCGTTGGTTTCCTCATTCCTTCGTTGGTTTCCTCATTCCTTCGTTGGTTTCCTCATTCCTTCGTTGGTTTCCTCATTCTTTCGTTGGCTTCCTCATTCCTTCGTTGGTTTCCTCATTCCTTCGTTGGTTTCCTCATTCCTTCGTTGGTTTCCTCATTCTTTCGTTGGTTTCCTCATTCCTTCGTTGGTTTCCTCATTCCTTCGTTGGTTTTCTCATTCCTTCGTTGGTTTCCTCATTCCTTCGTTGGTTTCCTCATTCCTTCGTTGGTTTCCTCATTCCTGTGTTGGTTTCCTCATTCCTTCGTTGGTTTCCTCATTCCTTCGATGGTTTCCTCATTCCTTCGTTGGTTTCCTCATTCCTTCGTTGGTTTCCTCATTCCTTCGTTGGTTTCCTCATTCCTTCGTTGGTTTCCTCATTCCTTCGTTGGTTTCCTCATTCCTTCGTTGGTTTCCTCATTCGTTCGATGGTTTCCTCCTTCCTTCGTTGGTTTCCTCATTCCTTCGTTGGTTTCCTCATTCCTTCGTTGGTTTTCTCATTCCTTCGTTGGTTTCCTCATTCCTACGTTGGTTTCCTCATTCCTTCGTTGGTTTACTCATTCCTTCGTTGGTTTCCTCATTCCTTCGTTGGTTTCCTCATTCGTTCGATGGTTTCCTCATTCCTTCGTTGGTTTCCTCATTCCTTCGTTGGTTTCCTCATTCCTTCGTTGGTTTCCTCATTCCTTCTTTGGTTTCCTCATTCCTTCGTTGGTTTCCTCATTCCTTCGTTGGTTTCCTCATTCCTTCGATGGTTTCCTCATTCCTTCGTTGGTTTCCTCATTCCTTCGTTGGTTTCCTCATTCCTTCGTTGGTTTCCTCATTCCTTCGTTGGTTTCCTCATTCCTTCGTTGGTTTCCTCATTCCTTCGTTGGTTTTCTCATTCTTTCGTTGGTTTCCTCATTCCTTCGATGGTTTCCTCATTCCTTCGTTGGTTTCCTCATTCCTTCGTTGGTTTCCTCATTCCTTCGTTGGTTTCCTCATTCCTTCGTTGGTTTCCTCATTCCTTCGTTGGTTTCCTCATTCCTTCGTTGGTTTCCTCATTCTTTCGTTGGTTTCCTCATTCCTTCGTTGGTTTCCTCATTCCTTCGTTGGTTTCCTCATTCTTTCGTTGGTTTTCTCATTCCTTCGTTGGTTTCCTCATTCCTACGTTGGTTTCCTCAATCCTTCGTTGGTTTTCTCATTCCTTCGTTGGTTTCCTCATTCCTTCGTTGGTTTCCTCATTCCTTCGATGGTTTCCTCATTCCTTCGTTGGTTTCCTCATTCCTTCGTTGGTTTCCTCATTCCTTCGTTGGTTTCCTCATTCCTTCGTTGGTTTCCTCATTCCTTCGATGGTTTCATCATTCCTTCGTTGGTTTCCTCATTCCTTCGTTGGTTTCCTCATTCCTTCGTTGGTTTCCTCATTCCTTCGTTGGTTTCCTCATTCCTTCGTTGGTTTCCTCATTCCTTCGTTGGTTTTCTCATTCCTTCGTTGGTTTTCTCATTCTTTCGTTGGTTTCCTCATTCCTTCGATGGTTTCCTCATTCCTTCGTTGGTTTCCTCATTCCTTCGTTGGTTTCCTCATTCCTTCGTTGGTTTCCTCATTCCTTCGTTGGTTTCCTCATTTCTTCGTTGGTTTCCTCATTCCTTCGTAGGTTTCCTCATTCTTTCGTTGGTTTCCTCATTCCTTCGTTGGTTTCCTCATTCCTTCGTTGGTTTCCTCATTCTTTCGTTGGTTTTCTCATTCCTTCGTTGGTTTCTCATTCCTACGTTGGTTTCCTCATTCCTTCGTTGGTTTTCTCATTCCTTCGTTGGTTTCCTCATTCCTTCGTTGGTTTCCTCATTCCTTCGTTGGTTTCCTCATTCCTTCGTTGGTTTCCTCATTCCTTCGTTGGTTTCCTCATTCCTTCGATGGTTTCCTCATTCCTTCGTCGGTTTCCTCATTCCTTCGTCGGTTTCCTCATTCCTTCGTTGGTTTCCTCATTCCTTCGTTGGTTTCCTCATTCCTTCGTTGGTTTCCTCATTCCTTCGTTGGTTTTCTCATTCCTTCGTTGGTTCCCTCATTCCTTCGTTGGTTTCCTCATTCCTGTGTTGGTTTCCTCATTCCTTCGTTGGTTTCCTCATTCCTTCGATGGTTTCCTCATTCCTTCGTTGGTTTCCTCATTCCTTCGTTGGTTTCCACATTCCTTCGTTGGTTTCCTCATTCCTTCGTTGGTTTCCTCATTCCTTCGTTGGTTTTCTCATTCCTTCGTTGGTTTCCTCATTCCTACGTTGGTTTCCTCATTCCTTCGTTGGTTTACTCATTCCTTCGTTGGTTTCCTCATTCCTTCGTTGGTTTCCTCATTCCTTCGTTGGTTTCCTCATTCCTTCGTTGGTTTCCTCATTCCTTCGTTGGTTTCCTCATTCCTTCGTTGGTTTCCTCATTCCTTCGTTGGTTTTCTCATTCCTTCGTTGGTTTCCTCATTCCTTCGTTGGTTTCCTCATTCCTGTGTTGGTTTCCTCATTCCTTCGTTGGTTTCCTCATTCCTTCGATGGTTTCCTCATTCCTTCGTTGGTTTCCTCATTCCTTCGTTGGTTTCCTCATTCCTTCGTTGGTTTCCTCATTCCTACGTTGGTTTCCTCATTCCTTCGTTGGTTTACTCATTCCTTCGTTGGTTTCCTCATTCCTTCGTTGGTTTCCTCATTCCTTCGTTGGTTTCCTCATTCCTTCGTTGGTTTCCTCATTCCTTCGTTGGTTTCCTCATTCCTTCGTTGGTTTCCTCATTCCTTCGTTGGTTTTCTCATTCCTTCGTTGGTTTCCTCATTCCTTCGTTGGTTTCCTCATTCCTGTGTTGGTTTCCTCATTCCTTCGTTGGTTTCCTCATTCCTTCGATGGTTTCCTCATTCCTTCGTTGGTTTCCTCATTCCTTCGTTGGTTTCCTCATTCCTTCGTTGGTTTCCTCATTCCTACGTTGGTTTCCTCATTCCTTCGTTGGTTTTCTCATTCCTTCGTTGGTTTCCTCATTCCTTCGTTGGTTTCCTCATTCCTTCGTTGGTTTCCTCATTCCTTCGTTGGTTTCCTCATTCCTTCGTTGGTTTCCTCATTCCTTCGTTGGTTTCCTCATTCCTTCGTTGGCTGATGAAACGGCACTGTCTCCTTCCTTTTTCGAATTGGTCTTTCCAGTACCTTGCAGATTATCTTCGATCCTTTGAAGGGCTCCGATTAACCTTTCCTGGTACTCGTATGAAGGTTCGATCATTTGTTCGTCCGTGTCGGCTGCTTCTTTTTCCATCAAACGTAGCTTAATTTCTTGAATGGGCTCGATAAACTTCTCTTGATAGCATTCGGCCAAATCCTCTTCTTTTGATAACTGTTCATCATCGTCGTCCGTCTGCTCTGTAGAAATATGTCATCGAGTTATACGACAACGTTTGGTAATTGGTAATTTTTTAGTTAACGTCGTACTAGAGCAACACAACGGGCTATTGACGACGGTCCGGGATCAGTCCCTTAAGGGAAAGATCCGAGGACAACATCTCGTAATTTTGAACTACTGGCATATGACGAAGCAACACATGAACTGGCAAACCACTCTCTAAACTTCCACACCAACCCAATGTGAGGACTCTCGGCCACGACAGATTTAATGTGTGCCAGCCACCTCTACACCATACGCTTACAAACATCCATGCCCGGACCCGGATTCGAACCAGGAACCTTCCGATCTAGAGGCTAACACCTTAATCACTATATCGGTTGGTCGGCATAATTAATATAGAGAAAGTGTTCGTGGGGGAAAAAAATAAAGTAGAGATTATAAACTGAAACAGTATGCTGGTAATGGTAATGGTAATTTTAGTTAACGTCTTACTAGAGCAACACAACGGGCTATTGACGACGGTCCGGAATCAGTCCCTTAAGGGAAAGATTCGAGGACAACACCTCGTAATTTTGAACCACGGTCAGATGACGAAGCAACACCTTAGCTGGCACCCCACTCTCCAAACTTCCACGCCAACCCAACGTGAGGATTTTCGGCCACGACAGATTTAAGGTGCACCAGCCGCCTCTACACCATTGGTTTACAAACATCCATGCCCGGACCCGGATTCGAACCAGGAACCTTCCGATCTAGAGGCTAACACTTTAACCACTTAACCGGTTGGTCGGCATAATTAATATAGAGAAAGTGTTCGTGTGGGAAAAAAATAAAGTAGAGATTATAAACTGAAACAGTATGCTGGAATTTTATGATTAAAAACATACCAATCAACAACATGACGTATAAGATAAAAACAATGGAAACAATAGATGATATAAATATCATGATGGATAAAAAAAAGATGAGATTTAATGTCTAATCTTACTTTAGAAAGGGAAAAGATTTCTCTGAGGGTTTTCCCCAACAAGATCTTGTAGAGTTGGTGAGGAAGTTTGGAGAATGGGGTGCCAGCTCAGGTGTTGCTTCGTCATCTGACCGAGGTTTAAAATTACGAGGTGTTGTCCTCGGATCTTTCCCTTAAGGGACTGATCCCGGACCGTCGTCAATAGCCCGTTGTGTTGCTCTAGTACGACGTTAACTAAAATTACCATTACCGGTTGGTCGGCACTATTTCTGGTGCAGAACTCATTTCATAACGTATTTCGAACTTGACGTTACTTGGTTTGTTTTTTGAATGTGACTTTAGAAAATCGCCAACGAAATTCCAAATTGATTTATACGGTAGATCGACGCTAAATATTGGCCAAACGACGATAAGCTACAGAGCAATTGGGTTGCGGAAGTAAAACCTTTGCTTTCCCTCTGCTTTTTGTATGTTGACACTGCAACCCCCTCCTGTGGAAGTACTCAAAATCATTTCATTATGATTGGCAGTCCAAGCGATCAAGAACCAAGAAATCAGTTTTGCAAATGATGGGAAGACAAAACTGTCAAATTATTCCAAGGGAGAATAAAGATCTATAAGCAGGCAAAGCAAATTGTTCATTGTCCTAGAACTGGCGACAGTTTTGGACTGGTTTTTGCACCAGACTGCCCACTACGGGGCAGTTTTTGACACAAAATTAAAGCACCAGGAGGGCTGAAGTGTGGTACCGCGGTGCAACCACTTTACTTGAAAGGGTTAATACAGAATGGTACACACTGACTCCTTACTTCAAGAAAAGGTTCAACCTATCACAGAGTATCAACGTGAAGTTTATAAACACCTAAGGGTAGTATTAAGATTGATCCCGGACCGTCGTCAATAACCCGTTGTGTTGCTCCTGTACGCCGTTAATTAAAGTACCTAGCTACCTAAAAGTAGGTAGGTAATTAACGTCACACTTGTGAAACACAACGGGCTATTGGTGATAGTCCGGGATCCATCCCGAAGGAAAAGAACCAAGGACATTGTGTCGTCGTTTTAACAACGGTCAGTTGACGAGGTCTTGCCTGATGTCTGAAGCAGGCTCTCTATCCAATTCCATCAGCACGCTGTTGATTTCCGCGTAATTGCTCTCTAATCACACGCAGCTTCAGCACATCTACATATATCTGTTTGGCCAGAAGTTTCGTCGCTTGGCTTCGAAGACAAGTTTAAGCCCCTGTTGTTATGCAAAGGAAGTAGAGGACGCATGTCCATAAAATTTTCTCACGATAAGTCCAACGGTCCGATTCGGATTTCCGAAGTGTTGTTTCAATGTGGTGAGGACGTCTGCATAATTTTCCTCACTCACAGCAAAACCGGCCACTAGTCTTGCTGGTTCCTCCTGCAAGAGAGAAACCAGATAGGACATCTTCTCAATAGTAGAAATATCATTGGTTGATGTTCGCTTCAAAAATCTGGATGAAGGAATTCCACGTACTAATGTCACCGTTGAACACAGGTAAATCAATCTTCGGTAATCGGGCAGTTGTTTTCCTCATTCCTTCGTTGCTTTCCTCATTCCTTCGTTGGTTTTCTCATTCCTTCTTTGGTTTCCTCATTCCTTCGTTGGTTTCCTCATTCCTTCGTTGGTTTCCTCATTCCTTCGTTGGTTTTCTCATTCCTTCGTTGGTTTCCTCATTCCTTCGATGGTTTCCTCATTCCTTCGATGGTTTCCTCATTCCTTCGTTGGTTTCCTCATTCCTTCGTTGGTTTCCTCATTCCTTCGTTGGTTTCCTCATTCCTTCGTTGGTTTCCTCATTCCTTCGTTGGTTTCCTCATTCCTTCGTTGGTTTCCTCATTCTTTCGTTGGTTTCCTCATTCCTTCGTTGGTTTCCTCATTCCTTCGTTGGTTTCCTCATTCCTTCGTTGGTTTCCTCATTCCTTCGTTGGTTTCCTCATTCCTTCGTTGGTTTCCTCATTCCTTCGTTGGTTTCCTCATTCCTTCGTTGGTTTCCTCATTCCTGTGTTGGTTTCCTCATTCCTTCGTTGGTTTCCTCATTCCTTCGATGGTTTCCTCATTCCTTCGTTGGTTTCCTCATTCCTTCGTTGGTTTCCTCATTCCTTCGTTGGTTTCCTCATTCCTTCGTTGGTTTCCTCATTCCTTCGTTGGTTTCCTCATTCCTTCGTTGGTTTCCTCATTCCTTCGTTGGTTTCCTCATTCCTTCGTTGGTTTCCTCATTCCTTCGTTTCCTCATTCCTTCGTTGGTTTCCTCATTCCTTCGTTGGTTTCCTCATTCCTTCGTTGGTTTCCTCATTCCTTCGTTGGTTTCCTCATTCCTTCGTTGGTTTCCTCATTCCTTCTTTGGTTTCCTCATTCCTTCGTTGGTTTCCTCATTCCTTCGTTGGTTTCCTCATTCCTTCGTTGGTTTCCTCATTCCTTCGTTGGTTTTCTCATTCCTTCGTTGGTTTCCTCATTCCTTCGATGGTTTCCTCATTCCTTCATTGGTTTCCTCATTCCTTCGTTTCCTCATTCCTTCGTTGGTTTCCTCATTCCTTCGTTGGTTTCCTCATTCCTTCGTTGGTTTCCTCATTCCTTCGTTGGTTTCCTCATTCCTTCGTTGGTTTCCTCATTCCTTCGTTGGTTTCCTCATTCCTTCGTTGGTTTCCTCATTCCTTCGTTGGTTTCCTCATTCCTTCGTTGGCTGATGAAACGGCACTGTCTCCTTCCTTTTTCGAATTGGTCTTTCCAGTACCTTGCAGACTATCTTCGATCCTTTGAAGGGCTCCGATTAACCTTTCCTGGTACTCGTATGAAGGTTCGATCATTTGTTCGTCCGTGTCGGCTGCTTCTTTTTCCATCAAACGTAGCTTAATTTCTTGAATGGCCTCGATAAACTTCTCTTGATAGCATTCGGCCAAATCCTCTTCTTTTGATAACTGTTCATCATCGTCGTCCGTCTGCTCTGTAGAAATATGTCATCGAGTTATACGACAACGTTTGGTAATTGGTAATTTTTTAGTTAACGTCGTACTAGAGCAACACAACGGGCTATTGACGACGGTCCGGGATAAGTCCCTTAAGGGAAAGATACGAGGACAACACCTCGTAATTTTGAACTACTGGCATATGACGAAGCAACACATGAACTGGCAAACCACTCTCCAAACTTCCACACCAACCCAACGTGAGGACTCTCGGCCACGACAGATTTAATGTGTGCCAGCCACCTCTACACCATACGCTTACAAACATCCATGCCCGGACCCGGATTCGAACCAGGAACCTTCCGATCTAGAGGCTAACACCTTAATCACTATATCGGTTGGTCGGCATAATTAATATAGAGAAAGTGTTCGTGGGGGAAAAAAATAAAGTAGAGATTATAAACTGAAACAGTATGCTGGAATTTTATGATTAAAAACATACCAATCAACAACATGACGTATAAGATAAAAACAATGGAAACAATAGATGATATAAATATCATGATGGATAAAAAAAACATGAGATTTTAATGTCTAATCTTACTTTAGAAAGGGAAAAGATTTCTCTGAGGGTTTTCCCCAACAAGATCTTGTTGGGTTGGTGAGGAAGTTTGGAGAATGGGGTGCCAGCTCAGGTAATGCTTCGTCATCTGACCGTGGTTCAAAATTACGAGGTATTGTCCTCGGATCTTTCCTTTAAGGCACTAATTACGGACCGTCGCCAATAGCCCGTTGTGTTGCTCTAGTACGACGTTAACTAAAATTACCATTACCATTACCGGTTGGTCGGCACTATTTCTGGTGCAGAACTCATTTCATAACGTATTTCGAACTTGACGTTACTTGGTTTGTTTTTTGAATGTGACTTTAGAAAATCGCCAACGAAATTCCAAATTGATATATACGGTAGATCGACGCTAAATATTGGCCAAACGACGATAAGCTACAGAGCAATTGGGTTGCGGAAGTAAAACCTTTGCTTTCCCTCTGCTTTTTGTATGTTGACACTGCAACCCCCTCCTGTGGAAGTACTCAAAATCATTTCATTATGATTGGCAGTCCAAGCGATCAAGAACCAAGAAATCAGTTTTGCAAATGATGGGAAGACAAAACTGTCAAATTATTCCAAGGGAGAATAAAGATCTATAAGCAGGCAAAGCAAATTGTTCATTGTCCTAGAACTGGCGACAGTTTTGGACTGGTTTTTGCACCAGACTGCCCACTACGGGGCAGATTTTGACACAAAATTAAAGCACCAGGAGGGCTGAAGTGTGGTACCGCGGTGCAACCACTTTACTTGAAAGGGTTAATACAGAATGGTACACACTGACTCCTTACTTCAAGAAAAGGTTCAACCTATCACAGAGTATCAACGTGAAGTTTATAAACACAAAAGGGTAGTATTAAGATTGATCCCGGACCGTCGTCAATAACCCGTTGTGTTGCTCCTGTACGCCGTTAATTAAAGTACCTAGCTACCTAAAAGTAGGTAGGTAATTAACGTCACACTTGTGAAACACAACGGGCTATTGGTGATAGTCCGGGATCCATCCCGAAGGAAAAGAACCAAGGACATTGTGTCGTCGTTTTAACAACGGTCAGTTGACGAGGTCTTGCCTGATGTCTGAAGCAGGCTCTCTATCCAATTCCATCAGCACGCTGTTGATTTCCGCGTAATTGCTCTCTAATCACACGCAGCTTCAGCACATCTACATATATCTGTTTGGCCAGAAGTTTCGTCGCTTGGCTTCGAAGACAAGTTTAAGCCCCTGTTGTTATGCAAAGGAAGTAGAGGACGCATGTCCATAAAATTTTCTCACGATAAGTCCAACGGTCCGATTCGTATTTCCGAAGTGTTGTTTCAATGTGGTGAGGACGTCTGCATAATTTTCCTCACTCACAGCAAAACCGGCCACTAGTCTTGCTGGTTCCTCCTGCAAGAGAGAAACCAGATAGGACATCTTCTCAATAGTAGAAATATCATTGGTTGATGTTCGCTTCAAAAATCTGGATGAAGGAATTCCACGTACTAATGTCACCGTTGAACACAGGTAAATCAATCTTCGGTAATCGGGCAGTTGTTTTCCTCATTCCTTCGTTGGTTTCCTCATTCCTTCGTTGGTTTTCTCATTCCTTCTTTGGTTTCCTCATTCCTTCGTTGGTTTCCTCATTCCTTCGTTGGTTTCCTCATTCCTTCGTTGGTTTTCTCATTCCTTCGTTGGTTTCCTCATTCCTTCGATGGTTTCCTCATTCCTTCGATGGTTTCCTCATTCCTTCGTTGGTTTCCTCATTCCTTCGTTGGTTTCCTCATTCCTTCGTTGGTTTCCTCATTCCTTCGTTGGTTTCCTCATTCCTTCGTTGGTTTCCTCATTCCTTCGTTGGTTTCCTCATTCTTTCGTTGGTTTCCTCATTCCTTCGTTGGTTTCCTCATTCCTTCGTTGGTTTCCTCATTCCTTCGTTGGTTTCCTCATTCCTTCGTTGGTTTCCTCATTCCTTCGTTGGTTTTCTCATTCCTTCGTTGGTTTCCTCATTCCTTCGTTGGTTTCCTCATTCCTGTGTTGGTTTCCTCATTCCTTCGTTGGTTTCCTCATTCCTTCGATGGTTTCCTCATTCCTTCGTTGGTTTCCTCATTCCTTCGTTGGTTTCCTCATTCCTTCGTTGGTTTCCTCATTCCTTCGTTGGTTTTCTCATTCCTTCGTTGGTTTCCTCATTCCTACGTTGGTTTCCTCATTCCTTCGTTGGTTTCCTTATTCCTTCGTTGGTTTCCTCATTCGTTCGATGGTTTCCTCATTCCTTCGTTGGTTTCCTCATTCCTTCGTTGGTTTCCTCATTCCTTCGTTGGTTTCCTCATTCCTTCGTTGGTTTCCTCATTCCTTCGTTGGTTTCCTCATTCCTTCGTTGGTTTCCTCATTCCTTCGTTGGTTTTCTCATTCCTTCGTTGGTTTCCTCATTCCTTCGATGGTTTCCTCATTCCTACGTTGGTTTCCTCATTCCTTCGTTTCCTCATTCCTTCGTTGGTTTCCTCATTCCTTCGTTGGTTTCCTCATTCCTTCGTTGGTTTCCTCATTCCTTCGTTGGTTTCCTCATTCCTTCGTTGGTTTCCTCATTCCTTCGTTGGTTTCCTCATTCCTTCGTTGGTTTCCTCATTCCTTCGTTGGCTGATGAAACGGCACTGTCTCCTTCCTTTTTCGAATTGGTCTTTCCAGTACCTTGCAGACTATCTTCGATCCTTTGAAGGGCTCCGATTAACCTTTCCTGGTACTCGTATGAAGGTTCGATCATTTGTTCGTCCGTGTCGGCTGCTTCTTTTTCCATCAAACGTAGCTTAATTTCTTGAATGGGCTCGATAAACTTCTCTTGATAGCATTCGGCCAAATCCTCTTCTTTTGATAACTGTTCATCATCGTCGTCCGTCTGCTCTGTAGAAATATGTCATCGAGTTATACGACAACGTTTGGTAATTGGTAATTTTTTAGTTAACGTCGTACTAGAGCAACACAACGGGCTATTGACGACGGTCCGGGATAAGTCCCTTAAGGGAAAGATACGAGGACAACACCTCGTAATTTTGAACTACTGGCATATGACGAAGCAACACATGAACTTGCAAACCACTCTCCAAACTTCCACACCAACCCAACGTGAGGACTCTCGGCCACGACAGATTTAATGTGTGCCAGCCACCTCTACACCATACGCTTACAAACATCCATGCCCGGACCCGGATTCGAACCAGGAACCTTCCGATCTAGAGGCTAACACCTTAATCACTATATCGGTTGGTCGGCATAATTAATATAGAGAAAGTGTTCGTGGGGGAAAAAAATAAAGTAGAGATTATAAACTGAAACAGTATGCTGGAATTTTATGATTAAAAACATACCAATCAACAACATGACGTATAAGATAAAAACAATGGAAACAATAGATGATATAAATATCATGATGGATAAAAAAAAAAGATGAGATTTTAATGTCTAATGTTACTTTAGAAAGGGAAAAGATTTCTCTGAGGGTTTTCCCCAACAAGATCTTGTTGGGTTGGTGAGGAAGTTTGGAGAATGGGGTGCCAGCTCAGGTAATGCTTCGTCATCTGACCGTGGTTCAAAATTACGAGGTATTGTCCTCGGATCTTTCCTTTAAGGCACTAATTTCGGACCGTCGCCAATAGCCCGTTGTGTTGCTCTAGTACGACGTTAACTAAAATTACCATTACCATTACCGGTTGGTCGGCACTATTTCTGGTGCAGAACTCATTTCATAACGTATTTCGAACTTGACGTTACTTGGTTTGTTTTTTGAATGTGACTTTAGAAAATCGCCAACGAAATTCCAAATTGATATATATAGTAGATCGACGCTAAATATTGCCCAAACGACGATAAGCTACAGAGCAATTGGGTAGCGGAAGTAAAACCTTTGCTTTCCCTCTGCTTTTTGTATGTTGACACTGCAACCCCCTCCTGTGGAAGTACTCAAAATCATTTCATTATGATTGGCAGTCCAAGCGATCAAGAACCAAGAAATCAGTTTTGCAAATGATGGGAAGACAAAACTGTCAAATTATTCCAAGGGAGAATAAAGATCTATAAACAGGCAAAGCAAATTGTTCATTGTCCTAGAACTGGCGACAGTTTTGGACTGGTTTTTGCACCAGACTGCCCACTACGGGGCAGTTTTTGACACAAAATTAAAGCACCAGGAGGGCTGAAGTGTGGTACCGCGGTGCAACCACTTCACTTGAAAGGGTTAATACAGAATGGTACACACTGACTCCTTACTTCAAGAAAAGGTTCAACCTATCACAGAGTATCAACGTGAAGTTTATAAACACCTAAGGGTAGTATTAAGATTGATCCCGGACCGTCGTCAATAACCCGTTGTGTTGCTCCTGTACGCCGTTAATTAAAGTACCTAGCTACCTAAAAGTAGGTAGGTAATTAACGTCACACTTGTGAAACACAACGGGCTATTGGTGATAGTCCGGGATCCATCCCGAAGGAAAAGAACCAAGGACATTGTGTCGTCGTTTTAACAACGGTCAGTTGACGAGGTCTTGCCTGATGTCTGAAGCAGGCTCTCTATCCAATTCCATCAGCACGCTGTTGATTTCCACGTAATTGCTCTCTAATCACACGCAGCTTCAGCACATCTACATATATCTGTTTGGCCAGAAGTTTCGTCGCTTGGCTTCGAAGACAAGTTTAAGCCCCTGTTGTTATGCAAAGGAAGTAGAGGACGCATGTCCATAAAATTTTCTCACGATAAGTCCAACGGTCCGATTCGTATTTCCGAAGTGTTGTTTCAATGTGGTGAGGACGTCTGCATAATTTTCCTCACTCACAGCAAAACCGGCCACTAGTCTTGCTGGTTCCTCCTGCAAGAGAGAAACCAGATAGGACATCTTCTCAATAGTAGAAATATCATTGGTTGATGTTCGCTTCAAAAATCTGGATGAAGGAATTCCACGTACTAATGTCACCGTTGAACACAGGTAAATCAATCTTCGGTAATCGGGCAGTTGTTTTCCTCATTCCTTCGTTGGTTTCCTCATTCCTTCGTTGGTTTTCTCATTCCTTCTTTGGTTTCCTCATTCCTTCGTTGGTTTCCTCATTCCTTCGTTGGTTTCCTCATTCCTTCGTTGGTTTTCTCATTCCTTCGTTGGTTTCCTCATTCCTTCGATGGTTTCCTCATTCCTTCGATGGTTTCCTCATTCCTTCGTTGGTTTCCTCATTCCTTCGTTGGTTTCCTCATTCCTTCGTTGGTTTCCTCATTCCTTCGTTGGTTTCCTCATTCCTTCGTTGGTTTCCTCATTCCTTCGTTGGTTTCCTCATTCCTTCGTTGGTTTCCTCATTCTTTCGTTGGTTTCCTCATTCCTTCGTTGGTTTCCTCATTCCTTCGTTGGTTTCCTCATTCCTTCGTTGGTTTCCTCATTCCTTCGTTGGTTTTCTCATTCCTTCGTTGGTTTCCTCATTCCTTCGTTGGTTTCCTCATTCCTGTGTTGGTTTCCTCATTCCTTCGTTGGTTTCCTCATTCCTTCGATGGTTTCCTCATTCCTTCGTTGGTTTCCTCATTCCTTCGTTGGTTTCCTCATTCCTTCGTTGGTTTCCTCATTCCTTCGTTGGTTTCCTCATTCCTTCGTTGGTTTCCTCATTCCTTCGTTGGTTTCCTCATTCCTTCGTTTCCTCATTCCTTCGTTGGTTTCCTCATTCCTTCGTTGGTTTCCTCATTCCTTCGTTGGTTTCCTCATTCCTTCGTTGGTTTCCTCATTCCTTCGTTGGTTTCCTCATTCCTTCGTTGGTTTCCTCATTCCTTCGTTGGTTTCCTCATTCCTTCGTTGGTTTCCTCATTCCTTCGTTGGTTTCCTCATTCCTTCGTTGGTTTCCTCATTCCTTCGTTGGTTTTCTCATTCCTTCGTTGGTTTCCTCATTCCTACGTTGGTTTCCTCATTCCTTCGTTGGTTTCCGTATTCCTTCGTTGGTTTCCTCATTCGTTCGATGGTTTCCTCATTCCTTCGTTGGTTTCCTCATTCCTTCGTTGGTTTCCTCATTCCTTCGTTGGTTTCCTCATTCCTTCGTTGGTTTCCTCATTCCTTCGTTGGTTTCCTCATTCCTTCGTTGGTTTCCTCATTCCTTCGTTGGTTTTCTCATTCCTTCGTTGGTTTCCTCATTCCTTCGTTTCCTCATTCCTTCGTTGGTTTCCTCATTCCTTCGTTTCCTCATTCCTTCGTTGGTTTCCTCATTCCTTCGTTGGTTTCCTCATTCCTTCGTTGGTTTCCTCATTCCTTCGTTGGTTTCCTCATTCCTTCGTTGGTTTCCTCATTCCTTCGTTGGTTTCCTCATTCCTTCGTTGGTTTCCTCATTCCTTCGTTGGCTGATGAAACGGCACTGTCTCCTTCCTTTTTCGAATTGGTCTTTCCAGTACCTTGCAGACTATCTTCGATCCTTTGAAGGGCTCCGATTAACCTTTCCTGGTACTCGTATGAAGGTTCGATCATTTGTTCGTCCGTGTCGGCTGCTTCTTTTTCCATCAAACGTAGCTTAATTTCTTGAATGGGCTCGATAAACTTCTCTTGATAGCATTCGGCCAAATCCTCTTCTTTTGATAACTGTTCATCATCGTCGTCCGTCTGCTCTGTAGAAATATGTCATCGAGTTATACGACAACGTTTGGTAATTGGTAATTTTTTAGTTAACGTCGTACTAGAGCAACACAACGGGCTATTGACGACGGTCCGGGATAAGTCCCTTAAGGGAAAGATACGAGGACAACACCTCGTAATTTTGAACTACTGGCATATGACGAAGCAACACATGAACTTGCAAACCACTCTCCAAACTTCCACACCAACCCAACGTGAGGACTCTCGGCCACGACAGATTTAATGTGTGCCAGCCACCTCTACACCATACGCTTACAAACATCCATGCCCGGACCCGGATTCGAACCAGGAACCTTCCGATCTAGAGGCTAACACCTTAATCACTATATCGGTTGGTCGGCATAATTAATATAGAGAAAGTGTTCGTGGGGGAAAAAAATAAAGTAGAGATTATAAACTGAAACAGTATGCTGGAATTTTATGATTAAAAACATACCAATCAACAACATGACGTATAAGATAAAAACAATGGAAACAATAGATGATATAAATATCATGATGGATAAAAAAAAAAGATGAGATTTTAATGTCTAATGTTACTTTAGAAAGGGAAAAGATTTCTCTGAGGGTTTTCCCCAACAAGATCTTGTTGGGTTGGTGAGGAAGTTTGGAGAATGGGGTGCCAGCTCAGGTAATGCTTCGTCATCTGACCGTGGTTCAAAATTACGAGGTATTGTCCTCGGATCTTTCCTTTAAGGCACTAATTTCGGACCGTCGCCAATAGCCCGTTGTGTTGCTCTAGTACGACGTTAACTAAAATTACCATTACCATTACCGGTTGGTCGGCACTATTTCTGGTGCAGAACTCATTTCATAACGTATTTCGAACTTGACGTTACTTGGTTTGTTTTTTGAATGTGACTTTAGAAAATCGCCAACGAAATTCCAAATTGATATATATAGTAGATCGACGCTAAATATTGCCCAAACGACGATAAGCTACAGAGCAATTGGGTAGCGGAAGTAAAACCTTTGCTTTCCCTCTGCTTTTTGTATGTTGACACTGCAACCCCCTCCTGTGGAAGTACTCAAAATCATTTCATTATGATTGGCAGTCCAAGCGATCAAGAACCAAGAAATCAGTTTTGCAAATGATGGGAAGACAAAACTGTCAAATTATTCCAAGGGAGAATAAAGATCTATAAACAGGCAAAGCAAATTGTTCATTGTCCTAGAACTGGCGACAGTTTTGGACTGGTTTTTGCACCAGACTGCCCACTACGGGGCAGTTTTTGACACAAAATTAAAGCACCAGGAGGGCTGAAGTGTGGTACCGCGGTGCAACCACTTCACTTGAAAGGGTTAATACAGAATGGTACACACTGACTCCTTACTTCAAGAAAAGGTTCAACCTATCACAGAGTATCAACGTGAAGTTTATAAACACCTAAGGGTAGTATTAAGATTGATCCCGGACCGTCGTCAATAACCCGTTGTGTTGCTCCTGTACGCCGTTAATTAAAGTACCTAGCTACCTAAAAGTAGGTAGGTAATTAACGTCACACTTGTGAAACACAACGGGCTATTGGTGATAGTCCGGGATCCATCCCGAAGGAAAAGAACCAAGGACATTGTGTCGTCGTTTTAACAACGGTCAGTTGACGAGGTCTTGCCTGATGTCTGAAGCAGGCTCTCTATCCAATTCCATCAGCACGCTGTTGATTTCCACGTAATTGCTCTCTAATCACACGCAGCTTCAGCACATCTACATATATCTGTTTGGCCAGAAGTTTCGTCGCTTGGCTTCGAAGACAAGTTTAAGCCCCTGTTGTTATGCAAAGGAAGTAGAGGACGCATGTCCATAAAATTTTCTCACGATAAGTCCAACGGTCCGATTCGTATTTCCGAAGTGTTGTTTCAATGTGGTGAGGACGTCTGCATAATTTTCCTCACTCACAGCAAAACCGGCCACTAGTCTTGCTGGTTCCTCCTGCAAGAGAGAAACCAGATAGGACATCTTCTCAATAGTAGAAATATCATTGGTTGATGTTCGCTTCAAAAATCTGGATGAAGGAATTCCACGTACTAATGTCACCGTTGAACACAGGTAAATCAATCTTCGGTAATCGGGCAGTTGTTTTCCTCATTCCTTCGTTGGTTTCCTCATTCCTTCGTTGGTTTTCTCATTCCTTCTTTGGTTTCTTCATTCCTTCGTTGGTTTCCTCATTCCTTCGTTGGTTTCCTCATTCCTTCGTTGGTTTTCTCATTCCTTCGTTGGTTTCCTCATTCCTTCGATGGTTTCCTCATTCCTTCGATGGTTTCCTCATTCCTTCGTTGGTTTCCTCATTCCTTCGTTGGTTTCCTCATTCCTTCGTTGGTTTCCTCATTCCTTCGTTGGTTTCCTCATTCCTTCGTTGGTTTCCTCATTCCTTCGTTGGTTTCCTCATTCCTTCGTTGGTTTCCTCATTCTATCGTTGGTTTCCTCATTCCTTCGTTGGTTTCCTCATTCCTTCGTTGGTTTCCTCATTCCTTCGTTGGTTTCCTCATTCCTTCGTTGGTTTTCTCATTCCTTCGTTGGTTTCCTCATTCCTTCGTTGGTTTCCTCATTCCTGTGTTGGTTTCCTCATTCCTTCGTTGGTTTCCTCATTCCTTCGATGGTTTCCTCATTCCTTCGTTGGTTTCCTCATTCCTTCGTTGGTTTCCTCATTCCTTCGTTGGTTTCCTCATTCCTTCGTTGGTTTCCTCATTCCTTCGTTGGTTTCCTCATTCCTTCGTTGGTTTCCTCATTCCTTCGTTTCCTCATTCCTTCGTTGGTTTCCTCATTCCTTCGTTGGTTTCCTCATTCCTTCGTTGGTTTCCTCATTCCTTCGTTGGTTTCCTCATTCCTTCGTTGGTTTCCTCATTCCTTCGTTGGTTTCCTCATTCCTTCGTTGGTTTCCTCATTCCTTCGTTGGTTTCCTCATTCCTTCGTTGGTTTCCTCATTCCTTCGTTGGTTTCCTCATTCCTTCGTTGGTTTTCTCATTCCTTCGTTGGTTTCCTCATTCCTACGTTGGTTTCCTCATTCCTTCGTTGGTTTCCTTATTCCTTCGTTGGTTTCCTCATTCGTTCGATGGTTTCCTCATTCCTTCGTTGGTTTCCTCATTCCTTCGTTGGTTTCCTCATTCCTTCGTTGGTTTCCTCATTCCTTCGTTGGTTTCCTCATTCCTTCGTTGGTTTCCTCATTCCTTCGTTGGTTTCCTCATTCCTTCGTTGGTTTTCTCATTCCTTCGTTGGTTTCCTCATTCCTTCGTTTCCTCATTCCTTCGTTGGTTTCCTCATTCCTTCGTTTCCTCATTCCTTCGTTGGTTTCCTCATTCCTTCGTTGGTTTCCTCATTCCTTCGTTGGTTTCCTCATTCCTTCGTTGGTTTCCTCATTCCTTCGTTGGTTTCCTCATTCCTTCGTTGGTTTCCTCATTCCTTCGTTGGCTGATGAAACGGCACTGTCTCCTTCCTTTTTCGAATTGGTCTTTCCAGTACCTTGCAGACTATCTTCGATCCTTTGAAGGGCTCCGATTAACCTTTCCTGGTACTCGTATGAAGGTTCGATCATTTGTTCGTCCGTGTCGGCTGCTTCTTTTTCCATCAAACGTAGCTTAATTTCTTGAATGGGCTCGATAAACTTCTCTTGATAGCATTCGGCCAAATCCTCTTCTTTTGATAACTGTTCATCATCGTCGTCCGTCTGCTCTGTAGAAATATGTCATCGAGTTATACGACAACGTTTGGTAATTGGTAATTTTTTAGTTAACGTCGTACTAGAGCAACACAACGGGCTATTGACGACGGTCCGGGATAAGTCCCTTAAGGGAAAGATACGAGGACAACACCTCGTAATTTTGAACTACTGGCATATGACGAAGCAACACATGAACTTGCAAACCACTCTCCAAACTTCCACACCAACCCAACGTGAGGACTCTCGGCCACGACAGATTTAATGTGTGCCAGCCACCTCTACACCATACGCTTACAAACATCCATGCCCGGACCCGGATTCGAACCAGGAACCTTCCGATCTAGAGGCTAACACCTTAATCACTATATCGGTTGGTCGGCATAATTAATATAGAGAAAGTGTTCGTGGGGGAAAAAAATAAAGTAGAGATTATAAACTGAAACAGTATGCTGGAATTTTATGATTAAAAACATACCAATCAACAACATGACGTATAAGATAAAAACAATGGAAACAATAGATGATATAAATATCATGATGGATAAAAAAAAAAGATGAGATTTTAATGTCTAATGTTACTTTAGAAAGGGAAAAGATTTCTCTGAGGGTTTTCCCCAACAAGATCTTGTTGGGTTGGTGAGGAAGTTTGGAGAATGGGGTGCCAGCTCAGGTAATGCTTCGTCATCTGACCGTGGTTCAAAATTACGAGGTATTGTCCTCGGATCTTTCCTTTAAGGCACTAATTTCGGACCGTCGCCAATAGCCCGTTGTGTTGCTCTAGTACGACGTTAACTAAAATTACCATTACCATTACCGGTTGGTCGGCACTATTTCTGGTGCAGAACTCATTTCATAACGTATTTCGAACTTGACGTTACTTGGTTTGTTTTTTGAATGTGACTTTAGAAAATCGCCAACGAAATTCCAAATTGATATATATAGTAGATCGACGCTAAATATTGCCCAAACGACGATAAGCTACAGAGCAATTGGGTAGCGGAAGTAAAACCTTTGCTTTCCCTCTGCTTTTTGTATGTTGACACTGCAACCCCCTCCTGTGGAAGTACTCAAAATCATTTCATTATGATTGGCAGTCCAAGCGATCAAGAACCAAGAAATCGGTTTTGCAAATGACGGGAAGACAACATTGTCAAATTATTCCAATGGAGAATAAAGATCTATAAGCAGGCAAAGCAAATTGTTCATTGTCCTAGAACTGGCGACAGTTTTGGACTGGTTTTTGCACCAGACTGCCCACTACGGGGCAGTTTTTGACACAAAATTAAAGCACCAGGAGGGCTGAAGTGTGGTACCGCGGTGCAACCACTTCACTTGAAAGGGTTAATACAGAATGGTACACACTGACTCCTTACTTCAAGAAAAGGTTCAACCTATCACAGAGTATCAACGTGAAGTTTATAAACACCTAAGGGTAGTATTAAGATTGATCCCGGACCGTCGTCAATAACCCGTTGTGTTGCTCCTGTACGCCGTTAATTAAAGTACCTAGCTACCTAAAAGTAGGTAGGTAATTAACGTCACACTTGTGAAACACAACGGGCTATTGGTGATCGTCCGGGATCCATCCCGAAGGAAAAGAACCAAGGACATTGTGTCGTCGTTTTAACAACGGTCAGTTGACGAGGTCTTGCCTGATGTCTGAAGCAGGCTCTCTATCCAATTCCATCAGCACGCTGTTGATTTCCGCGTAATTGCTCTCTACTCACACGCAGCTTCAGCACATCTACATATATCTGTTTGGCCAGAAGTTTCGTCGCTTGGCTTCGAAGACAAGTTTAAGCCCCTGTTGTTATGCAAAGGAAGTAGAGGACGCATGTCCAAAAATTTTCTCACGATAAGTCCAACGGTCCGATTCGTATTTCCGAAGTGTTGTTTCAATGTGGTGAGGACGTCTGCATAATTTTCCTCACTCACAGCAAAACCGGCCACTAGTCTTGCTGGTTCCTCCTGCAAGAGAGAAACCAGATAGGACATCTTCTCAATAGTAGAAATATCATTGGTTGATGTTCGCTTCAAAAATCTGGATGAAGGAATACCACGTACTAATGTCACCGTTGAACACAGGTAAATATATCTTCGGTAATCGGGCAGTTATTTTCCTCATTCCTTCGTTGGTTTCCTCATTCCTTCGTTGGTTTACTCATTCCTTCTTTGGTTTCCTCATTCCTTCGTTGGTTTCCTCATTCCTTCGTTGATTTCCTCATTCCTTCGTTGGTTTCCTCATTCCTTCGTTGGTTTTCTCATTCCTTCGTTGGTTTCCTCATTCCTTCGATGGTTTCCTCATTCCTTCGTTGGTTTCCTCATTCCTTCGTTGGTTTCCTCATTCCTTCGTTGGTTTCCTCATTCCTTCGTTGGTTTCCTCATTCCTTCGTTGGTTTCCTCATTCCTTCGTTGGTTTCCTCATTCCTTCGTTGGTTTCCTCATTCCTTCGTTGGTTTCCTCATTCTTTCGTTGGTTTCCTCATTCCTTCGTTGGTTTCCTCATTCCTTCGATGGTTTCCTCATTCCTTCGATGGTTTACTCATTCCTTCGATGGTTTCCTCATTCCTTCGTTGGTTTCCTCATTCCTTCGTTGGTTTCCTCATTCCTTCGTTGGTTTCCTCATTCCTTCGTTGGTTTCCTCATTCCTTCGTTGGTTTTCTCATTCTTTCGATGGTTTCCTCATTCCTTCGTTGGTTTCCTCATTCCTTCGTTGGTTTCCTCATTCCTTCGTTGGTTTCCTCATTCCTTCGTTGGTTTCCTCATTCCTTCGTTGGTTTTCTCATTCCTTCGTTGGTTTCCTCATTCCTACGTTGGTTTACTCATTCCTTCGTTGGTTTCCTCATTCCTTTGCTGGTTTCCTCATTCGTTCGATGGTTTCCTCATTCCTTCGTTGGTTTCCTCATTCCTTCGTTGGTTTCCTCATTCCTTCGTTGGTTTTCTCATTCCTTCGTTGGTTTCCTCATTCCTACGTTGGTTTCCTCATTCCTTCGTTGGTTTACTCATTCCTTCGTTGGTTTCCTCATTCCTTCGTTGGTTTCCTCATTCGTTCGTTGGTTTCCTCATTCCTTCGTTGGTTTCCTCATTCCTTCGTTGGTTTCCTCATTCCTTCGTTGGTTTCCTCATTCCTTCGTTGGTTTCCTCATTCCTTCGTTGGTTTCCTCATTCCTTCTTTGGTTTCCTCATTCCTTCGTTGGTTTCCTCATTCCTTCGTTGGTTTCCTCATTCCTTCGTTGGTTTCCTCATTCCTTCGTTGGTTTTCTCATTCCTTCGTTGGTTTCTTCATTCCTTCGATGGTTTCCTCATTCCTTCGTTGGTTTCCTCATTCCTTCGTTGATTTCCTCATTCCTTCGTTGGTTTCCTCATTCCTTCGTTGGTTTCCTCATTCCTTCGTTGGTTTCCTCATTCCTTCGTTGGTTTCCTCATTCTTTCGTTGGTTTCTTCATTCCTTCGTTGGTTTCCTCATTCCTTCGTTGGTTTCCTCATTCTTTCGTTGGTTTCTCATTGCTTCGTTGGTTTCCTCATTCCTTCGATGGTTTCCTCATTCCTTCGTTGGTTTCCTCATTCCTTCGTTGGTTTCCTCATTCCTTCGTTGGTTTCCTCATTCCTTCGTTGGTTTCCTCATTCCTTCGTTGGTTTCCTCATTCCTTCGTTGGTTTCCTCATTCCTTCGATGGTTTCCTCATTCCTTCGTTGCTTTCCTCATTCCTTCGTTGGTTTCCTCATTCCTTCGTTGGTTTCCTCATTCCTTCGTTCGTTTCCTCATTCCTTCGTTGGTTTCCTCATTCCTTCGTTGGTTTCCTCATTCCTTCGTTGGTTTCCTCATTCCTTCGTTGGCTGATGAAACGGCACTGTCTCCTTCCTTTTTCGAATTGGTCTTTCCAGTACCTTGCAGACTATCTTCGATCCTTTGAAGGGCTCCGATTAACCTTTCCTGGTACTCGTATGAAGGTTCGATCATTTGTTCGTCCGTGTCGGCTGCTTCTTTTTCCATCAAACGTAGCTTAATTTCTTGAATGGGCTCGATAAACTTCTCTTGATAGCATTCGGCCAAATCCTCTTCTTTTGATAACTGTTCATCATCGTCGTCCGTCTGCTCTGTAGAAATATGTCATCGAGTTATACGACAACGTTTGGTAATTGGTAATTTTTTAGTTAACGTCGTACTAGAGCAACACAACGGGCTATTGACGACGGTCCGGGATCAGTCCCTTAAGGGAAAGATCCGAGGACAACACCACGTAATTTTGAACTACTGGCATATGAAGAAGCAACACATGAACTGGCAAACCACTCTCCAAACTTCCACACCAACCCAACGTGAGGACTCTCGGCCAGGACAGATTTAATGTGTGCCAGCCACCTCTACACCATACGCTTACAAACATCCATGCCCGGACCCGGATTCGAACCAGGAACCTTCCGATCTAGAGGCTAACACCTTAATCACTATATCGGTTGGTCGGCATAATTAATATAGAGAAAGTGTTCGTGGGGGAAAAAAATAAAGTAGAGATTATAAACTGAAACAGTATGCTGGTAATGGTAATGGTAATTTTAGTTAACGTCTTACTAGAGCAACACAACGGGCTATTGACGACGGTCCGGAATCAGTCCCTTAAGGGAAAGATTCGAGGACAACACCTCGTAATTTTGAACCACGGTCAGATAACGAAGCAACACCTGAGCTGGCACCCCACTCTCCAAACTTCCACGCCAACCCAACGTGAGGATTTTCGGCCACGACAGATTTAAGGTGCACCAGCCGCCTCTACACCATACGTTTACAAACATCCATGCCCGGACCCGGATTCGAACCAGGAACCTTCCGATCTAGAGGCTAACACTTTAACCACTTAACCGGTTGGTCGGCATAATTAATATAGTGAAAGTGTTCGTGTGGGAAAAAAATAAAGTAGAGATTATAAACTGAAACAGTATGCTGGAATTTTATGATTAAAAACATACCAATCAACAACATGACGTATAAGATAAAAACAATGGAAACAATAGATGATTTAAATATCATGATGGATAAAAAAAAAGATGAGAATTTATTGTCTAATCTTACTTTAGAAAGGGAAAAGATTTCTCTGAGGGTTTTCCCCAACAAGATCTTGTTGGGTTGGTGAGGAAGTTTGGAGAATGGGGTGCCAGCTCAGGTAATGCTTCGTCATCTGACCGTGGTTCAAAATTACGAGGTATTGTCCTCGGATCTTTCCTTTAAGGCACTAATTACGGACCGTCGTCAATAGCCCGTTGTGTTGCTCTAGTACGACGTTAACTAAAATTACCATTACCATTACCGGTTGGTCGGCACTATTTCTGGTGCAGAACTCATTTCATAACGTATTTCGAACTTGACGTTACTTGGTTTGTTTTTTGAATGTGACTTTAGAAAATCGCCAACGAAATTCCAAATTGATATATACGGTAGATCGACGCTAAATATTGGCCAAACGACGATAAGCTACAGAGCATTTGGGTAGCGGAAGTAAAACCTTTGCTTTCCCTCTGCTTTTTGTATGTTGACACTGCAACCCCCTCCTGTGGAAGTACTCAAAATCATTTCATTATGATTGGCAGTCCAAGCGATCAAGAACCAAGAAATCGGTTTTGCAAATGACGGGAAGACAACATTGTCAAATTATTCCAATGGAGAATAAAGATCTATAAGCAGGCAAAGCAAATTGTTCATTGTCCTAGAACTGGCGACAGTTTTGGACTGGTTTTTGCACCAGACTGCCCACTACGGGGCAGTTTTTGACACAAAATTAAAGCACCAGGAGGGCTGAAGTGTGGTACCGCGGTGCAACCACTTCACTTGAAAGGGTTAATACAGAATGGTACACACTGACTCCTTACTTCAAGAAAAGGTTCAACCTATCACAGAGTATCAACGTGAAGTTTATAAACACCTAAGGGTAGTATTAAGATTGATCCCGGACCGTCGTCAATAACCCGTTGTGTTGCTCCTGTACGCCGTTAATTAAAGTACCTAGCTACCTAAAAGTAGGTAGGTAATTAAAGTCACACTTGTGAAACACAACGGGCTATTGGTGATCGTCCGGGATCCATCCCGAAGGAAAAGAACCAAGGACATTGTGTCGTCGTTTTAACAACGGTCAGTTGACGAGGTCTTGCCTGATGTCTGAAGCAGGCTCTCTATCCAATTCCATCAGCACGCTGTTGATTTCCGCGTAAATGCTCTCTACTCACACGCAGCTTCAGCACATCTACATATATCTGTTTGGCCAGAAGTTTCGTCGCTTGGCTTCGAAGACAAGTTTAAGCCCCTGTTGTTATGCAAAGGAAGTAGAGGACGCATGTCCAAAAATGTTCTCACGATAAGTCCAACGGTCCGATTCGTATTTCCGAAGTGTTGTTTCAATGTGGTGAGGACGTCTGCATAATTTTCCTCACTCACAGCAAAACCGGCCACTAGTCTTGCTGGTTCCTCCTGCAAGAGAGAAACCAGATAGGACATCTTCTCAATAGTAGAAATATCATTGGTTGATGTTCGCTTCAAAAATCTGGATGAAGGAATACCACGTACTAATGTCACCGTTGAACACAGGTAAATATATCTTCGGTAATCGGGCAGTTATTTTCCTCATTCCTTCGTTGGTTTCCTCATTCCTTCGTTGGTTTACTCATTCCTTCTTTGGTTTCCTCATTCCTTCGTTGGTTTCCTCATTCCTTCGTTGATTTCCTCATTCCTTCGTTGGTTTCCTCATTCCTTCGTTGGTTTTCTCATTCCTTCGTTGGTTTCCTCATTCCTTCGATGGTTTCCTCATTCCTTCGTTGGTTTCCTCATTCCTTCGTTGGTTTCCTCATTCCTTCGTTGGTTTCCTCATTCCTTCGTTGGTTTCCTCATTCCTTCTTTGGTTTCCTCATTCTTTCGTTGGTTTCCTCATTCCTTCGTTGGTTTCCTCATTCCTTCGTTGGTTTCCTCCTTCCTTCGTTGATTTTCTCATTCCTTCGTTGGTTTCCTCATTCCTTCGTTGGTTTCCTCATTCCTTCGTTGGTTTCCTCATTCCTTCGTTGGTTTCCTCATTCCTGTGTTGGTTTCCTCATTCCTTCGTTGGTTTCCTCATTCCTTCGATGGTTTCCTCATTCCTTCGTTGGTTTCCTTTTCCTTCGTTGGTTTCCTCATTCCTTCGTTGGTTTCCTCATTCCTTCGTTGGTTTCCTCATTCCATCGTTGGTTTTCTCATTCATTCGTTGGTTTCCTCATTCCTTCGTTGGTTTCCTCATTCCTACGTTGGTTTCCTCATTCCTTCGTTGGTTTTCTCATTCCTTCGTTGGTTTCCTCATTCCTTCGTTGGTTTCCTCATTCCTTCGATGGTTTCCTCATTCCTTCGTTGGTTTCCTTATTCCTTCGTTGGTTTCCTCATTCCTTCGTTGGTTTACTCATTCCTTCTTTGCTTTCCTCATTCCTTCGTTGGTTTCCTCATTCCTTCGTTGGTTTCCTCATTCCTTCGTTGGTTTCCTCATTCCTTCGTTGGTTTTCTCATTCCTTCGTTGGTTTCCTCATTCCTTCGATGGTTTCCTCATTCCTTCGTTGGTTTCCTCATTCCTTCGTTGGTTTCCTCATTCCTTCGTTGGTTTCCTCATTCCTTCGTTGGTTTCCTCATTCCTTCGTTGGTTTCCTCATTCTTTCGTTGGTTTCCTCATTCCTTCGTTGGTTTCCTCATTCCTTCGTTGGTTTTCTCATTCCTTCGTTGGTTTCCTCATTCCTTCGTTGGTTTCCTCATTCCTTCGTTGCTTTTCTCATTAATTCGTTGGTTTCCTCATTCCTTCGTTGGTTTCCTCATTCCTTCGTTGGTTTCCTCATTCCTTCGTTGGTTTTCTCATTCCTTCGTTGGTTTCCTCATTCTTACGTTGGTTTACTCATTCCTTCGTAGGTTTCCTCATTCCTTTGTTGGTTTCCTCATTCGTTCGATGGTTTCCTCATTCCTTCGTTGGTTTCCTCATTCCTTCGTTGGTTTCCTCATTCCTTCGTTGGTTTTCTCATTCCTTCGTTGGTTTCCTCATTCCTACGTTGGTTTCCTCATTCCTTCGTTGGTTTACTCATTCCTTCGTTGGTTTCCTCATTCCTTCGTTGGTTTCCTCATTCGTTCGATGGTTTCCTCATTCCTTCGTTGGTTTCCTCATTCCTTCGTTGGTTTCCTCATTCCTTCGTTGGTTTCCTCATTCCTTCGTTGGTTTCCTCATTCCTTCGTTGGTTTCCTCATTCCTTCGTTGGTTTCCTCATTCCTTCTTTGGTTTCCTCATTCCTTCGTTGGTTTCCTCATTCCTTCGTTGGTTTCCTCATTCCTTCGTTGGTTTCCTCATTCCTTCGTTGGTTTCTTCATTCCTTCGATGGTTTCCTCATTCCTTCGTTGGTTTCCTCATTCCTTCGTTGATTTCCTCATTCCTTCGTTGGTTTCCTCATTCCTTCGTTGGTTTCCTCATTCCTTCGTTGGTTTCCTCATTCCTTCGTTGGTTTCCTCATTCTTTCGTTGGTTTCCTCATTCCTTCGTTGGTTTCCTCATTCCTTCGTTGGTTTCCTCATTCTTTCGTTGGTTTTCTCATTCCTTCGTTGGTTTCCTCATTCCTACGTTGGTTTCCTCATTCCTTCGTTGGTTTTCTCATTCCTTCGTTGGTTTTCTCATTGCTTCGTTGGTTTCCTCATTCCTTCGATGGTTTCCTCATTCCTTCGTTGGTTTCCTCATTCCTTCGTTGGTTTCCTCATTCCTTCGTTGGTTTCCTCATTCCTTCGTTGGTTTCCTCATTCCTTCGATGGTTTCCTCATTCCTTCGATGGTTTCCTCATTCCTTCGTTGGTTTCCTCATTCCTTCGTTGGTTTCCTCATTCCTTCGTTGGTTTCCTCATTCCTTCGTTCGTTTCCTCATTCCTTCGTTGGTTTCCTCATTCCTTCGTTGGTTTCCTCATTCCTTCGTTGGTTTCCTCATTCCTTCGTTGGTTTCCTCATTCCTTCGTTGGTTTCCTCATTCCTTCGTTGGCTGATGAAACGGCACTGTCTCCTTCCTTTTTCGAATTGGTCTTTCCAGTACCTTGCAGACGATCTTCGATCCTTTGAAGGGCTCCGATTAACCTTTCCTGGTACTCGTATGAAGGTTCGATCATTTGTTCGTCCGTGTCGGCTGCTTCTTTTTCCATCAAACGTAGCTTAATTTCTTGAATGGGCTCGATAAACTTCTCTTGATAGCATTCGGCCAAATCCTCTTCTTTTGATAACTGTTCATCATCGTCGTCCGTCTGCTCTGTAGAAATATGTCATCGAGTTATACGACAACGTTTGGTAATTTTTTAGTTAACGTCGTACTAGAGCAACACAACGGGCTATTGACGACGGTCCGGGATCAGTCCCTTAAGGGAAAGATCCGAGGACAACACCTCGTAATTTTGAACTACTGGCATATGACGAAGCAACACATGAACTGGCAAACCACTCTCCAAACTTCCACACCAACCCAACGTGAGGACTCTCGGCCACGACAGATTTAATGTGTGCCAGCCACCTCTACACCATACGCTTACAAACATCCATGGCCGGACCCGGATTCGAACCAGGAACCTTCCGATCTAGAGGCTAACACCTTAATCACTATATCGGTTGGTCGGCATAATTAATATAGAGAAAGTGTTCGTGTAGGAAAAAAATAAAGTAGAGATTATAAACTGAAACAGTATGCTGGTAATGGTAATGGTAATTTTAGTTAACGTCTTACTAGAGCAACACAACGGGCTATTGACGACGGTCCGGAATCAGTCCCTTAAGGGAAAGATTCGAGGACAACACCTCGTAATTTTGAACCACGGTCAGATAACGAAGCAACACCTGAGCTGGCACCCCACTCTCCAAACTTCCACGCCAACCCAACGTGAGGATTTTCGGCCACGACAGATTTAAGGTGCACCAGCCGCCTCTACACCATACGTTTACAAACATCCATGCCCGGACCCGGATTCGAACCAGGAACCTTCCGATCTAGAGGCTAACACTTTAACCACTTAACCGGTTGGTCGGCATAATTAATATAGAGAAAGTGTTCGTGTGGGAAAAAAATAAAGTAGAGATTATAAACTGAAACAGTATGCTGGAATTTTATGATTAAAAACATACCAATCAACAACATGACGTATAAGATAAAAACAATGGAAACAATAGATGATATAAATATCATGATGGATAAAAAAAAAGATGAGAATTTATTGTCTAATCTTACTTTAGAAAGGGAAAAGATTTCTCTGAGGGTTTTCCCCAACAAGATCTTGTTGGGTTGGTGAGGAAGTTTGGAGAATGGGGTGCCAGCTCAGGTAATGCTTCGTCATCTGACCGTGGTTCAAAATTACGAGGTATTGTCCTCGGATCTTTCCTTTAAGGCACTAATTACGGACCGTCGTCAATAGCCCGTTGTGTTGCTCTAGTACGACGTTAACTAAAATTACCATTACCGGTTGGTCGGCACTATTTCTGGTGCAGAACTCATTTCATAACGTATTTCGAACTTGACGTTACTTGGTTTGTTTTTTGAATGTGACTTTAGAAAATCGCCAACGAAATTCCAAATTGATATATACGGTAGATCGACGCTAAATATTGGCCAAACGACGATAAGCTACAGAGCATTTGGGTAGCGGAAGTAAAACCTTTGCTTTCCCTCTGCTTTTTGTATGTTGACACTGCAACCCCCTCCTGTGGAAGTACTCAAAATCATTTCATTATGATTGGCAGTCCAAGCGATCAAGAACCAAGAAATCGGTTTTGCAAATGACGGGAAGACAACATTGTCAAATTATTCCAATGGAGAATAAAGATCTATAAGCAGGCAAAGCAAATTGTTCATTGTCCTAGAACTGGCGACAGTTTTGGACTGGTTTTTGCACCAGACTGCCCACTACGGGGCAGTTTTTGACACAAAATTAAAGCACCAGGAGGGCTGAAGTGTGGTACCGCGGTGCAACCACTTCACTTGAAAGGGTTAATACAGAATGGTACACACTGACTCCTTACTTCAAGAAAAGGTTCAACCTATCACAGAGTATCAACGTGAAGTTTATAAACACCTAAGGGTAGTATTAAGATTGATCCCGGACCGTCGTCAATAACCCGTTGTGTTGCTCCTGTACGCCGTTAATTAAAGTACCTAGCTACCTAAAAGTAGGTAGGTAATTAACGTCACACTTGTGAAACACAACGGGCTATTGGTGATCGTCCGGGATCCATCCCGAAGGAAAAGAACCAAGGACATTGTGTCGTCGTTTTAACAACGGTCAGTTGACGAGGTCTTGCCTGATGTCTGAAGCAGGCTCTCTATCCAATTCCATCAGCACGCTGTTGATTTCCGCGTAATTGCTCTCTACTCACACGCAGCTTCAGCACATCTACATATATCTGTTTGGCCAGAAGTTTCGTCGCTTGGCTTCGAAGACAAGTTTAAGCCCCTGTTGTTATGCAAAGGAAGTAGAGGACGCATGTCCAAAAATTTTCTCACGATAAGTCCAACGGTCCGATTCGTATTTCCGAAGTGTTGTTTCAATGTGGTGAGGACGTCTGCATAATTTTCCTCACTCACAGCAAAACCGGCCACTAGTCTTGCTGGTTCCTCCTGCAAGAGAGAAACCAGATAGGACATCTTCTCAATAGTAGAAATATCATTGGTTGATGTTCGCTTCAAAAATCTGGATGAAGGAATACCACGTACTAATGTCACCGTTGAACACAGGTAAATATATCTTCGGTAATCGGGCAGTTATTTTCCTCATTCCTTCGTTGGTTTCCTCATTCCTTCGTTGGTTTACTCATTCCTTCTTTGGTTTCCTCATTCCTTCGTTGGTTTCCTCATTCCTTCGTTGATTTCCTCATTCCTTCGTTGGTTTCCTCATTCCTTCGTTGGTTTTCTCATTCCTTCGTTGGTTTCCTCATTCCTTCGATGGTTTCCTCATTCCTTCGTTGGTTTCCTCATTCCTTCGTTGGTTTCCTCATTCCTTCGTTGGTTTCCTCATTCCTTCGTTGGTTTCCTCATTCCTTCGTTGGTTTCCTCATTCCTTCGTTGGTTTCCTCATTCCTTCGTTGGTTTCCTCATTCCTTCGTTGGTTTCCTCATTCTTTCGTTGGTTTCCTCATTCCTTCGTTGGTTTCCTCATTCCTTCGATGGTTTCCTCATTCCTTCGATGGTTTACTCATTCCTTCGATGGTTTCCTCATTCCTTCGTTGGTTTCCTCATTCCTTCGTTGGTTTCCTCATTCCTTCGTTGGTTTCCTCATTCCTTCGTTGGTTTCCTCATTCCTTCGTTGGTTTTCTCATTCTTTCGATGGTTTCCTCATTCCTTCGTTGGTTTCCTCATTCCTTCGTTGGTTTCCTCATTCCTTCGTTGGTTTCCTCATTCCTTCGTTGGTTTCCTCATTCCTTCGTTGGTTTTCTCATTCCTTCGTTGGTTTCCTCATTCCTACGTTGGTTTACTCATTCCTTCGTTGGTTTCCTCATTCCTTTGTTGGTTTCCTCATTCGTTCGATGGTTTCCTCATTCCTTCGTTGGTTTCCTCATTCCTTCGTTGGTTTCCTCATTCCTTCGTTGGTTTTCTCATTCCTTCGTTGGTTTCCTCATTCCTACGTTGGTTTCCTCATTCCTTCGTTGGTTTACTCATTCCTTCGTTGGTTTCCTCATTCCTTCGTTGGTTTCCTCATTCGTTCGATGGTTTCCTCATTCCTTCGTTGGTTTCCTCATTCCTTCGTTGGTTTCCTCATTCCTTCGTTGGTTTCCTCATTCCTTCGTTGGTTTCCTCATTCCTTCGTTGGTTTCCTCATTCCTTCTTTGGTTTCCTCATTCCTTCGTTGGTTTCCTCATTCCTTCGTTGGTTTCCTCATTCCTTCGTTGGTTTTCTCATTCCTTCGTTGGTTTCTTCATTCCTTCGATGGTTTCCTCATTCCTTCGTTGGTTTCCTCATTCCTTCGTTGATTTCCTCATTCCTTCGTTGGTTTCCTCATTCCTTCGTTGGTTTCCTCATTCCTTCGTTGGTTTCCTCATTCCTTCGTTGGTTTCCTCATTCTTTCGTTGGTTTCTTCATTCCTTCGTTGGTTTCCTCATTCCTTCGTTGGTTTCCTCATTCTTTCGTTGGTTTCTCATTGCTTCGTTGGTTTCCTCATTCCTTCGATGGTTTCCTCATTCCTTCGTTGGTTTCCTCATTCCTTCGTTGGTTTCCTCATTCCTTCGTTGGTTTCCTCATTCCTTCGTTGGTTTCCTCATTCCTTCGTTGGTTTCCTCATTCCTTCGTTGGTTTCCTCATTCCTTCGATGGTTTCCTCATTCCTTCGTTGCTTTCCTCATTCCTTCGTTGGTTTCCTCATTCCTTCGTTGGTTTCCTCATTCCTTCGTTCGTTTCCTCATTCCTTCGTTGGTTTCCTCATTCCTTCGTTGGTTTCCTCATTCCTTCGTTGGTTTCCTCATTCCTTCGTTGGCTGATGAAACGGCACTGTCTCCTTCCTTTTTCGAATTGGTCTTTCCAGTACCTTGCAGACTATCTTCGATCCTTTGAAGGGCTCCGATTAACCTTTCCTGGTACTCGTATGAAGGTTCGATCATTTGTTCGTCCGTGTCGGCTGCTTCTTTTTCCATCAAACGTAGCTTAATTTCTTGAATGGGCTCGATAAACTTCTCTTGATAGCATTCGGCCAAATCCTCTTCTTTTGATAACTGTTCATCATCGTCGTCCGTCTGCTCTGTAGAAATATGTCATCGAGTTATACGACAACGTTTGGTAATTGGTAATTTTTTAGTTAACGTCGTACTAGAGCAACACAACGGGCTATTGACGACGGTCCGGGATCAGTCCCTTAAGGGAAAGATCCGAGGACAACACCACGTAATTTTGAACTACTGGCATATGAAGAAGCAACACATGAACTGGCAAACCACTCTCCAAACTTCCACACCAACCCAACGTGAGGACTCTCGGCCACGACAGATTTAATGTGTGCCAGCCACCTCTACACCATACGCTTACAAACATCCATGCCCGGACCCGGATTCGAACCAGGAACCTTCCGATCTAGAGGCTAACACCTTAATCACTATATCGGTTGGTCGGCATAATTAATATAGAGAAAGTGTTCGTGGGGGAAAAAAATAAAGTAGAGATTATAAACTGAAACAGTATGCTGGTAATGGTAATGGTAATTTTAGTTAACGTCTTACTAGAGCAACACAACGGGCTATTGACGACGGTCCGGAATCAGTCCCTTAAGGGAAAGATTCGAGGACAACACCTCGTAATTTTGAACCACGGTCAGATAACGAAGCAACACCTGAGCTGGCACCCCACTCTCCAAACTTCCACGCCAACCCAACGTGAGGATTTTCGGCCACGACAGATTTAAGGTGCACCAGCCGCCTCTACACCATACGTTTACAAACATCCATGCCCGGACCCGGATTCGAACCAGGAACCTTCCGATCTAGAGGCTAACACTTTAACCACTTAACCGGTTGGTCGGCATAATTAATATAGTGAAAGTGTTCGTGTGGGAAAAAAATAAAGTAGAGATTATAAACTGAAACAGTATGCTGGAATTTTATGATTAAAAACATACCAATCAACAACATGACGTATAAGATAAAAACAATGGAAACAATAGATGATTTAAATATCATGATGGATAAAAAAAAAGATGAGAATTTATTGTCTAATCTTACTTTAGAAAGGGAAAAGATTTCTCTGAGGGTTTTCCCCAACAAGATCTTGTTGGGTTGGTGAGGAAGTTTGGAGAATGGGGTGCCAGCTCAGGTAAGGCTTCGTCATCTGACCGTGGTTCAAAATTACGAGGTATTGTCCTCGGATCTTTCCTTTAAGGCACTAATTACGGACCGTCGTCAATAGCCCGTTGTGTTGCTCTAGTACGACGTTAACTAAAATTACCATTACCATTACCGGTTGGTCGGCACTATTTCTGGTGCAGAACTCATTTCATAACGTATTTCGAACTTGACGTTACTTGGTTTGTTTTTTGAATGTGACTTTAGAAAATCGCCAACGAAATTCCAAATTGATATATACGGTAGATCGACGCTAAATATTGGCCAAACGACGATAAGCTACAGAGCATTTGGGTAGCGGAAGTAAAACCTTTGCTTTCCCTCTGCTTTTTGTATGTTGACACTGCAACCCCCTCCTGTGGAAGTACTCAAAATCATTTCATTATGATTGGCAGTCCAAGCGATCAAGAACCAAGAAATCGGTTTTGCAAATGACGGGAAGACAACATTGTCAAATTATTCCAATGGAGAATAAAGATCTATAAGCAGGCAAAGCAAATTGTTCATTGTCCTAGAACTGGCGACAGTTTTGGACTGGTTTTTGCACCAGACTGCCCACTACGGGGCAGTTTTTGACACAAAATTAAAGCACCAGGAGGGCTGAAGTGTGGTACCGCGGTGCAACCACTTCACTTGAAAGGGTTAATACAGAATGGTACACACTGACTCCTTACTTCAAGAAAAGGTTCAACCTATCACAGAGTATCAACGTGAAGTTTATAAACACCTAAGGGTAGTATTAAGATTGATCCCGGACCGTCGTCAATAACCCGTTGTGTTGCTCCTGTACGCCGTTAATTAAAGTACCTAGCTACCTAAAAGTAGGTAGGTAATTAACGTCACACTTGTGAAACACAACGGGCTATTGGTGATCGTCCGGGATCCATCCCGAAGGAAAAGAACCAAGGACATTGTGTCGTCGTTTTAACAACGGTCAGTTGACGAGGTCTTGCCTGATGTCTGAAGCAGGCTCTCTATCCAATTCCATCAGCACGCTGTTGATTTCCGCGTAATTGCTCTCTACTCACACGCAGCTTCAGCACATCTACATATATCTGTTTGGCCAGAAGTTTCGTCGCTTGGCTTCGAAGACAAGTTTAAGCCCCTGTTGTTATGCAAAGGAAGTAGAGGACGCATGTCCAAAAATTTTCTCACGATAAGTCCAACGGTCCGATTCGTATTTCCGAAGTGTTGTTTCAATGTGGTGAGGACGTCTGCATAATTTTCCTCACTCACAGCAAAACCGGCCACTAGTCTTGCTGGTTCCTCCTGCAAGAGAGAAACCAGATAGGACATCTTCTCAATAGTAGAAATATCATTGGTTGATGTTCGCTTCAAAAATCTGGATGAAGGAATACCACGTACTAATGTCACCGTTGAACACAGGTAAATATATCTTCGGTAATCGGGCAATTATTTTCCTCATTCCTTCGTTGGTTTCCTCATTCCTTCGTTGGTTTACTCATTCCTTCTTTGGTTTCCTCATTCCTTCGTTGGTTTCCTCATTCCTTCGTTGATTTCCTCATTCCTTCGTTGGTTTCCTCATTCCTTCGTTGGTTTTCTCATTCCTTCGTTGGTTTCCTCATTCCTTCGATGGTTTCCTCATTCCTTCGTTGGTTTCCTCATTCCTTCGTTGGTTTCCTCATTCCTTCGTTGGTTTCCTCATTCCTTCGTTGGTTTCCTCATTCCTTCTTTCGTTTCCTCATTCTTTCGTTGGTTTCCTCATTCCTTCGTTGGTTTCCTCATTCCTTCGTTGGTTTCCTCCTTCCTTCGTTGATTTTCTCATTCCTTCGTTGGTTTCCTCATTCCTTCGTTGGTTTCCTCATTCCTTCGTTGGTTTCCTCATTCCTTCGTTGGTTTCCTCATTCCTTCGTTGGTTTCCTCATTCCTTCGTTGGTTTCCTCATTCCTTCGATGGTTTCCTCATTCCTTCGTTGGTTTCCTTTTCCTTCGTTGGTTTCCTCATTCCTTCGTTGGTTTCCTCATTCCTTCGTTGGTTTCCTCATTCCATCGTTGGTTTTCTCATTCATTCGTTGGTTTCCTCATTCCTTCGTTGGTTTCCTCATTCCTACGTTGGTTTCCTCATTCCTTCGTTGGTTTTCTCATTCCTTCGTTGGTTTCCTCATTCCTTCGTTGGTTTCCTCATTCCTTCGATGGTTTCCTCATTCCTTCGTTAGTTTCCTCATTCCTTCGTTGGTTTCCTCATTCCTACGTTGGTTTCCTCATTCCTTCGTTGGTTTTCTCATTCCTTCGTTGGTTTCCTCATTCCTTCGTTGGTTTCCTCATTCCTTCGATGGTTTCCTCATTCCTTCGTTGGTTTCCTCATTCCTTCGTTGGTTTCCTTATTCCTTCGTTGGTTTCCTCATTCCTTCGTTGGTTTACTCATTCCTTCTTTGCTTTCCTCATTCCTTCGTTGGTTTCCTCATTCCTTCGTTGGTTTCCTCATTCCTTCGTTGGTTTCCTCATTCCTTCGTTGGTTTTCTCATTCCTTCGTTGGTTTCCTCATTCCTTCGATGGTTTCCTCATTCCTTCGTTGGTTTCCTCATTCCTTCGTTGGTTTCCTCATTCCTTCGTTGGTTTCCTCATTCCTTCGTTGGTTTCCTCATTCCTTCGTTGGTTTCCTCATTCTTTCGTTGGTTTCCTCATTCCTTCGTTGGTTTCCTCATTCCTTCGTTGGTTTTCTCATTCCTTCGTTGGTTTCCTCATTCCTTCGTTGGTTTCCTCATTCCTTCGTTGCTTTTCTCATTAATTCGTTGGTTTCCTCATTCCTTCGTTGGTTTCCTCATTCCTACGTTGGTTTCCTCATTCCTTCGTTGGTTTTCTCATTCCTTCGTTGGTTTCCTCATTCCTTCGTTGGTTTCCTCATTCCTTCGATGGTTTCTTCATTCCTTCGTTGGTTTCCTCATTCTTTCGTTGGTTTCCTCATTCCTTCGTTGGTTTCCTCATTCCTTCGTTGGTTTCCTCATTCCTTCGTTGGTTTTCTCATTCCTTCGTTGGTTTCCTCATTCCTTCGTTGGTTTCCTCATTCCTTCGTTGGTTTCCTCATTCCTACGTTGGTTTCCTCAGTCCTTCGTTGGTTTTCTCATTCCTTCGTTGGTTTCCTCATTCCTTCGATGGTTTCCTCATTCCTTCGATGGTTTCCTCATTCCTTCGATGGTTTCCTCATTCCTTCGTTGGTTTCCTCATTCCTTCGTTGGTTTCCTCATTCCTTCGTTGGTTTCCTCATTCCTTCGTTGGTTTCCTCATTCCTTCGTTGGTTTCCTCATTCCTTCGTTGGTTTCCTCATTCTTTCGTTGGCTTCCTCATTCCTTCGTTGGTTTCCTCATTCCTTCGTTGGTTTCCTCATTCCTTCGTTGGTTTCCTCATTCTTTCGTTGGTTTCCTCATTCCTTCGTTGGTTTCCTCATTCCTTCGTTGGTTTTCTCATTCCTTCGTTGGTTTCCTCATTCCTTCGTTGGTTTCCTCATTCCTTCGTTGGTTTCCTCATTCCTGTGTTGGTTTCCTCATTCCTTCGTTGGTTTCCTCATTCCTTCGATGGTTTCCTCATTCCTTCGTTGGTTTCCTCATTCCTTCGTTGGTTTCCTCATTCCTTCGTTGGTTTCCTCATTCCTTCGTTGGTTTCCTCATTCCTTCGTTGGTTTCCTCATTCCTTCGTTGGTTTCCTCATTCGTTCGATGGTTTCCTCCTTCCTTCGTTGGTTTCCTCATTCCTTCGTTGGTTTCCTCATTCCTTCGTTGGTTTTCTCATTCCTTCGTTGGTTTCCTCATTCCTACGTTGGTTTCCTCATTCCTTCGTTGGTTTACTCATTCCTTCGTTGGTTTCCTCATTCCTTCGTTGGTTTCCTCATTCGTTCGATGGTTTCCTCATTCCTTCGTTGGTTTCCTCATTCCTTCGTTGGTTTCCTCATTCCTTCGTTGGTTTCCTCATTCCTTCGTTGGTTTCCTCATTCCTTCTTTGGTTTCCTCATTCCTTCGTTGGTTTCCTCATTCCTTCGTTGGTTTCCTCATTCCTTCGATGGTTTCCTCATTCCTTCGTTGGTTTCCTCATTCCTTCGTTGGTTTCCTCATTCCTTCGTTGGTTTCCTCATTCCTTCGTTGGTTTCCTCATTCCTTCGTTGGTTTCCTCATTCCTTCGTTGGTTTACTCATTCCTTCTTTGCTTTCCTCATTCCTTCGTTGGTTTCCTCATTCCTTCGTTGGTTTCCTCATTCCTTCGTTGGTTTCCTCATTCCTTCGTTGGTTTTCTCATTCCTTCGTTGGTTTCCTCATTCCTTCGATGGTTTCCTCATTCCTTCGTTGGTTTCCTCATTCCTTCGTTGGTTTCCTCATTCCTTCGTTGGTTTCCTCATTCCTTCGTTGGTTTCCTCATTCCTTCGTTGGTTTCCTCATTCTTTCGTTGGTTTCCTCATTCCTTCGTTGGTTTCCTCATTCCTTCGTTGGTTTTCTCATTCCTTCGTTGGTTTCCTCATTCCTTCGTTGCTTTTCTCATTAATTCGTTGGTTTCCTCATTCCTTCGTTGGTTTCCTCATTCCTACGTTGGTTTCCTCATTCCTTCGTTGGTTTTCTCATTCCTTCGTTGGTTTCCTCATTCCTTCGTTGGTTTCCTCATTCCTTCGATGGTTTCTTCATTCCTTCGTTGGTTTCCTCATTCTTTCGTTGGTTTCCTCATTCCTTCGTTGGTTTCCTCATTCCTTCGTTGGTTTCCTCATTCCTTCGTTGGTTTTCTCATTCCTTCGTTGGTTTCCTCATTCCTTCGTTGGTTTCCTCATTCCTTCGTTGGTTTCCTCATTCCTACGTTGGTTTCCTCAGTCCTTCGTTGGTTTTCTCATTCCTTCGTTGGTTTCCTCATTCCTTCGATGGTTTCCTCATTCCTTCGATGGTTTCCTCATTCCTTCGTTGGTTTCCTCATTCCTTCGTTGGTTTCCTCATTCCTTCGTTGGTTTCCTCATTCCTTCGTTGGTTTCCTCATTCCTTCGTTGGTTTCCTCATTCCTTCGTTGGTTTCCTCATTCTTTCGTTGGCTTCCTCATTCCTTCGTTGGTTTCCTCATTCCTTCGTTGGTTTCCTCATTCCTTCGTTGGTTTCCTCATTCTTTCGTTGGTTTCCTCATTCCTTCGTTGGTTTCCTCATTCCTTCGTTGGTTTTCTCATTCCTTCGTTGGTTTCCTCATTCCTTCGTTGGTTTCCTCATTCCTTCGTTGGTTTCCTCATTCCTGTGTTGGTTTCCTCATTCCTTCGTTGGTTTCCTCATTCCTTCGATGGTTTCCTCATTCGTTCGTTGGTTTCCTCATTCCTTCGTTGGTTTCCTCATTCCTTCGTTGGTTTCCTCATTCCTTCGTTGGTTTCCTCATTCCTTCGTTGGTTTCCTCATTCCTTCGTTGGTTTCCTCATTCGTTCGATGGTTTCCTCCTTCCTTCGTTGGTTTCCTCATTCCTTCGTTGGTTTCCTCATTCCTTCGTTGGTTTCCTCATTCCTTCGTTGGTTTTCTCATTCCTTCGTTGGTTTCCTCATTCCTACGTTGGTTTCCTCATTCCTTCGTTGGTTTACTCATTCCTTCGTTGGTTTCCTCATTCCTTCGTTGGTTTCCTCATTCGTTCGATGGTTTCCTCATTCCTTCGTTGGTTTCCTCATTCCTTCGTTGGTTTCCTCATTCCTTCGTTGGTTTCCTCATTCCTTCGTTGGTTTCCTCATTCCTTCTTTGGTTTCCTCATTCCTTCGTTGGTTTCCTCATTCCTTCGTTGGTTTCCTCATTCCTTCGATGGTTTCCTCATTCCTTCGTTGGTTTCCTCATTCCTTCGTTGGTTTCCTCATTCCTTCGTTGGTTTCCTCATTCCTTCGTTGGTTTCCTCATTCCTTCGTTGGTTTCCTCATTCCTTCGTTGGTTTCCTCATTCCTTCGTTGGTTTTCTCATTCTTTCGTTGGTTTCCTCATTCCTTCGATGGTTTCCTCATTCCTTCGTTGGTTTCCTCATTCCTTCGTTGGTTTCCTCATTCCTTCGTTGGTTTCCTCATTCCTTCGTTGGTTTCCTCATTCCTTCGTTGGTTTCCTCATTCCTTCGTTGGTTTCCTCATTCTTTCGTTGGTTTCCTCATTCCTTCGTTGGTTTCCTCATTCCTTCGTTGGTTTCCTCATTCTTTCGTTGGTTTTCTCATTCCTTCGTTGGTTTCCTCATTCCTACGTTGGTTTCCTCATTCCTTCGTTGGTTTCCTCATTCCTTCGATGGTTTCCTCATTCCTTCGTTGGTTTCCTCATTCCTTCGTTGGTTTCCTCATTCCTTCGTTGGTTTCCTCATTCTTTCGTTGGTTTCCTCATTCCTTCGTTGGTTTCCTCATTCCTTCGTTGGTTTCCTCATTCCTTCGTTGGTTTCCTCATTCCTTCGTTGGTTTCCTCATTCCTTCGTTGGTTTCCTCATTCCTTCGTTGGTTTCCTCATTCCTTCGTTGGTTTACTCATTCCTTCTTTGCTTTCCTCATTCCTTCGTTGGTTTCCTCATTCCTTCGTTGGTTTCCTCATTCCTTCGTTGGTTTCCTCATTCCTTCGTTGGTTTTCTCATTCCTTCGTTGGTTTCCTCATTCCTTCGATGGTTTCCTCATTCCTTCGTTGGTTTCCTCATTCCTTCGTTGGTTTCCTCATTCCTTCGTTGGTTTCCTCATTCCTTCGTTGGTTTCCTCATTCCTTCGTTGGTTTCCTCATTCTTTCGTTGGTTTCCTCATTCCTTCGTTGGTTTCCTCATTCCTTCGTTGGTTTTCTCATTCCTTCGTTGGTTTCCTCATTCCTTCGTTGGTTTCCTCATTCCTTCGTTGCTTTTCTCATTCCTTCGTTGCTTTTCTCATTAATTCGTTGGTTTCCTCATTCCTTCGTTGGTTTCCTCATTCCTACGTTGGTTTCCTCATTCCTTCGTTGGTTTTCTCATTCCTTCGTTGGTTTCCTCATTCCTTCGTTGGTTTCCTCATTCCTTCGATGGTTTCTTCATTCCTTCGTTGGTTTCCTCATTCTTTCGTTGGTTTCCTCATTCCTTCGTTGGTTTCCTCATTCCTTCGTTGGTTTCCTCATTCCTTCGTTGGTTTTCTCATTCCTTCGTTGGTTTCCTCATTCCTTCGTTGGTTTCCTCATTCCTTCGTTGGTTTCCTCATTCCTACGTTGGTTTCCTCAGTCCTTCGTTGGTTTTCTCATTCCTTCGTTGGTTTCCTCATTCCTTCGATGGTTTCCTCATTCCTTCGATGGTTTCCTCATTCCTTCGTTGGTTTCCTCATTCCTTCGTTGGTTTCCTCATTCCTTCGTTGGTTTCCTCATTCCTTCGTTGGTTTCCTCATTCCTTCGTTGGTTTCCTCATTCCTTCGTTGGTTTCCTCATTCTTTCGTTGGCTTCCTCATTCCTTCGTTGGTTTCCTCATTCCTTCGTTGGTTTCCTCATTCCTTCGTTGGTTTCCTCATTCTTTCGTTGGTTTCCTCATTCCTTCGTTGGTTTCCTCATTCCTTCGTTGGTTTTCTCATTCCTTCGTTGGTTTCCTCATTCCTTCGTTGGTTTCCTCATTCCTTCGTTGGTTTCCTCATTCCTGTGTTGGTTTCCTCATTCCTTCGTTGGTTTCCTCATTCCTTCGATGGTTTCCTCATTCCTTCGTTGGTTTCCTCATTCCTTCGTTGGTTTCCTCATTCCTTCGTTGGTTTCCTCATTCCTTCGTTGGTTTCCTCATTCCTTCGTTGGTTTCCTCATTCCTTCGTTGGTTTCCTCATTCGTTCGATGGTTTCCTCCTTCCTTCGTTGGTTTCCTCATTCCTTCGTTGGTTTCCTCATTCCTTCGTTGGTTTCCTCATTCCTTCGTTGGTTTTCTCATTCCTTCGTTGGTTTCCTCATTCCTACGTTGGTTTCCTCATTCCTTCGTTGGTTTACTCATTCCTTCGTTGGTTTCCTCATTCCTTCGTTGGTTTCCTCATTCGTTCGATGGTTTCCTCATTCCTTCGTTGGTTTCCTCATTCCTTCGTTGGTTTCCTCATTCCTTCGTTGGTTTCCTCATTCCTTCGTTGGTTTCCTCATTCCTTCTTTGGTTTCCTCATTCCTTCGTTGGTTTCCTCATTCCTTCGTTGGTTTCCTCATTCCTTCGATGGTTTCCTCATTCCTTCGTTGGTTTCCTCATTCCTTCGTTGGTTTCCTCATTCCTTCGTTGGTTTCCTCATTCCTTCGTTGGTTTCCTCATTCCTTCGTTGGTTTCCTCATTCCTTCGTTGGTTTCCTCATTCCTTCGTTGGTTTTCTCATTCTTTCGTTGGTTTCCTCATTCCTTCGATGGTTTCCTCATTCCTTCGTTGGTTTCCTCATTCCTTCGTTGGTTTCCTCATTCCTTCGTTGGTTTCCTCATTCCTTCGTTGGTTTCCTCATTCCTTCGTTGGTTTCCTCATTCCTTCGTTGGTTTCCTCATTCTTTCGTTGGTTTCCTCATTCCTTCGTTGGTTTCCTCATTCCTTCGTTGGTTTCCTCATTCTTTCGTTGGTTTTCTCATTCCTTCGTTGGTTTCCTCATTCCTACGTTGGTTTCCTCATTCCTTCGTTGGTTTCCTCATTCCTTCGATGGTTTCCTCATTCCTTCGTTGGTTTCCTCATTCCTTCGTTGGTTTCCTCATTCCTTCGTTGGTTTCCTCATTCTTTCGTTGGTTTCCTCATTCCTTCGTTGGTTTCCTCATTCCTTCGTTGGTTTTCTCATTCCTTCGTTGGTTTCCTCATTCCTTCGTTGGTTTCCTCATTCCTTCGTTGCTTTTCTCATTAATTCGTTGGTTTCCTCATTCCTTCGTTGGTTTCCTCATTCCTACGTTGGTTTCCTCATTCCTTCGTTGGTTTTCTCATTCCTTCGTTGGTTTCCTCATTCCTTCGTTGGTTTCCTCATTCCTTCGATGGTTTCTTCATTCCTTCGTTGGTTTCCTCATTCTTTCGTTGGTTTCCTCATTCCTTCGTTGGTTTCCTCATTCCTTCGTTGGTTTCCTCATTCCTTCGTTGGTTTTCTCATTCCTTCGTTGGTTTCCTCATTCCTTCGTTGGTTTCCTCATTCCTTCGTTGGTTTCCTCATTCCTACGTTGGTTTCCTCAGTCCTTCGTTGGTTTTCTCATTCCTTCGTTGGTTTCCTCATTCCTTCGATGGTTTCCTCATTCCTTCGATGGTTTCCTCATTCCTTCGTTGGTTTCCTCATTCCTTCGTTGGTTTCCTCATTCCTTCGTTGGTTTCCTCATTCCTTCGTTGGTTTCCTCATTCCTTCGTTGGTTTCCTCATTCCTTCGTTGGTTTCCTCATTCTTTCGTTGGCTTCCTCATTCCTTCGTTGGTTTCCTCATTCCTTCGTTGGTTTCCTCATTCCTTCGTTGGTTTCCTCATTCTTTCGTTGGTTTCCTCATTCCTTCGTTGGTTTCCTCATTCCTTCGTTGGTTTTCTCATTCCTTCGTTGGTTTCCTCATTCCTTCGTTGGTTTCCTCATTCCTTCGTTGGTTTCCTCATTCCTGTGTTGGTTTCCTCATTCCTTCGTTGGTTTCCTCATTCCTTCGATGGTTTCCTCATTCCTTCGTTGGTTTCCTCATTCCTTCGTTGGTTTCCTCATTCCTTCGTTGGTTTCCTCATTCCTTCGTTGGTTTCCTCATTCCTTCGTTGGTTTCCTCATTCGTTCGATGGTTTCCTCCTTCCTTCGTTGGTTTCCTCATTCCTTCGTTGGTTTCCTCATTCCTTCGTTGGTTTTCTCATTCCTTCGTTGGTTTCCTCATTCCTACGTTGGTTTCCTCATTCCTTCGTTGGTTTACTCATTCCTTCGTTGGTTTCCTCATTCCTTCGTTGGTTTCCTCATTCGTTCGATGGTTTCCTCATTCCTTCGTTGGTTTCCTCATTCCTTCGTTGGTTTCCTCATTCCTTCGTTGGTTTCCTCATTCCTTCGTTGGTTTCCTCATTCCTTCTTTGGTTTCCTCATTCCTTCGTTGGTTTCCTCATTCCTTCGTTGGTTTCCTCATTCCTTCGATGGTTTCCTCATTCCTTCGTTGGTTTCCTCATTCCTTCGTTGGTTTCCTCATTCCTTCGTTGGTTTCCTCATTCCTTCGTTGGTTTCCTCATTCCTTCGTTGGTTTCCTCATTCCTTCGTTGGTTTTCTCATTCTTTCGTTGGTTTCCTCATTCCTTCGATGGTTTCCTCATTCCTTCGTTGGTTTCCTCATTCCTTCGTTGGTTTCCTCATTCCTTCGTTGGTTTCCTCATTCCTTCGTTGGTTTCCTCATTCCTTCGTTGGTTTCCTCATTCCTTCGTTGGTTTTCTCATTCCTTCGTTGGTTTCCTCATTCCTTCGATGGTTTCCTCATTCCTTCGATGGTTTCCTCATTCCTTCGTTGGTTTCCTCATTCCTTCGTTGGTTTCCTCATTCCTTCGTTGGTTTTCTCATTCCTTCGTTGGTTTCCTCATTCCTACGTTGGTTTCCTCATTCCTTCGTTGGTTTACTCATTCCTTCGTTGGTTTCCTCATTCCTTCGTTGGTTTCCTCATTCCTTCGTTGGTTTCCTCATTCCTTCGTTGGTTTCCTCATTCCTTCGTTGGTTTCCTCATTCCTTCGTTGGTTTCCTCATTCCTTCGTTGGTTTTCTCATTCTTTCGTTGGTTTCCTCATTCCTTCGATGGTTTCCTCATTCCTTCGTTGGTTTCCTCATTCCTTCGTTGGTTTCCTCATTCCTTCGTTGGTTTCCTCATTCCTTCGTTGGTTTCCTCATTCCTTCGTTGGTTTCCTCATTCCTTCGTTGGTTTCCTCATTCTTTCGTTGGTTTCCTCATTCCTTCGTTGGTTTCCTCATTCCTTCGTTGGTTTCCTCATTCTTTCGTTGGTTTTCTCATTCCTTCGTTGGTTTCCTCATTCCTACGTTGGTTTCCTCATTCCTTCGTTGGTTTCCTCATTCCTTCGATGGTTTCCTCATTCCTTCGTTGGTTTCCTCATTCCTTCGTTGGTTTCCTCATTCCTTCGTTGGTTTCCTCATTCTTTCGTTGGTTTCCTCATTCCTTCGTTGGTTTCCTCATTCCTTCGTTGGTTTCCTCATTCCTTCGTTGGTTTCCTCATTCCTTCGTTGGTTTCCTCATTCCTTCGTTGGTTTCCTCATTCCTTCGTTGGTTTCCTCATTCCTTCGTTGGTTTACTCATTCCTTCTTTGCTTTCCTCATTCCTTCGTTGGTTTCCTCATTCCTTCGTTGGTTTCCTCATTCCTTCGTTGGTTTCCTCATTCCTTCGTTGGTTTTCTCATTCCTTCGTTGGTTTCCTCATTCCTTCGATGGTTTCCTCATTCCTTCGTTGGTTTCCTCATTCCTTCGTTGGTTTCCTCATTCCTTCGTTGGTTTCCTCATTCCTTCGTTGGTTTCCTCATTCCTTCGTTGGTTTCCTCATTCTTTCGTTGGTTTCCTCATTCCTTCGTTGGTTTCCTCATTCCTTCGTTGGTTTTCTCATTCCTTCGTTGGTTTCCTCATTCCTTCGTTGGTTTCCTCATTCCTTCGTTGCTTTTCTCATTCCTTCGTTGCTTTTCTCATTAATTCGTTGGTTTCCTCATTCCTTCGTTGGTTTCCTCATTCCTACGTTGGTTTCCTCATTCCTTCGTTGGTTTTCTCATTCCTTCGTTGGTTTCCTCATTCCTTCGTTGGTTTCCTCATTCCTTCGATGGTTTCTTCATTCCTTCGTTGGTTTCCTCATTCTTTCGTTGGTTTCCTCATTCCTTCGTTGGTTTCCTCATTCCTTCGTTGGTTTCCTCATTCCTTCGTTGGTTTTCTCATTCCTTCGTTGGTTTCCTCATTCCTTCGTTGGTTTCCTCATTCCTTCGTTGGTTTCCTCATTCCTACGTTGGTTTCCTCAGTCCTTCGTTGGTTTTCTCATTCCTTCGTTGGTTTCCTCATTCCTTCGATGGTTTCCTCATTCCTTCGATGGTTTCCTCATTCCTTCGTTGGTTTCCTCATTCCTTCGTTGGTTTCCTCATTCCTTCGTTGGTTTCCTCATTCCTTCGTTGGTTTCCTCATTCCTTCGTTGGTTTCCTCATTCCTTCGTTGGTTTCCTCATTCTTTCGTTGGCTTCCTCATTCCTTCGTTGGTTTCCTCATTCCTTCGTTGGTTTCCTCATTCCTTCGTTGGTTTCCTCATTCTTTCGTTGGTTTCCTCATTCCTTCGTTGGTTTCCTCATTCCTTCGTTGGTTTTCTCATTCCTTCGTTGGTTTCCTCATTCCTTCGTTGGTTTCCTCATTCCTTCGTTGGTTTCCTCATTCCTGTGTTGGTTTCCTCATTCCTTCGTTGGTTTCCTCATTCCTTCGATGGTTTCCTCATTCCTTCGTTGGTTTCCTCATTCCTTCGTTGGTTTCCTCATTCCTTCGTTGGTTTCCTCATTCCTTCGTTGGTTTCCTCATTCCTTCGTTGGTTTCCTCATTCCTTCGTTGGTTTCCTCATTCGTTCGATGGTTTCCTCCTTCCTTCGTTGGTTTCCTCATTCCTTCGTTGGTTTCCTCATTCCTTCGTTGGTTTCCTCATTCCTTCGTTGGTTTTCTCATTCCTTCGTTGGTTTCCTCATTCCTACGTTGGTTTCCTCATTCCTTCGTTGGTTTACTCATTCCTTCGTTGGTTTCCTCATTCCTTCGTTGGTTTCCTCATTCGTTCGATGGTTTCCTCATTCCTTCGTTGGTTTCCTCATTCCTTCGTTGGTTTCCTCATTCCTTCGTTGGTTTCCTCATTCCTTCGTTGGTTTCCTCATTCCTTCTTTGGTTTCCTCATTCCTTCGTTGGTTTCCTCATTCCTTCGTTGGTTTCCTCATTCCTTCGATGGTTTCCTCATTCCTTCGTTGGTTTCCTCATTCCTTCGTTGGTTTCCTCATTCCTTCGTTGGTTTCCTCATTCCTTCGTTGGTTTCCTCATTCCTTCGTTGGTTTCCTCATTCCTTCGTTGGTTTCCTCATTCCTTCGTTGGTTTTCTCATTCTTTCGTTGGTTTCCTCATTCCTTCGATGGTTTCCTCATTCCTTCGTTGGTTTCCTCATTCCTTCGTTGGTTTCCTCATTCCTTCGTTGGTTTCCTCATTCCTTCGTTGGTTTCCTCATTCCTTCGTTGGTTTCCTCATTCCTTCGTTGGTTTCCTCATTCTTTCGTTGGTTTCCTCATTCCTTCGTTGGTTTCCTCATTCCTTCGTTGGTTTCCTCATTCTTTCGTTGGTTTTCTCATTCCTTCGTTGGTTTCCTCATTCCTACGTTGGTTTCCTCATTCCTTCGTTGGTTTCCTCATTCCTTCGATGGTTTCCTCATTCCTTCGTTGGTTTCCTCATTCCTTCGTTGGTTTCCTCATTCCTTCGTTGGTTTCCTCATTCTTTCGTTGGTTTCCTCATTCCTTCGTTGGTTTCCTCATTCCTTCGTTGGTTTTCTCATTCCTTCGTTGGTTTCCTCATTCCTTCGTTGGTTTCCTCATTCCTTCGTTGCTTTTCTCATTAATTCGTTGGTTTCCTCATTCCTTCGTTGGTTTCCTCATTCCTACGTTGGTTTCCTCATTCCTTCGTTGGTTTTCTCATTCCTTCGTTGGTTTCCTCATTCCTTCGTTGGTTTCCTCATTCCTTCGATGGTTTCTTCATTCCTTCGTTGGTTTCCTCATTCTTTCGTTGGTTTCCTCATTCCTTCGTTGGTTTCCTCATTCCTTCGTTGGTTTCCTCATTCCTTCGTTGGTTTTCTCATTCCTTCGTTGGTTTCCTCATTCCTTCGTTGGTTTCCTCATTCCTTCGTTGGTTTCCTCATTCCTACGTTGGTTTCCTCAGTCCTTCGTTGGTTTTCTCATTCCTTCGTTGGTTTCCTCATTCCTTCGATGGTTTCCTCATTCCTTCGATGGTTTCCTCATTCCTTCGTTGGTTTCCTCATTCCTTCGTTGGTTTCCTCATTCCTTCGTTGGTTTCCTCATTCCTTCGTTGGTTTCCTCATTCCTTCGTTGGTTTCCTCATTCCTTCGTTGGTTTCCTCATTCTTTCGTTGGCTTCCTCATTCCTTCGTTGGTTTCCTCATTCCTTCGTTGGTTTCCTCATTCCTTCGTTGGTTTCCTCATTCTTTCGTTGGTTTCCTCATTCCTTCGTTGGTTTCCTCATTCCTTCGTTGGTTTTCTCATTCCTTCGTTGGTTTCCTCATTCCTTCGTTGGTTTCCTCATTCCTTCGTTGGTTTCCTCATTCCTGTGTTGGTTTCCTCATTCCTTCGTTGGTTTCCTCATTCCTTCGATGGTTTCCTCATTCCTTCGTTGGTTTCCTCATTCCTTCGTTGGTTTCCTCATTCCTTCGTTGGTTTCCTCATTCCTTCGTTGGTTTCCTCATTCCTTCGTTGGTTTCCTCATTCGTTCGATGGTTTCCTCCTTCCTTCGTTGGTTTCCTCATTCCTTCGTTGGTTTCCTCATTCCTTCGTTGGTTTTCTCATTCCTTCGTTGGTTTCCTCATTCCTACGTTGGTTTCCTCATTCCTTCGTTGGTTTACTCATTCCTTCGTTGGTTTCCTCATTCCTTCGTTGGTTTCCTCATTCGTTCGATGGTTTCCTCATTCCTTCGTTGGTTTCCTCATTCCTTCGTTGGTTTCCTCATTCCTTCGTTGGTTTCCTCATTCCTTCGTTGGTTTCCTCATTCCTTCTTTGGTTTCCTCATTCCTTCGTTGGTTTCCTCATTCCTTCGTTGGTTTCCTCATTCCTTCGATGGTTTCCTCATTCCTTCGTTGGTTTCCTCATTCCTTCGTTGGTTTCCTCATTCCTTCGTTGGTTTCCTCATTCCTTCGTTGGTTTCCTCATTCCTTCGTTGGTTTCCTCATTCCTTCGTTGGTTTTCTCATTCTTTCGTTGGTTTCCTCATTCCTTCGATGGTTTCCTCATTCCTTCGTTGGTTTCCTCATTCCTTCGTTGGTTTCCTCATTCCTTCGTTGGTTTCCTCATTCCTTCGTTGGTTTCCTCATTCCTTCGTTGGTTTCCTCATTCCTTCGTTGGTTTCCTCATTCTTTCGTTGGTTTCCTCATTCCTTCGTTGGTTTCCTCATTCCTTCGTTGGTTTCCTCATTCTTTCGTTGGTTTTCTCATTCCTTCGTTGGTTTCCTCATTCCTACGTTGGTTTCCTCAATCCTTCGTTGGTTTTCTCATTCCTTCGTTGGTTTCCTCATTCCTTCGTTGGTTTCCTCATTCCTTCGATGGTTTCCTCATTCCTTCGTTGGTTTCCTCATTCCTTCGTTGGTTTCCTCATTCCTTCGTTGGTTTCCTCATTCCTTCGTTGGTTTCCTCATTCCTTCGATGGTTTCATCATTCCTTCGTTGGTTTCCTCATTCCTTCGTTGGTTTCCTCATTCCTTCGTTGGTTTCCTCATTCCTTCGTTGGTTTCCTCATTCCTTCGTTGGTTTCCTCATTCCTTCGTTGGTTTTCTCATTCCTTCGTTGGTTTTCTCATTCTTTCGTTGGTTTCCTCATTCCTTCGATGGTTTCCTCATTCCTTCGTTGGTTTCCTCATTCCTTCGTTGGTTTCCTCATTCCTTCGTTGGTTTCCTCATTCCTTCGTTGGTTTTCTCATTCCTTCGTTGGTTTTCTCATTCCTTCGTTGGTTTCCTCATTCCTTCGTTGGTTTCCTCATTCCTTCGATGGTTTCCTCATTCCTTCGTTGGTTTCCTCATTCCTTCGTTGGTTTCCTTATTCCTTCGTTGGTTTCCTCATTCCTTCGTTGGTTTACTCATTCCTTCTTTGCTTTCCTCATTCCTTCGTTGGTTTCCTCATTCCTTCGTTGGTTTCCTCATTCCTTCGTTGGTTTCCTCATTCCTTCGTTGGTTTTCTCATTCCTTCGTTGGTTTCCTCATTCCTTCGATGGTTTCCTCATTCCTTCGTTGGTTTCCTCATTCCTTCGTTGGTTTCCTCATTCCTTCGTTGGTTTCCTCATTCCTTCGTTGGTTTCCTCATTCCTTCGTTGGTTTCCTCATTCTTTCGTTGGTTTCCTCATTCCTTCGTTGGTTTCCTCATTCCTTCGTTGGTTTTCTCATTCCTTCGTTGGTTTCCTCATTCCTTCGTTGGTTTCCTCATTCCTTCGTTGCTTTTCTCATTAATTCGTTGGTTTCCTCATTCCTTCGTTGGTTTCCTCATTCCTACGTTGGTTTCCTCATTCCTTCGTTGGTTTTCTCATTCCTTCGTTGGTTTCCTCATTCCTTCGTTGGTTTCCTCATTCCTTCGATGGTTTCTTCATTCCTTCGTTGGTTTCCTCATTCTTTCGTTGGTTTCCTCATTCCTTCGTTGGTTTCCTCATTCCTTCGTTGGTTTCCTCATTCCTTCGTTGGTTTTCTCATTCCTTCGTTGGTTTCCTCATTCCTTCGTTGGTTTCCTCATTCCTTCGTTGGTTTCCTCATTCCTACGTTGGTTTCCTCAGTCCTTCGTTGGTTTTCTCATTCCTTCGTTGGTTTCCTCATTCCTTCGATGGTTTCCTCATTCCTTCGATGGTTTCCTCATTCCTTCGATGGTTTCCTCATTCCTTCGTTGGTTTCCTCATTCCTTCGTTGGTTTCCTCATTCCTTCGTTGGTTTCCTCATTCCTTCGTTGGTTTCCTCATTCCTTCGTTGGTTTCCTCATTCCTTCGTTGGTTTCCTCATTCCTTCGTTGGTTTCCTCATTCTTTCGTTGGCTTCCTCATTCCTTCGTTGGTTTCCTCATTCCTTCGTTGGTTTCCTCATTCCTTCGTTGGTTTCCTCATTCCTTCGTTGGTTTCCTCATTCTTTCGTTGGTTTCCTCATTCCTTCGTTGGTTTCCTCATTCCTTCGTTGGTTTTCTCATTCCTTCGTTGGTTTCCTCATTCCTTCGTTGGTTTCCTCATTCCTTCGTTGGTTTCCTCATTCCTGTGTTGGTTTCCTCATTCCTTCGTTGGTTTCCTCATTCCTTCGATGGTTTCCTCATTCCTTCGTTGGTTTCCTCATTCCTTCGTTGGTTTCCTCATTCCTTCGTTGGTTTCCTCATTCCTTCGTTGGTTTCCTCATTCCTTCGTTGGTTTCCTCATTCGTTCGATGGTTTCCTCCTTCCTTCGTTGGTTTCCTCATTCCTTCGTTGGTTTCCTCATTCCTTCGTTGGTTTTCTCATTCCTTCGTTGGTTTCCTCATTCCTACGTTGGTTTCCTCATTCCTTCGTTGGTTTACTCATTCCTTCGTTGGTTTCCTCATTCCTTCGTTGGTTTCCTCATTCGTTCGATGGTTTCCTCATTCCTTCGTTGGTTTCCTCATTCCTTCGTTGGTTTCCTCATTCCTTCGTTGGTTTCCTCATTCCTTCGTTGGTTTCCTCATTCCTTCTTTGGTTTCCTCATTCCTTCGTTGGTTTCCTCATTCCTTCGTTGGTTTCCTCATTCCTTCGATGGTTTCCTCATTCCTTCGTTGGTTTCCTCATTCCTTCGTTGGTTTCCTCATTCCTTCGTTGGTTTCCTCATTCCTTCGTTGGTTTCCTCATTCCTTCGTTGGTTTCCTCATTCCTTCGTTGGTTTTCTCATTCTTTCGTTGGTTTCCTCATTCCTTCGATGGTTTCCTCATTCCTTCGTTGGTTTCCTCATTCCTTCGTTGGTTTCCTCATTCCTTCGTTGGTTTCCTCATTCCTTCGTTGGTTTCCTCATTCCTTCGTTGGTTTCCTCATTCCTTCGTTGGTTTCCTCATTCTTTCGTTGGTTTCCTCATTCCTTCGTTGGTTTCCTCATTCCTTCGTTGGTTTCCTCATTCTTTCGTTGGTTTTCTCATTCCTTCGTTGGTTTCCTCATTCCTACGTTGGTTTCCTCAATCCTTCGTTGGTTTTCTCATTCCTTCGTTGGTTTCCTCATTCCTTCGTTGGTTTCCTCATTCCTTCGATGGTTTCCTCATTCCTTCGTTGGTTTCCTCATTCCTTCGTTGGTTTCCTCATTCCTTCGTTGGTTTCCTCATTCCTTCGTTGGTTTCCTCATTCCTTCGATGGTTTCATCATTCCTTCGTTGGTTTCCTCATTCCTTCGTTGGTTTCCTCATTCCTTCGTTGGTTTCCTCATTCCTTCGTTGGTTTCCTCATTCCTTCGTTGGTTTCCTCATTCCTTCGTTGGTTTTCTCATTCCTTCGTTGGTTTTCTCATTCTTTCGTTGGTTTCCTCATTCCTTCGATGGTTTCCTCATTCCTTCGTTGGTTTCCTCATTCCTTCGTTGGTTTCCTCATTCCTTCGTTGGTTTCCTCATTCCTTCGTTGGTTTCCTCATTTCTTCGTTGGTTTCCTCATTCCTTCGTTGGTTTCCTCATTCTTTCGTTGGTTTCCTCATTCCTTCGTTGGTTTCCTCATTCCTTCGTTGGTTTCCTCATTCTTTCGTTGGTTTTCTCATTCCTTCGTTGGTTTCTCATTCCTACGTTGGTTTCCTCATTCCTTCGTTGGTTTCCTCATTCCTTCGTTGGTTTTCTCATTCCTTCGTTGGTTTCCTCATTCCTTCGTTGGTTTCCTCATTCCTTCGTTGGTTTCCTCATTCCTTCGTTGGTTTCCTCATTCCTTCGTTGGTTTCCTCATTCCTTCGATGGTTTCCTCATTCCTTCGTTGGTTTCCTCATTCCTTCGTCGGTTTCCTCATTCCTTCGTTGGTTTCCTCATTCCTTCGTTGGTTTCCTCATTCCTTCGTTGGTTTCCTCATTCCTTCGTTGGTTTCCTCATTCCTTCGTTGGTTTTCTCATTCCTTCGTTGGTTCCCTCATTCCTTCGTTGGTTTCCTCATTCCTGTGTTGGTTTCCTCATTCCTTCGTTGGTTTCCTCATTCCTTCGATGGTTTCCTCATTCCTTCGTTGGTTTCCTCATTCCTTCGTTGGTTTCCACATTCCTTCGTTGGTTTCCTCATTCCTTCGTTGGTTTCCTCATTCCTTCGTTGGTTTTCTCATTCCTTCGTTGGTTTCCTCATTCCTACGTTGGTTTCCTCATTCCTTCGTTGGTTTACTCATTCCTTCGTTGGTTTCCTCATTCCTTCGTTGGTTTCCTCATTCCTTCGTTGGTTTCCTCATTCCTTCGTTGGTTTCCTCATTCCTTCGTTGGTTTCCTCATTCCTTCGTTGGTTTCCTCATTCCTTCGTTGGTTTTCTCATTCCTTCGTTGGTTTCCTCATTCCTTCGTTGGTTTCCTCATTCCTGTGTTGGTTTCCTCATTCCTTCGTTGGTTTCCTCATTCCTTCGATGGTTTCCTCATTCCTTCGTTGGTTTCCTCATTCCTTCGTTGGTTTCCTCATTCCTTCGTTGGTTTCCTCATTCCTACGTTGGTTTCCTCATTCCTTCGTTGGTTTTCTCATTCCTTCGTTGGTTTCCTCATTCCTTCGTTGGTTTCCTCATTCCTTCGTTGGTTTCCTCATTCCTTCGTTGGTTTCCTCATTCCTTCGTTGGTTTCCTCATTCCTTCGTTGGTTTCCTCATTCCTTCGTTGGTTTCCTCATTCCTTCGTTGGTTTCCTCATTCCTTCGTTGGCTGATGAAACGGCACTGTCTCCTTCCTTTTTCGAATTGGTCTTTCCAGTACCTTGCAGATTATCTTCGATCCTTTGAAGGGCTCCGATTAACCTTTCCTGGTACTCGTATGAAGGTTCGATCATTTGTTCGTCCGTGTCGGCTGCTTCTTTTTCCATCAAACGTAGCTTAATTTCTTGAATGGGCTCGATAAACTTCTCTTGATAGCATTCGGCCAAATCCTCTTCTTTTGATAACTGTTCATCATCGTCGTCCGTCTGCTCTGTAGAAATATGTCATCGAGTTATACGACAACGTTTGGTAATTGGTAATTTTTTAGTTAACGTCGTACTAGAGCAACACAACGGGCTATTGACGACGGTCCGGGATCAGTCCCTTAAGGGAAAGATCCGAGGACAACATCTCGTAATTTTGAACTACTGGCATATGACGAAGCAACACATGAACTGGCAAACCACTCTCTAAACTTCCACACCAACCCAATGTGAGGACTCTCGGCCACGACAGATTTAATGTGTGCCAGCCACCTCTACACCATACGCTTACAAACATCCATGCCCGGACCCGGATTCGAACCAGGAACCTTCCGATCTAGAGGCTAACACCTTAATCACTATATCGGTTGGTCGGCATAATTAATATAGAGAAAGTGTTCGTGGGGGAAAAAAATAAAGTAGAGATTATAAACTGAAACAGTATGCTGGTAATGGTAATGGTAATTTTAGTTAACGTCTTACTAGAGCAACACAACGGGCTATTGACGACGGTCCGGAATCAGTCCCTTAAGGGAAAGATTCGAGGACAACACCTCGTAATTTTGAACCACGGTCAGATGACGAAGCAACACCTTAGCTGGCACCCCACTCTCCAAACTTCCACGCCAACCCAACGTGAGGATTTTCGGCCACGACAGATTTAAGGTGCACCAGCCGCCTCTACACCATTGGTTTACAAACATCCATGCCCGGACCCGGATTCGAACCAGGAACCTTCCGATCTAGAGGCTAACACTTTAACCACTTAACCGGTTGGTCGGCATAATTAATATAGAGAAAGTGTTCGTGTGGGAAAAAAATAAAGTAGAGATTATAAACTGAAACAGTATGCTGGAATTTTATGATTAAAAACATACCAATCAACAACATGACGTATAAGATAAAAACAATGGAAACAATAGATGATATAAATATCATGATGGATAAAAAAAAGATGAGATTTAATGTCTAATCTTACTTTAGAAAGGGAAAAGATTTCTCTGAGGGTTTTCCCCAACAAGATCTTGTAGAGTTGGTGAGGAAGTTTGGAGAATGGGGTGCCAGCTCAGGTGTTGCTTCGTCATCTGACCGAGGTTTAAAATTACGAGGTGTTGTCCTCGGATCTTTCCCTTAAGGGACTGATCCCGGACCGTCGTCAATAGCCCGTTGTGTTGCTCTAGTACGACGTTAACTAAAATTACCATTACCGGTTGGTCGGCACTATTTCTGGTGCAGAACTCATTTCATAACGTATTTCGAACTTGACGTTACTTGGTTTGTTTTTTGAATGTGACTTTAGAAAATCGCCAACGAAATTCCAAATTGATTTATACGGTAGATCGACGCTAAATATTGGCCAAACGACGATAAGCTACAGAGCAATTGGGTTGCGGAAGTAAAACCTTTGCTTTCCCTCTGCTTTTTGTATGTTGACACTGCAACCCCCTCCTGTGGAAGTACTCAAAATCATTTCATTATGATTGGCAGTCCAAGCGATCAAGAACCAAGAAATCAGTTTTGCAAATGATGGGAAGACAAAACTGTCAAATTATTCCAAGGGAGAATAAAGATCTATAAGCAGGCAAAGCAAATTGTTCATTGTCCTAGAACTGGCGACAGTTTTGGACTGGTTTTTGCACCAGACTGCCCACTACGGGGCAGTTTTTGACACAAAATTAAAGCACCAGGAGGGCTGAAGTGTGGTACCGCGGTGCAACCACTTTACTTGAAAGGGTTAATACAGAATGGTACACACTGACTCCTTACTTCAAGAAAAGGTTCAACCTATCACAGAGTATCAACGTGAAGTTTATAAACACCTAAGGGTAGTATTAAGATTGATCCCGGACCGTCGTCAATAACCCGTTGTGTTGCTCCTGTACGCCGTTAATTAAAGTACCTAGCTACCTAAAAGTAGGTAGGTAATTAACGTCACACTTGTGAAACACAACGGGCTATTGGTGATAGTCCGGGATCCATCCCGAAGGAAAAGAACCAAGGACATTGTGTCGTCGTTTTAACAACGGTCAGTTGACGAGGTCTTGCCTGATGTCTGAAGCAGGCTCTCTATCCAATTCCATCAGCACGCTGTTGATTTCCGCGTAATTGCTCTCTAATCACACGCAGCTTCAGCACATCTACATATATCTGTTTGGCCAGAAGTTTCGTCGCTTGGCTTCGAAGACAAGTTTAAGCCCCTGTTGTTATGCAAAGGAAGTAGAGGACGCATGTCCATAAAATTTTCTCACGATAAGTCCAACGGTCCGATTCGGATTTCCGAAGTGTTGTTTCAATGTGGTGAGGACGTCTGCATAATTTTCCTCACTCACAGCAAAACCGGCCACTAGTCTTGCTGGTTCCTCCTGCAAGAGAGAAACCAGATAGGACATCTTCTCAATAGTAGAAATATCATTGGTTGATGTTCGCTTCAAAAATCTGGATGAAGGAATTCCACGTACTAATGTCACCGTTGAACACAGGTAAATCAATCTTCGGTAATCGGGCAGTTGTTTTCCTCATTCCTTCGTTGCTTTCCTCATTCCTTCGTTGGTTTTCTCATTCCTTCTTTGGTTTCCTCATTCCTTCGTTGGTTTCCTCATTCCTTCGTTGGTTTCCTCATTCCTTCGTTGGTTTTCTCATTCCTTCGTTGGTTTCCTCATTCCTTCGATGGTTTCCTCATTCCTTCGATGGTTTCCTCATTCCTTCGTTGGTTTCCTCATTCCTTCGTTGGTTTCCTCATTCCTTCGTTGGTTTCCTCATTCCTTCGTTGGTTTCCTCATTCCTTCGTTGGTTTCCTCATTCCTTCGTTGGTTTCCTCATTCTTTCGTTGGTTTCCTCATTCCTTCGTTGGTTTCCTCATTCCTTCGTTGGTTTCCTCATTCCTTCGTTGGTTTCCTCATTCCTTCGTTGGTTTCCTCATTCCTTCGTTGGTTTCCTCATTCCTTCGTTGGTTTCCTCATTCCTTCGTTGGTTTCCTCATTCCTGTGTTGGTTTCCTCATTCCTTCGTTGGTTTCCTCATTCCTTCGATGGTTTCCTCATTCCTTCGTTGGTTTCCTCATTCCTTCGTTGGTTTCCTCATTCCTTCGTTGGTTTCCTCATTCCTTCGTTGGTTTCCTCATTCCTTCGTTGGTTTCCTCATTCCTTCGTTGGTTTCCTCATTCCTTCGTTGGTTTCCTCATTCCTTCGTTGGTTTCCTCATTCCTTCGTTTCCTCATTCCTTCGTTGGTTTCCTCATTCCTTCGTTGGTTTCCTCATTCCTTCGTTGGTTTCCTCATTCCTTCGTTGGTTTCCTCATTCCTTCGTTGGTTTCCTCATTCCTTCTTTGGTTTCCTCATTCCTTCGTTGGTTTCCTCATTCCTTCGTTGGTTTCCTCATTCCTTCGTTGGTTTCCTCATTCCTTCGTTGGTTTTCTCATTCCTTCGTTGGTTTCCTCATTCCTTCGATGGTTTCCTCATTCCTTCGTTGGTTTCCTCATTCCTTCGTTTCCTCATTCCTTCGTTGGTTTCCTCATTCCTTCGTTGGTTTCCTCATTCCTTCGTTGGTTTCCTCATTCCTTCGTTGGTTTCCTCATTCCTTCGTTGGTTTCCTCATTCCTTCGTTGGTTTCCTCATTCCTTCGTTGGTTTCCTCATTCCTTCGTTGGTTTCCTCATTCCTTCGTTGGCTGATGAAACGGCACTGTCTCCTTCCTTTTTCGAATTGGTCTTTCCAGTACCTTGCAGACTATCTTCGATCCTTTGAAGGGCTCCGATTAACCTTTCCTGGTACTCGTATGAAGGTTCGATCATTTGTTCGTCCGTGTCGGCTGCTTCTTTTTCCATCAAACGTAGCTTAATTTCTTGAATGGCCTCGATAAACTTCTCTTGATAGCATTCGGCCAAATCCTCTTCTTTTGATAACTGTTCATCATCGTCGTCCGTCTGCTCTGTAGAAATATGTCATCGAGTTATACGACAACGTTTGGTAATTGGTAATTTTTTAGTTAACGTCGTACTAGAGCAACACAACGGGCTATTGACGACGGTCCGGGATAAGTCCCTTAAGGGAAAGATACGAGGACAACACCTCGTAATTTTGAACTACTGGCATATGACGAAGCAACACATGAACTGGCAAACCACTCTCCAAACTTCCACACCAACCCAACGTGAGGACTCTCGGCCACGACAGATTTAATGTGTGCCAGCCACCTCTACACCATACGCTTACAAACATCCATGCCCGGACCCGGATTCGAACCAGGAACCTTCCGATCTAGAGGCTAACACCTTAATCACTATATCGGTTGGTCGGCATAATTAATATAGAGAAAGTGTTCGTGGGGGAAAAAAATAAAGTAGAGATTATAAACTGAAACAGTATGCTGGAATTTTATGATTAAAAACATACCAATCAACAACATGACGTATAAGATAAAAACAATGGAAACAATAGATGATATAAATATCATGATGGATAAAAAAAACATGAGATTTTAATGTCTAATCTTACTTTAGAAAGGGAAAAGATTTCTCTGAGGGTTTTCCCCAACAAGATCTTGTTGGGTTGGTGAGGAAGTTTGGAGAATGGGGTGCCAGCTCAGGTAATGCTTCGTCATCTGACCGTGGTTCAAAATTACGAGGTATTGTCCTCGGATCTTTCCTTTAAGGCACTAATTACGGACCGTCGCCAATAGCCCGTTGTGTTGCTCTAGTACGACGTTAACTAAAATTACCATTACCATTACCGGTTGGTCGGCACTATTTCTGGTGCAGAACTCATTTCATAACGTATTTCGAACTTGACGTTACTTGGTTTGTTTTTTGAATGTGACTTTAGAAAATCGCCAACGAAATTCCAAATTGATATATACGGTAGATCGACGCTAAATATTGGCCAAACGACGATAAGCTACAGAGCAATTGGGTTGCGGAAGTAAAACCTTTGCTTTCCCTCTGCTTTTTGTATGTTGACACTGCAACCCCCTCCTGTGGAAGTACTCAAAATCATTTCATTATGATTGGCAGTCCAAGCGATCAAGAACCAAGAAATCGGTTTTGCAAATGATGGGAAGACAAAACTGTCAAATTATTCCAAGGGAGAATAAAGATCTATAAGCAGGCAAAGCAAATTGTTCATTGTCCTAGAACTGGCGACAGTTTTGGACTGGTTTTTGCACCAGACTGCCCACTACGGGGCAGTTTCTGACACAAAATTAAAGCACCAGGAGGGCTGAAGTGTGGTACCGCGGTGCAACCACTTTACTTGAAAGGGTTAATACAGAATGGTACACACTGACTCCTTACTTCAAGAAAAGGTTCAACCTATCACAGAGTATCAACGTGAAGTTTATAAACACCTAAGGGTAGTATTAAGATTGATCCCGGACCGTCGTCAATAACCCGTTGTGTTGCTCCTGTACGCCGTTAATTAAAGTACCTAGCTACCTAAAAGTAGGTAGGTAATTAACGTCACACTTGTGAAACACAACGGGCTATTGGTGATAGTCCGGGATCCATCCCGAAGGAAAAGAACCAAGGACATTGTGTCGTCGTTTTAACAACGGTCAGTTGACGAGGTCTTGCCTGATGTCTGAAGCAGGCTCTCTATCCAATTCCATCAGCACGCTGTTGATTTCCGCGTAATTGCTCTCTAATCACACGCAGCTTCAGCACATCTACATATATCTGTTTGGCCAGAAGTTTCGTCGCTTGGCTTCGAAGACAAGTTTAAGCCCCTGTTGTTATGCAAAGGAAGTAGAGGACGCATGTCCATAAAATTTTCTCACGATAAGTCCAACGGTCCGATTCGTATTTCCGAAGTGTTGTTTCAATGTGGTGAGGACGTCTGCATAATTTTCCTCACTCACAGCAAAACCGGCCACTAGTCTTGCTGGTTCCTCCTGCAAGAGAGAAACCAGATAGGACATCTTCTCAATAGTAGAAATATCATTGGTTGATGTTCGCTTCAAAAATCTGGATGAAGGAATTCCACGTACTAATGTCACCGTTGAACACAGGTAAATCAATCTTCGGTAATCGGGCAGTTGTTTTCCTCATTCCTTCGTTGGTTTCCTCATTCCTTCGTTGGTTTTCTCATTCCTTCTTTGGTTTCCTCATTCCTTCGTTGGTTTCCTCATTCCTTCGTTGGTTTCCTCATTCCTTCGTTGGTTTTCTCATTCCTTTGTTGGTTTCCTCATTCCTTCGATGGTTTCCTCATTCCTTCGATGGTTTCCTCATTCCTTCGTTGGTTTCCTCATTCCTTCGTTGGTTTCCTCATTCCTTCGTTGGTTTCCTCATTCCTTCGTTGGTTTCCTCATTCCTTCGTTGGTTTCCTCATTCCTTCGTTGGTTTCCTCATTCTTTCGTTGGTTTCCTCATTCCTTCGTTGGTTTCCTCATTCCTTCGTTGGTTTCCTCATTCCTTCGTTGGTTTCCTCATTCCTTCGTTGGTTTCCTCATTCCTTCGTTGGTTTTCTCATTCCTTCGTTGGTTTCCTCATTCCTTCGTTGGTTTCCTCATTCCTGTGTTGGTTTCCTCATTCCTTCGTTGGTTTCCTCATTCCTTCGATGGTTTCCTCATTCCTTCGTTGGTTTCCTCATTCCTTCGTTGGTTTCCTCATTCCTTCGTTGGTTTCCTCATTCCTTCGTTGGTTTCCTCATTCCTTCGTTGGTTTCCTCATTCCTTCGTTGGTTTCCTCATTCCTTCGTTGGTTTCCTCATTCCTTCGTTGGTTTCCTCATTCCTTCGTTGGTTTCCTCATTCCTTCGTTGGTTTCCTCATTCCTTCGTTGGTTTCCTCATTCCTTCGTTGGTTTCCTCATTCCTTCGTTGGTTTCCTCATTCCTTCGTTGGTTTCCTCATTCCTTCGTTTCCTCATTCCTTCGTTGGTTTCCTCATTCCTTCGTTGGTTTCCTCATTCCTTCGTTGGTTTCCTCATTCCTTCGTTGGTTTCCTCATTCCTTCGTTGGTTTCCTCATTCCTTCTTTGGTTTCCTCATTCCTTCGTTGGTTTCCTCATTCCTTCGTTGGTTTTCTCATTCCTTCGTTGGTTTCCTCATTCCTTCGTTGGTTTTCTCATTCCTTCGTTGGTTTCCTCATTCCTTCGATGGTTTCCTCATTCCTTCGTTGGTTTCCTCATTCCTTCGTTGGTTTCCTCATTCCTTCGTTGGTTTCCTCATTCCTTCGTTGGTTTCCTCATTCCTTCGTTGGTTTCCTCATTCCTTCGTTGGTTTCCTCATTCCTTCGTTGGTTTCCTCATTCCTTCGTTGGTTTCCTCATTCCTTCGTTGGTTTCCTCATTCCTTCGTTGGCTGATGAAACGGCACTGTCTCCTTCCTTTTTCGAATTGGTCTTTCCAGTACCTTGCAGACTATCTTCGATCCTTTGAAGGGCTCCGATTAACCTTTCCTGGTACTCGTATGAAGGTTCGATCATTTGTTCGTCCGTGTCGGCTGCTTCTTTTTCCATCAAACGTAGCTTAATTTCTTGAATGGCCTCGATAAACTTCTCTTGATAGCATTCGGCCAAATCCTCTTCTTTTGATAACTGTTCATCATCGTCGTCCGTCTGCTCTGTAGAAATATGTCATCGAGTTATACGACAACGTTTGGTAATTGGTAATTTTTTAGTTAACGTCGTACTAGAGCAACACAACGGGCTATTGACGACGGTCCGGGATAAGTCCCTTAAGGGAAAGATACGAGGACAACACCTCGTAATTTTGAACTACTGGCATATGACGAAGCAACACATGAACTGGCAAACCACTCTCCAAACTTCCACACCAACCCAACGTGAGGACTCTCGGCCACGACAGATTTAATGTGTGCCAGCCACCTCTACACCATACGCTTACAAACATCCATGCCCGGACCCGGATTCGAACCAGGAACCTTCCGATCTAGAGGCTAACACCTTAATCACTATATCGGTTGGTCGGCATAATTAATATAGAGAAAGTGTTCGTGGGGGAAAAAAATAAAGTAGAGATTATAAACTGAAACAGTATGCTGGAATTTTATGATTAAAAACATACCAATCAACAACATGACGTATAAGATAAAAACAATGGAAACAATAGATGATATAAATATCATGATGGATAAAAAAAACATGAGATTTTAATGTCTAATCTTACTTTAGAAAGGGAAAAGATTTCTCTGAGGGTTTTCCCCAACAAGATCTTGTTGGGTTGGTGAGGAAGTTTGGAGAATGGGGTGCCAGCTCAGGTAATGCTTCGTCATCTGACCGTGGTTCAAAATTACGAGGTATTGTCCTCGGATCTTTCCTTTAAGGCACTAATTACGGACCGTCGCCAATAGCCCGTTGTGTTGCTCTAGTACGACGTTAACTAAAATTACCATTACCATTACCGGTTGGTCGGCACTATTTCTGGTGCAGAACTCATTTCATAACGTATTTCGAACTTGACGTTACTTGGTTTGTTTTTTGAATGTGACTTTAGAAAATCGCCAACGAAATTCCAAATTGATATATACGGTAGATCGACGCTAAATATTGGCCAAACGACGATAAGCTACAGAGCAATTGGGTTGCGGAAGTAAAACCTTTGCTTTCCCTCTGCTTTTTGTATGTTGACACTGCAACCCCCTCCTGTGGAAGTACTCAAAATCATTTCATTATGATTGGCAGTCCAAGCGATCAAGAACCAAGAAATCAGTTTTGCAAATGATGGGAAGACAAAACTGTCAAATTATTCCAAGGGAGAATAAAGATCTATAAGCAGGCAAAGCAAATTGTTCATTGTCCTAGAACTGGCGACAGTTTTGGACTGGTTTTTGCACCAGACTGCCCACTACGGGGCAGTTTTTGACACAAAATTAAAGCACCAGGAGGGCTGAAGTGTGGTACCGCGGTGCAACCACTTTACTTGAAAGGGTTAATACAGAATGGTACACACTGACTCCTTACTTCAAGAAAAGGTTCAACCTATCACAGAGTATCAACGTGAAGTTTATAAACACCTAAGGGTAGTATTAAGATTGATCCCGGACCGTCGTCAATAACCCGTTGTGTTGCTCCTGTACGCCGTTAATTAAAGTACCTAGCTACCTAAAAGTAGGTAGGTAATTAACGTCACACTTGTGAAACACAACGGGCTATTGGTGATAGTCCGGGATCCATCCCGAAGGAAAAGAACCAAGGACATTGTGTCGTCGTTTTAACAACGGTCAGTTGACGAGGTCTTGCCTGATGTCTGAAGCAGGCTCTCTATCCAATTCCATCAGCACGCTGTTGATTTCCGCGTAATTGCTCTCTAATCACACGCAGCTTCAGCACATCTACATATATCTGTTTGGCCAGAAGTTTCGTCGCTTGGCTTCGAAGACAAGTTTAAGCCCCTGTTGTTATGCAAAGGAAGTAGAGGACGCATGTCCATAAAATTTTCTCACGATAAGTCCAACGGTCCGATTCGTATTTCCGAAGTGTTGTTTCAATGTGGTGAGGACGTCTGCATAATTTTCCTCACTCACAGCAAAACCGGCCACTAGTCTTGCTGGTTCCTCCTGCAAGAGAGAAACCAGATAGGACATCTTCTCAATAGTAGAAATATCATTGTTGATGTTCGCTTCAAAAATCTGGATGAAGGAATTCCACGTACTAATGTCACCGTTGAACACAGGTAAATCAATCTTCGGTAATCGGGCAGTTGTTTTCCTCATTCCTTCGTTGGTTTCCTCATTCCTTCGTTGGTTTTCTCATTCCTTCTTTGGTTTCCTCATTCCTTCGTTGGTTTCCTCATTCCTTCGTTGGTTTCCTCATTCCTTCGTTGGTTTTCTCATTCCTTCGTTGGTTTCCTCATTATTTCGATGGTTTCCTCATTCCTTCGATGGTTTCCTCATTCCTTCGTTGGTTTCCTCATTCCTTCGTTGGTTTCCTCATTCCTTCGTTGGTTTCCTCATTCCTTCGTTGGTTTCCTCATTCCTTCGTTGGTTTCCTCATTCCTTCGTTGGTTTCCTCATTCTTTCGTTGGTTTCCTCATTCCTTCGTTGGTTTCCTCATTCCTTCGTTGGTTTCCTCATTCCTTCGTTGGTTTCCTCATTCCTTCGTTGGTTTCCTCATTCCTTCGTTGGTTTTCTCATTCCTTCGTTGGTTTCCTCATTCCTTCGTTGGTTTCCTCATTCCTGTGTTGGTTTCCTCATTCCTTCGTTAGTTTCCTCATTCCTTCGATGGTTTCCTCATTCCTTCGTTGGTTTCCTCATTCCTTCGTTGGTTTCCTCATTCCTTCGTTGGTTTCCTCATTCCTTCGTTGGTTTCCTCATTCCTTCGTTGGTTTCCTCATTCCTTCGTTGGTTTCCTCATTCCTTCGTTGGTTTCCTCATTCCTTCGTTGGTTTCCTCATTCCTTCGTTGGTTTCCTCATTCCTTCGTTGGTTTCCTCATTCCTTCGTTGGTTTCCTCATTCCTTCGTTGGTTTTCTCATTCCTTCGTTGGTTTCCTCATTCCTACGTTGGTTTCCTCATTCCTTCGTTGGTTTCCTTATTCCTTCGTTGGTTTCCTCATTCGTTCGATGGTTTCCTCATTCCTTCGTTGGTTTCCTCATTCCTTCGTTGGTTTCCTCATTCCTTCGTTGGTTTCCTCATTCCTTCGTTGGTTTCCTCATTCCTTCGTTGGTTTCCTCATTCCTTCGTTGGTTTTCTCATTCCTTCGTTGGTTTCCTCATTCCTTCGATGGTTTCCTCATTCCTTCGTTGGTTTCCTCATTCCTTCGTTTCCTCATTCCTTCGTTGGTTTCCTCATTCCTTCGTTGGTTTCCTCATTCCTTCGTTGGTTTCCTCATTCCTTCGTTGGTTTCCTCATTCCTTCGTTGGTTTCCTCATTCCTTCGTTGGTTTCCTCATTCCTTCGTTGGTTTCCTCATTCCTTCGTTGGTTTCCTCATTCCTTCGTTGGCTGATGAAACGGCACTGTCTCCTTCCTTTTTCGAATTGGTCTTTCCAGTACCTTGCAGACTATCTTCGATCCTTTGAAGGGCTCCGATTAACCTTTCCTGGTACTCGTATGAAGGTTCGATCATTTGTTCGTCCGTGTCGGCTGCTTCTTTTTCCATCAAACGTAGCTTAATTTCTTGAATGGGCTCGATAAACTTCTCTTGATAGCATTCGGCCAAATCCTCTTCTTTTGATAACTCTTCATCATCGTCGTCCGTCTGCTCTGTAGAAATATGTCATCGAGTTATACGACAACGTTTGGTAATTGGTAATTTTTTAGTTAACGTCGTACTAGAGCAACACAACGGGCTATTGACGACGGTCCGGGATAAGTCCCTTAAGGGAAAGATACGAGGACAACACCTCGTAATTTTGAACTACTGGCATATGACGAAGCAACACATGAACTTGCAAACCACTCTCCAAACTTCCACACCAACCCAACGTGAGGACTCTCGGCCACGACAGATTTAATGTGTGCCAGCCACCTCTACACCATACGCTTACAAACATCCATGCCCGGACCCGGATTCGAACCAGGAACCTTCCGATCTAGAGGCTAACACCTTAATCACTATATCGGTTGGTCGGCATAATTAATATAGAGAAAGTGTTCGTGGGGGAAAAAAATAAAGTAGAGATTATAAACTGAAACAGTATGCTGGAATTTTATGATTAAAAACATACCAATCAACAACATGACGTATAAGATAAAAACAATGGAAACAATAGATGATATAAATATCATGATGGATAAAAAAAAAAGATGAGATTTTAATGTCTAATGTTACTTTAGAAAGGGAAAAGATTTCTCTGAGGGTTTTCCCCAACAAGATCTTGTTGGGTTGGTGAGGAAGTTTGGAGAATGGGGTGCCAGCTCAGGTAATGCTTCGTCATCTGACCGTGGTTCAAAATTACGAGGTATTGTCCTCGGATCTTTCCTTTAAGGCACTAATTTCGGACCGTCGCCAATAGCCCGTTGTGTTGCTCTAGTACGACGTTAACTAAAATTACCATTACCATTACCGGTTGGTCGGCACTATTTCTGGTGCAGAACTCATTTCATAACGTATTTCGAACTTGACGTTACTTGGTTTGTTTTTTGAATGTGACTTTAGAAAATCGCCAACGAAATTCCAAATTGATATATATAGTAGATCGACGCTAAATATTGCCCAAACGACGATAAGCTACAGAGCAATTGGGTAGCGGAAGTAAAACCTTTGCTTTCCCTCTGCTTTTTGTATGTTGACACTGCAACCCCCTCCTGTGGAAGAACTCAAAATCATTTCATTATGATTGGCAGTCCAAGCGATCAAGAACCAAGAAATCAGTTTTGCAAATGATGGGAAGACAAAACTGTCAAATTATTCCAAGGGAGAATAAAGATCTATAAACAGGCAAAGCAAATTGTTCATTGTCCTAGAACTGGCGACAGTTTTGGACTGGTTTTTGCACCAGACTGCCCACTACGGGGCAGTTTTTGACACAAAATTAAAGCACCAGGAGGGCTGAAGTGTGGTACCGCGGTGCAACCACTTTACTTGAAAGGGTTAATACAGAATGGTACACACTGACTCCTTACTTCAAGAAAAGGTTCAACCTATCACAGAGTATCAACGTGAAGTTTATAAACACCTAAGGGTAGTATTAAGATTGATCCCGGACCGTCGTCAATAACCCGTTGTGTTGCTCCTGTACGCCGTTAATTAAAGTACCTAGCTACCTAAAAGTAGGTAGGTAATTAACGTCACACTTGTGAAACACAACGGGCTATTGGTGATAGTCCGGGATCCATCCCGAAGGAAAAGAACCAAGGACATTGTGTCGTCGTTTTAACAACGGTCAGTTGACGAGGTCTTGCCTGATGTCTGAAGCAGGCTCTCTATCCAATTCCATCAGCACGCTGTTGATTTCCGCGTAATTGCTCTCTAATCACACGCAGCTTCAGCACATCTACATATATCTGTTTGGCCAGAAGTTTCGTCGCTTGGCTTCGAAGACAAGTTTAAGCCCCTGTTGTTATGCAAAGGAAGTAGAGGACGCATGTCCATAAAATTTTCTCACGATAAGTCCAACGGTCCGATTCGTATTTCCGAAGTGTTGTTTCAATGTGGTGAGGACGTCTGCATAATTTTCCTCACTCACAGCAAAACCGGCCACTAGTCTTGCTGGTTCCTCCTGCAAGAGAGAAACCAGATAGGACATCTTCTCAATAGTAGAAATATCATTGGTTGATGTTCGCTTCAAAAATCTGGATGAAGGAATTCCACGTACTAATGTCACCGTTGAACACAGGTAAATCAATCTTCGGTAATCGGGCAGTTGTTTTCCTCATTCCTTCGTTGGTTTCCTCATTCCTTCGTTGGTTTTCTCATTCCTTCTTTGGTTTCCTCATTCCTTCGTTGGTTTCCTCATTCCTTCGTTGGTTTCCTCATTCCTTCGTTGGTTTTCTCATTCCTTCGTTGGTTTCCTCATTCCTTCGATGGTTTCCTCATTCCTTCGATGGTTTCCTCATTCCTTCGTTGGTTTCCTCATTCCTTCGTAGGTTTCCTCATTCCTTCGTTGGTTTCCTCAATCCTTCGTTGGTTTCCTCATTCCTTCGTTGGTTTCCTCATTCCTTCGTTGGTTTCCTCATTCCTTCGTTGGTTTCCTCATTCCTTCGTTGGTTTCCTCATTCCTTCGTTGGTTTCCTCATTCCTTCGTTGGTTTCCTCATACCTTCGTTGGTTTCCTCATTCCTTCGTTGGTTTCCTCATTCCTTCGTTGGTTTTCTCATTCCTTCGTTGGTTTCCTCATTCCTTCGTTGGTTTCCTCATTCCTGTGTTGGTTTCCTCATTCCTTCGATGGTTTCCTCATTCCTTCGTTGGTTTCCTCATTCCTTCGTTGGTTTCCTCATTCCTTCGTTGGTTTCCTCATTCCTTCGTTGGTTTCCTCATTCCTTCGTTGGTTTCCTCATTCCTTCGTTGGTTTCCTCATTCCTTCGTTTCCTCATTCCTTCGTTGGTTTCCTCATTCCTTCGTTGGTTTCCTCATTCCTTCGTTGGTTTCCTCATTCCTTCGTTGGTTTCCTCATTCCTTCGTTGGTTTCCTCATTCCTTCGTTGGTTTCCTCATTCCTTCGTTGGTTTCCTCATTCCTTCGTTGGTTTCCTCATTCCTTCGTTGGTTTCCTCATTCCTTCGTTGGTTTCCTCATTCCTTCGTTGGTTTTCTCATTCCTTCGTTGGTTTCCTCATTCCTACGTTGGTTTCCTCATTCCTTCGTTGGTTTCCTTATTCCTTCGTTGGTTTCCTCATTCGTTCGATGGTTTCCTCATTCCTTCGTTGGTTTCCTCATTCCTTCGTTGGTTTCCTCATTCCTTCGTTGGTTTCCTCATTCCTTCGTTGGTTTCCTCATTCCTTCGTTGGTTTCCTCATTCCTTCGTTGGTTTCCTCATTCCTTCGTTGGTTTTCTCATTCCTTCGTTGGTTTCCTCATTCCTTCGATGGTTTCCTCATTCCTTCGTTGGTTTCCTCATTCCTTCGTTTCCTCATTCCTTCGTTGGTTTCCTCATTCCTTCGTTGGTTTCCTCATTCCTTCGTTGGTTTCCTCATTCCTTCGTTGGTTTCCTCATTCCTTCGTTGGTTTCCTCATTCCTTCGTTGGTTTCCTCATTCCTTCGTTGGTTTCCTCATTCCTTCGTTGGTTTCCTCATTCCTTCGTTGGTTTTCTCATTCCTTCGTTGGTTTCCTCATTCCTTCGTTTCCTCATTCCTTCGTTGGTTTCCTCATTCCTTCGTTTCCTCATTCCTTCGTTGGTTTCCTCATTCCTTCGTTGGTTTCCTCATTCCTTCGTTGGTTTCCTCATTCCTTCGTTGGTTTCCTCATTCCTTCGTTGGTTTCCTCATTCCTTCGTTGGTTTCCTCATTCCTTCGTTGGTTTCCTCATTCCTTCGTTGGTTTCCTCATTCCTTCGTTGGTTTTCTCATTCCTTCGTTGGTTTCCTCATTCCTTCGTTTCCTCATTCCTTCGTTGGTTTCCTCATTCCTTCGTTTCCTCATTCCTTCGTTGGTTTCCTCATTCCTTCGTTGGTTTCCTCATTCCTTCGTTGGTTTCCTCATTCCTTCGTTGGTTTCCTCATTCCTTCGTTGGTTTCCTCATTCCTTCGTTGGTTTCCTCATTCCTTCGTTGGTTTCCTCATTCCTTCGTTGGCTGATGAAACGGCACTGTCTCCTTCCTTTTTCGAATTGGTCTTTCCAGTACCTTGCAGACTATCTTCGATCCTTTGAAGGGCTCCGATTAACCTTTCCTGGTACTCGTATGAAGGTTCGATCATTTGTTCGTCCGTGTCGGCTGCTTCTTTTTCCATCAAACGTAGCTTAATTTCTTGAATGGGCTCGATAAACTTCTCTTGATAGCATTCGGCCAAATCCTCTTCTTTTGATAACTGTTCATCATCGTCGTCCGTCTGCTCTGTAGAAATATGTCATCGAGTTATACGACAACGTTTGGTAATTGGTAATTTTTTAGTTAACGTCGTACTAGAGCAACACAACGGGCTATTGACGACGGTCCGGGATAAGTCCCTTAAGGGAAAGATACGAGGACAACACCTCGTAATTTTGAACTACTGGCATATGACGAAGCAACACATGAACTTGCAAACCACTCTCCAAACTTCCACACCAACCCAACGTGAGGACTCTCGGCCACGACAGATTTAATGTGTGCCAGCCACCTCTACACCATACGCTTACAAACATCCATGCCCGGACCCGGATTCGAACCAGGAACCTTCCGATCTAGAGGCTAACACCTTAATCACTATATCGGTTGGTCGGCATAATTAATATAGAGAAAGTGTTCGTGGGGGAAAAAAATAAAGTAGAGATTATAAACTGAAACAGTATGCTGGAATTTTATGATTAAAAACATACCAATCAACAACATGACGTATAAGATAAAAACAATGGAAACAATAGATGATATAAATATCATGATGGATAAAAAAAAAAGATGAGATTTTAATGTCTAATGTTACTTTAGAAAGGGAAAAGATTTCTCTGAGGGTTTTCCCCAACAAGATCTTGTTGGGTTGGTGAGGAAGTTTGGAGAATGGGGTGCCAGCTCAGGTAATGCTTCGTCATCTGACCGTGGTTCAAAATTACGAGGTATTGTCCTCGGATCTTTCCTTTAAGGCACTAATTTCGGACCGTCGCCAATAGCCCGTTGTGTTGCTCTAGTACGACGTTAACTAAAATTACCATTACCATTACCGGTTGGTCGGCACTATTTCTGGTGCAGAACTCATTTCATAACGTATTTCGAACTTGACGTTACTTGGTTTGTTTTTTGAATGTGACTTTAGAAAATCGCCAACGAAATTCCAAATTGATATATATAGTAGATCGACGCTAAATATTGCCCAAACGACGATAAGCTACAGAGCAATTGGGTAGCGGAAGTAAAACCTTTGCTTTCCCTCTGCTTTTTGTATGTTGACACTGCAACCCCCTCCTGTGGAAGTACTCAAAATCATTTCATTATGATTGGCAGTCCAAGCGATCAAGAACCAAGAAATCAGTTTTGCAAATGATGGGAAGACAAAACTGTCAAATTATTCCAAGGGAGAATAAAGATCTATAAACAGGCAAAGCAAATTGTTCATTGTCCTAGAACTGGCGACAGTTTTGGACTGGTTTTTGCACCAGACTGCCCACTACGGGGCAGTTTTTGACACAAAATTAAAGCACCAGGAGGGCTGAAGTGTGGTACCGCGGTGCAACCACTTCACTTGAAAGGGTTAATACAGAATGGTACACACTGACTCCTTACTTCAAGAAAAGGTTCAACCTATCACAGAGTATCAACGTGAAGTTTATAAACACCTAAGGGTAGTATTAAGATTGATCCCGGACCGTCGTCAATAACCCGTTGTGTTGCTCCTGTACGCCGTTAATTAAAGTACCTAGCTACCTAAAAGTAGGTAGGTAATTAACGTCACACTTGTGAAACACAACGGGCTATTGGTGATAGTCCGGGATCCATCCCGAAGGAAAAGAACCAAGGACATTGTGTCGTCGTTTTAACAACGGTCAGTTGACGAGGTCTTGCCTGATGTCTGAAGCAGGCTCTCTATCCAATTCCATCAGCACGCTGTTGATTTCCACGTAATTGCTCTCTAATCACACGCAGCTTCAGCACATCTACATATATCTGTTTGGCCAGAAGTTTCGTCGCTTGGCTTCGAAGACAAGTTTAAGCCCCTGTTGTTATGCAAAGGAAGTAGAGGACGCATGTCCATAAAATTTTCTCACGATAAGTCCAACGGTCCGATTCGTATTTCCGAAGTGTTGTTTCAATGTGGTGAGGACGTCTGCATAATTTTCCTCACTCACAGCAAAACCGGCCACTAGTCTTGCTGGTTCCTCCTGCAAGAGAGAAACCAGATAGGACATCTTCTCAATAGTAGAAATATCATTGGTTGATGTTCGCTTCAAAAATCTGGATGAAGGAATTCCACGTACTAATGTCACCGTTGAACACAGGTAAATCAATCTTCGGTAATCGGGCAGTTGTTTTCCTCATTCCTTCGTTGGTTTCCTCATTCCTTCGTTGGTTTTCTCATTCCTTCTTTGGTTTCCTCATTCCTTCGTTGGTTTCCTCATTCCTTCGTTGGTTTTCTCATTCCTTCGTTGGTTTCCTCATTCCTTCGATGGTTTCCTCATTCCTTCGATGGTTTCCTCATTCCTTCGTTGGTTTCCTCATTCCTTCGTTGGTTTCCTCATTCCTTCGTTGGTTTCCTCATTCCTTCGTTGGTTTCCTCATTCCTTCGTTGGTTTCCTCATTCCTTCGTTGGTTTCCTCATTCCTTCGTTGGTTTCCTCATTCTTTCGTTGGTTTCCTCATTCCTTCGTTGGTTTCCTCATTCCTTCGTTGGTTTCCTCATTCCTTCGTTGGTTTCCTCATTCCTTCGTTGGTTTCCTCATTCCTTCGTTGGTTTTCTCATTCCTTCGTTGGTTTCCTCATTCCTTCGTTGGTTTCCTCATTCCTGTGTTGGTTTCCTCATTCCTTCGTTGGTTTCCTCATTCCTTCGATGGTTTCCTCATTCCTTCGTTGGTTTCCTCATTCCTTCGTTGGTTTCCTCATTCCTTCGTTGGTTTCCTCATTCCTTCGTTGGTTTCCTCATTCCTTCGTTGGTTTCCTCATTCCTTCGTTGGTTTCCTCATTCCTTCGTTTCCTCATTCCTTCGTTGGTTTCCTCATTCCTTCGTTGGTTTCCTCATTCCTTCGTTGGTTTCCTCATTCCTTCGTTGGTTTCCTTATTCCTTCGTTGGTTTCCTCATTCCTTCGTTGGTTTCCTCATTCCTTCGTTGGTTTCCTCATTCCTTCGTTGGTTTCCTCATTCCTTCGTTGGTTTCCTCATTCCTTCGTTGGTTTCCTCATTCCTTCGTTGGTTTTCTCATTCCTTCGTTGGTTTCCTCATTCCTACGTTGGTTTCCTCATTCCTTCGTTGGTTTCCTTATTCCTTCGTTGGTTTCCTCATTCGTTCGATGGTTTCCTCATTCCTTCGTTGGTTTCCTCATTCCTTCGTTGGTTTCCTCATTCCTTCGTTGGTTTCCTCATTCCTTCGTTGGTTTCCTCATTCCTTCGTTGGTTTCCTCATTCCTTCGTTGGTTTCCTCATTCCTTCGTTGGTTTTCTCATTCCTTCGTTGGTTTCCTCATTCCTTCGTTTCCTCATTCCTTCGTTGGTTTCCTCATTCCTTCGTTTCCTCATTCCTTCGTTGGTTTCCTCATTCCTTCGTTGGTTTCCTCATTCCTTCGTTGGTTTCCTCATTCCTTCGTTGGTTTCCTCATTCCTTCGTTGGTTTCCTCATTCCTTCGTTGGTTTCCTCATTCCTTCGTTGGCTGATGAAACGGCACTGTCTCCTTCCTTTTTCGAATTGGTCTTTCCAGTACCTTGCAGACTATCTTCGATCCTTTGAAGGGCTCCGATTAACCTTTCCTGGTACTCGTATGAAGGTTCGATCATTTGTTCGTCCGTGTCGGCTGCTTCTTTTTCCATCAAACGTAGCTTAATTTCTTGAATGGGCTCGATAAACTTCTCTTGATAGCATTCGGCCAAATCCTCTTCTTTTGATAACTGTTCATCATCGTCGTCCGTCTGCTCTGTAGAAATATGTCATCGAGTTATACGACAACGTTTGGTAATTGGTAATTTTTTAGTTAACGTCGTACTAGAGCAACACAACGGGCTATTGACGACGGTCCGGGATAAGTCCCTTAAGGGAAAGATACGAGGACAACACCTCGTAATTTTGAACTACTGGCATATGACGAAGCAACACATGAACTTGCAAACCACTCTCCAAACTTCCACACCAACCCAACGTGAGGACTCTCGGCCACGACAGATTTAATGTGTGCCAGCCACCTCTACACCATACGCTTACAAACATCCATGCCCGGACCCGGATTCGAACCAGGAACCTTCCGATCTAGAGGCTAACACCTTAATCACTATATCGGTTGGTCGGCATAATTAATATAGAGAAAGTGTTCGTGGGGGAAAAAAATAAAGTAGAGATTATAAACTGAAACAGTATGCTGGAATTTTATGATTAAAAACATACCAATCAACAACATGACGTATAAGATAAAAACAATGGAAACAATAGATGATATAAATATCATGATGGATAAAAAAAAAAGATGAGATTTTAATGTCTAATGTTACTTTAGAAAGGGAAAAGATTTCTCTGAGGGTTTTCCCCAACAAGATCTTGTTGGGTTGGTGAGGAAGTTTGGAGAATGGGGTGCCAGCTCAGGTAATCCTTCGTCATCTGACCGTGGTTCAAAATTACGAGGTATTGTCCTCGGATCTTTCCTTTAAGGCACTAATTTCGGACCGTCGCCAATAGCCCGTTGTGTTGCTCTAGTACGACGTTAACTAAAATTACCATTACCATTACCGGTTGGTCGGCACTATTTCTGGTGCAGAACTCATTTCATAACGTATTTCGAACTTGACGTTACTTGGTTTGTTTTTTGAATGTGACTTTAGAAAATCGCCAACGAAATTCCAAATTGATATATATAGTAGATCGACGCTAAATATTGCCCAAACGACGATAAGCTACAGAGCAATTGGGTAGCGGAAGTAAAACCTTTGCTTTCCCTCTGCTTTTTGTATGTTGACACTGCAACCCCCTCCTGTGGAAGTACTCAAAATCATTTCATTATGATTGGCAGTCCAAGCGATCAAGAACCAAGAAATCAGTTTTGCAAATGATGGGAAGACAAAACTGTCAAATTATTCCAAGGGAGAATAAAGATCTATAAACAGGCAAAGCAAATTGTTCATTGTCCTAGAACTGGCGACAGTTTTGGACTGGTTTTTGCACCAGACTGCCCACTACGGGGCAGTTTTTGACACAAAATTAAAGCACCAGGAGGGCTGAAGTGTGGTACCGCGGTGCAACCACTTCACTTGAAAGGGTTAATACAGAATGGTACACACTGACTCCTTACTTCAAGAAAAGGTTCAACCTATCACAGAGTATCAACGTGAAGTTTATAAACACCTAAGGGTAGTATTAAGATTGATCCCGGACCGTCGTCAATAACCCGTTGTGTTGCTCCTGTACGCCGTTAATTAAAGTACCTAGCTACCTAAAAGTAGGTAGGTAATTAACGTCACACTTGTGAAACACAACGGGCTATTGGTGATAGTCCGGGATCCATCCCGAAGGAAAAGAACCAAGGACATTGTGTCGTCGTTTTAACAACGGTCAGTTGACGAGGTCTTGCCTGATGTCTGAAGCAGGCTCTCTATCCAATTCCATCAGCACGCTGTTGATTTCCACGTAATTGCTCTCTAATCACACGCAGCTTCAGCACATCTACATATATCTGTTTGGCCAGAAGTTTCGTCGCTTGGCTTCGAAGACAAGTTTAAGCCCCTGTTGTTATGCAAAGGAAGTAGAGGACGCATGTCCATAAAATTTTCTCACGATAAGTCCAACGGTCCGATTCGTATTTCCGAAGTGTTGTTTCAATGTGGTGAGGACGTCTGCATAATTTTCCTCACTCACAGCAAAACCGGCCACTAGTCTTGCTGGTTCCTCCTGCAAGAGAGAAACCAGATAGGACATCTTCTCAATAGTAGAAATATCATTGGTTGATGTTCGCTTCAAAAATCTGGATGAAGGAATTCCACGTACTAATGTCACCGTTGAACACAGGTAAATCAATCTTCGGTAATCGGGCAGTTGTTTTCCTCATTCCTTCGTTGGTTTACTCATTCCTTCGTTGGTTTTCTCATTCCTTCTTTGGTTTCCTCATTCCTTCGTTGGTTTCCTCATTCCTTCGTTGGTTTCCTCATTCCTTCGTTGGTTTCCTCATTCCTTCGTTGGTTTCCTCATTCCTTCGATGGTTTCCTCATTCCTTCGTTGGTTTCCTCATTTCTTCGTTGGTTTCCTCATTCCTTCGTTGGTTTCCTCATTCCTTCGTTGGTTTCCTCATTCTTTCGTTGGTTTCCTCATTCCTTCGTTGGTTTCTTCATTCCTTCGTTGGTTTCCTCATTCCTTCGTTGGTTTCCTCATTCCTACGTTGGTTTCCTCATTCCTTCGTTGGTTTTCTCATTCCTTCGTTGGTTTCCTCATTCCTTCGTTGGTTTCCTCATTCCTTCGTTGGTTTCCTCATTCCTTCGTTGGTTTCCTCATTCCTTCGTTGGTTTCCTCATTCCTTCGTTGGTTTCCTCATTCCTTCGTTGGTTTCCTCATTCCTTCGTTGGCTGATGAAACGGCACTGTCTCCTTCCTTTTTCGAATTGGTCTTTCCAGTACCTTACAGATTATCTTCGATCCTTTGAAGGGCTCCGATTAACCTTTCCTGGTACTCGTATGAAGGTTCGATCATTTGTTCGTCCGTGTCGGCTGCTTCTTTTTCCATCAAACGTAGCTTAATTTCTTGAATGGGCTCGATAAACTTCTCTTGATAGCATTCGGCCAAATCCTCTTCTTTTGATAACTGTTCATCATCGTCGTCCGTCTGCTCTGTAGAAATATGTCATCGAGTTATACGACAACGTTTGGTAATTGGTAATTTTTTAGTTAACGTCGTACTAGAGCAACACAACGGGCTATTGACGACGGTCCGGGATCAGTCCCTTAAGGGAAAGATCCGAGGACAACATCTCGTAATTTTGAACTACTGGCATATGACGAAGCAACACATGAACTGGCAAACCACTCTCTAAACTTCCACACCAACCCAATGTGAGGACTCTCGGCCACGACAGATTTAATGTGTGCCAGCCACCTCTACACCATACGCTTACAAACATCCATGCCCGGACCCGGATTCGAACCAGGAACCTTCCGATCTAGAGGCTAACACCTTAATCACTATATCGGTTGGTCGGCATAATTAATATAGAGAAAGTGTTCGTGGGGGAAAAAAATAAAGTAGAGATTATAAACTGAAACAGTATGCTGGTAATGGTAATGGTAATTTTAGTTAACGTCTTACTAGAGCAACACAACGGGCTATTGACGACGGTCCGGAATCAGTCCCTTAAGGGAAAGATTCGAGGACAACACCTCGTAATTTTGAACCACGGTCAGATGACGAAGCAACACCTTAGCTGGCACCCCACTCTCCAAACTTCCACGCCAACCCAACGTGAGGATTTTCGGCCACGACAGATTTAAGGTGCACCAGCCGCCTCTACACCATTGGTTTACAAACATCCATGCCCGGACCCGGATTCGAACCAGGAACCTTCCGATCTAGAGGCTAACACTTTAACCACTTAACCGGTTGGTCGGCATAATTAATATAGAGAAAGTGTTCGTGTGGGAAAAAAATAAAGTAGAGATTATAAACTGAAACAGTATGCTGGAATTTTATGATTAAAAACATACCAATCAACAACATGACGTATAAGATAAAAACAATGGAAACAATAGATGATATAAATATCATGATGGATAAAAAAAAGATGAGATTTAATGTCTAATCTTACTTTAGAAAGGGAAAAGATTTCTCTGAGGGTTTTCCCCAACAAGATCTTGTTGGGTTGGTGAGGAAGTTTGGAGAATGGGGTGCCAGCTCAGGTGTTGCTTCGTCATCTGACCGAGGTTTAAAATTACGAGGTGTTGTCCTCGGATCTTTCCCTTAAGGGACTGATCCCGGACCGTCGTCAATAGCCCGTTGTGTTGCTCTAGTACGACGTTAACTAAAATTACCATTACCGGTTGGTCGGCACTATTTCTGGTGCAGAACTCATTTCATAACGTATTTCGAACTTGACGTTACTTGGTTTGTTTTTTGAATGTGACTTTAGAAAATCGCCAACGAAATTCCAAATTGATTTATACGGTAGATCGACGCTAAATATTGGCCAAACGACGATAAGCTACAGAGCAATTGGGTTGCGGAAGTAAAACCTTTGCTTTCCCTCTGCTTTTTGTATGTTGACACTGCAACCCCCTCCTGTGGAAGTACTCAAAATCATTTCATTATGATTGGCAGTCCAAGCGATCAAGAACCAAGAAATCAGTTTTGCAAATGATGGGAAGACAAAACTGTCAAATTATTCCAAGGGAGAATAAAGATCTATAAGCAGGCAAAGCAAATTGTTCATTGTCCTAGAACTGGCGACAGTTTTGGACTGGTTTTTGCACCAGACTGCCCACTACGGGGCAGTTTTTGACACAAAATTAAAGCACCAGGAGGGCTGAAGTGTGGTACCGCGGTGCAACCACTTTACTTGAAAGGGTTAATACAGAATGGTACACACTGACTCCTTACTTCAAGAAAAGGTTCAACCTATCACAGAGTATCAACGTGAAGTTTATAAACACCTAAGGGTAGTATTAAGATTGATCCCGGACCGTCGTCAATAACCCGTTGTGTTGCTCCTGTACGCCGTTAATTAAAGTACCTAGCTACCTAAAAGTAGGTAGGTAATTAACGTCACACTTGTGAAACACAACGGGCTATTGGTGATAGTCCGGGATCCATCCCGAAGGAAAAGAACCAAGGACATTGTGTCGTCGTTTTAACAACGGTCAGTTGACGAGGTCTTGCCTGATGTCTGAAGCAGGCTCTCTATCCAATTCCATCAGCACGCTGTTGATTTCCGCGTAATTGCTCTCTAATCACACGCAGCTTCAGCACATCTACATATATCTGTTTGGCCAGAAGTTTCGTCGCTTGGCTTCGAAGACAAGTTTAAGCCCCTGTTGTTATGCAAAGGAAGTAGAGGACGCATGTCCATAAAATTTTCTCACGATAAGTCCAACGGTCCGATTCGGATTTCCGAAGTGTTGTTTCAATGTGGTGAGGACGTCTGCATAATTTTCCTCACTCACAGCAAAACCGGCCACTAGTCTTGCTGGTTCCTCCTGCAAGAGAGAAACCAGATAGGACATCTTCTCAATAGTAGAAATATCATTGGTTGATGTTCGCTTCAAAAATCTGGATGAAGGAATTCCACGTACTAATGTCACCGTTGAACACAGGTAAATCAATCTTCGGTAATCGGGCAGTTGTTTTCCTCATTCCTTCGTTGCTTTCCTCATTCCTTCGTTGGTTTTCTCATTCCTTCTTTGGTTTCCTCATTCCTTCGTTGGTTTCCTCATTCCTTCGTTGGTTTCCTCATTCCTTCGTTGGTTTTCTCATTCCTTCGTTGGTTTCCTCATTCCTTCGATGGTTTCCTCATTCCTTCGATGGTTTCCTCATTCCTTCGTAGGTTTCCTCATTCCTTCGTTGGTTTCCTCATTCCTTCGTTGGTTTCCTCATTCCTTCGTTGGTTTCCTCATTCCTTCGTTGGTTTCCTCATTCCTTCGTTGGTTTCCTCATTCTTTCGTTGGTTTCCTCATTCCTTCGTTGGTTTCCTCATTCCTTCGTTGGTTTCCTCATTCCTTCGTTGGTTTCCTCATTCCTTCGTTGGTTTCCTCATTCCTTCGTTGGTTTCCTCATTCCTTCGTTGGTTTTCTCATTCCTTCGTTGGTTTCCTCATTCCTTCGTTGGTTTCCTCATTCCTGTGTTGGTTTCCTCATTCCTTCGTTGGTTTCCTCATTCCTTCGATGGTTTCCTCATTCCTTCGTTGGTTTCCTCATTCCTTCGTTGGTTTCCTCATTCCTTCGTTGGTTTCCTCATTCCTTCGTTGGTTTCCTCATTCCTTCGTTGGTTTCCTCATTCCTTCGTTGGTTTCCTCATTCCTTCGTTGGTTTCCTCATTCCTTCGTTGGTTTCCTCATTCCTTCGTTTCCTCATTCCTTCGTTGGTTTCCTCATTCCTTCGTTGGTTTCCTCATTCCTTCGTTGGTTTCCTCATTCCTTCGTTGGTTTCCTCATTCCTTCGTTGGTTTCCTCATTCCTTCTTTGGTTTCCTCATTCCTTCGTTGGTTTCCTCATTCCTTCGTTGGTTTCCTCATTCCTTCGTTGGTTTCCTCATTCCTTCGTTGGTTTTCTCATTCCTTCGTTGGTTTCCTCATTCCTTCGATGGTTTCCTCATTCCTTCGTTGGTTTCCTCATTCCTTCGTTTCCTCATTCCTTCGTTGGTTTCCTCATTCCTTCGTTGGTTTCCTCATTCCTTCGTTGGTTTCCTCATTCCTTCGTTGGTTTCCTCATTCCTTCGTTGGTTTCCTCATTCCTTCGTTGGTTTCCTCATTCCTTCGTTGGTTTCCTCATTCCTTCGTTGGTTTCCTCATTCCTTCGTTGGCTGATGAAACGGCACTGTCTCCTTCCTTTTTCGAATTGGTCTTTCCAGTACCTTGCAGACTATCTTCGATCCTTTGAAGGGCTCCGATTAACCTTTCCTGGTACTCGTATGAAGGTTCGATCATTTGTTCGTCCTTGTCGGCTGCTTCTTTTTCCATCAAACGTAGCTTAATTTCTTGAATGGCCTCGATAAACTTCTCTTGATAGCATTCGGCCAAATCCTCTTCTTTTGATAACTGTTCATCATCGTCGTCCGTCTGCTCTGTAGAAATATGTCATCGAGTTATACGACAACGTTTGGTAATTGGTAATTTTTTAGTTAACGTCGTACTAGAGCAACACAACGGGCTATTGACGACGGTCCGGGATAAGTCCCTTAAGGGAAAGATACGAGGACAACACCTCGTAATTTTGAACTACTGGCATATGACGAAGCAACACATGAACTGGCAAACCACTCTCCAAACTTCCACACCAACCCAACGTGAGGACTCTCGGCCACGACAGATTTAATGTGTGCCAGCCACCTCTACACCATACGCTTACAAACATCCATGCCCGGACCCGGATTCGAACCAGGAACCTTCCGATCTAGAGGCTAACACCTTAATCACTATATCGGTTGGTCGGCATAATTAATATAGAGAAAGTGTTCGTGGGGGAAAAAAATAAAGTAGAGATTATAAACTGAAACAGTATGCTGGAATTTTATGATTAAAAACATACCAATCAACAACATGACGTATAAGATAAAAACAATGGAAACAATAGATGATATAAATATCATGATGGATAAAAAAAACATGAGATTTTAATGTCTAATCTTACTTTAGAAAGGGAAAAGATTTCTCTGAGGGTTTTCCCCAACAAGATCTTGTTGGGTTGGTGAGGAAGTTTGGAGAATGGGGTGCCAGCTCAGGTAATGCTTCGTCATCTGACCGTGGTTCAAAATTACGAGGTATTGTCCTCGGATCTTTCCTTTAAGGCACTAATTACGGACCGTCGCCAATAGCCCGTTGTGTTGCTCTAGTATGACGTTAACTAAAATTACCATTACCATTACCGGTTGGTCGGCACTATTTCTGGTGCAGAACTCATTTCATAACGTATTTCGAACTTGACGTTACTTGGTTTGTTTTTTGAATGTGACTTTAGAAAATCGCCAACGAAATTCCAAATTGATATATACGGTAGATCGACGCTAAATATTGGCCAAACGACGATAAGCTACAGAGCAATTGGGTTGCGGAAGTAAAACCTTTGCTTTCCCTCTGCTTTTTGTATGTTGACACTGCAACCCCCTCCTGTGGAAGTACTCAAAATCATTTCATTATGATTGGCAGTCCAAGCGATCAAGAACCAAGAAATCAGTTTTGCAAATGATGGGAAGACAAAACTGTCAAATTATTCCAAGGGAGAATAAAGATCTATAAGCAGGCAAAGCAAATTGTTCATTGTCCTAGAACTGGCGACAGTTTTGGACTGGTTTTTGCACCAGACTGCCCACTACGGGGCAGTTTTTGACACAAAATTAAAGCACCAGGAGGGCTGAAGTGTGGTACCGCGGTGCAACCACTTTACTTGAAAGGGTTAATACAGAATGGTACACACTGACTCCTTACTTCAAGAAAAGGTTCAACCTATCACAGAGTATCAACGTGAAGTTTATAAACACCTAAGGGTAGTATTAAGATTGATCCCGGACCGTCGTCAATAACCCGTTGTGTTGCTCCTGTACGCCGTTAATTAAAGTACCTAGCTACCTAAAAGTAGGTAGGTAATTAACGTCACACTTGTGAAACACAACGGGCTATTGGTGATAGTCCGGGATCCATCCCGAAGGAAAAGAACCAAGGACATTGTGTCGTCGTTTTAACAACGGTCAGTTGACGAGGTCTTGCCTGATGTCTGAAGCAGGCTCTCTATCCAATTCCATCAGCACGCTGTTGATTTCCGCGTAATTGCTCTCTAATCACACGCAGCTTCAGCACATCTACATATATCTGTTTGGCCAGAAGTTTCGTCGCTTGGCTTCGAAGACAAGTTTAAGCCCCTGTTGTTATGCAAAGGAAGTAGAGGACGCATGTCCAAAAAATTTTCTCACGATAAGTCCAACGGTCCGATTCGTATTTCCGAAGTGTTGTTTCAATGTGGTGAGGACGTCTGCATAATTTTCCTCACTCACAGCAAAACCGGCCACTAGTCTTGCTGGTTCCTCCTGCAAGAGAGAAACCAGATAGGACATCTTCTCAATAGTAGAAATATCATTGGTTGATGTTCGCTTCAAAAATCTGGATGAAGGAATTCCACGTACTAATGTCACCGTTGAACACAGGTAAATCAATCTTCGGTAATCGGGCAGTTGTTTTCCTCATTCCTTCGTTGGTTTCCTCATTCCTTCGTTGGTTTTCTCATTCCTTCTTTGGTTTCCTCATTCCTTCGTTGGTTTCCTCATTCCTTCGTTGGTTTTCTCATTCCTTCGTTGGTTTCCTCATTCCTTCGATGGTTTCCTCATTCCTTCGATGGTTTCCTCATTCCTTCGTTGGTTTCCTCATTCCTTCGTTGGTTTCCTCATTCCTTCGTTGGTTTCCTCATTCCTTCGTTGGTTTCCTCATTCCTTCGTTGGTTTCCTCATTCCTTCGTTGGTTTCCTCATTCTTTCGTTGGTTTCCTCATTCCTTCGTTGGTTTCCTCATTCCTTCGTTGGTTTCCTCATTCCTTCGTTGGTTTCCTCATTCCTTCGTTGGTTTCCTCATTCCTTCGTTGGTTTTCTCATTCCTTCGTTGGTTTCCTCATTCCTTCGTTGGTTTCCTCATTCCTGTGTTGGTTTCCTCATTCCTTCGTTGGTTTCCTCATTCCTTCGATGGTTTCCTCATTCCTTCGTTGGTTTCCTCATTCCTTCGTTGGTTTCCTCATTCCTTCGTTGGTTTCCTCATTCCTTCGTTGGTTTCCTCATTCCTTCGTTGGTTTCCTCATTCCTTCGTTGGTTTCCTCATTCCTTCGTTGGTTTCCTCATTCCTTCGTTGGTTTCCTCATTCCTTCGTTGGTTTCCTCATTCCTTCGTTGGTTTCCTCATTCCTTCGTTGGTTTCCTCATTCCTTCGTTGGTTTCCTCATTCCTTCGTTGGTTTCCTCATTCCTTCGTTGGTTTCCTCATTCCTTCGTTGGTTTCCTCATTCCTTCGTTTCCTCATTCCTTCGTTGGTTTCCTCATTCCTTCGTTGGTTTCCTCATTCCTTCGTTGGTTTCCTCATTCCTTCGTTGGTTTCCTCATTCCTTCGTTGGTTTCCTCATTCCTTCTTTGGTTTCCTCATTCCTTCGTTGGTTTCCTCATTCCTTCGTTGGTTTCCTCATTCCTTCGTTGGTTTCCTCATTCCTTCGTTGGTTTTCTCATTCCTTCGTTGGTTTCCTCATTCCTTCGATGGTTTCCTCATTCCTTCGTTGGTTTCCTCATTCCTTCGTTTCCTCATTCCTTCGTTGGTTTCCTCATTCCTTCGTTGGTTTCCTCATTCCTTCGTTGGTTTCCTCATTCCTTCGTTGGTTTCCTCATTCCTTCGTTGGTTTCCTCATTCCTTCGTTGGTTTCCTCATTCCTTCGTTGGTTTCCTCATTCCTTCGTTGGTTTCCTCATTCCTTCGTTGGTTTCCTCATTCCTTCGTTGGCTGATGAAACGGCACTGTCTCCTTCCTTTTTCGAATTGGTCTTTCCAGTACCTTGCAGACTATCTTCGATCCTTTGAAGGGCTCCGATTAACCTTTCCTGGTACTCGTATGAAGGTTCGATCATTTGTTCGTCCGTGTCGGCTGCTTCTTTTTCCATCAAACGTAGCTTAATTTCTTGAATGGCCTCGATAAACTTCTCTTGATAGCATTCGGCCAAATCCTCTTCTTTTGATAACTGTTCATCATCGTCGTCCGTCTGCTCTGTAGAAATATGTCATCGAGTTATACGACAACGTTTGGTAATTGGTAATTTTTTAGTTAACGTCGTACTAGAGCAACACAACGGGCTATTGACGACGGTCCGGGATAAGTCCCTTAAGGGAAAGATACGAGGACAACACCTCGTAATTTTGAACTACTGGCATATGACGAAGCAACACATGAACTGGCAAACCACTCTCCAAACTTCCACACCAACCCAACGTGAGGACTCTCGGCCACGACAGATTTAATGTGTGCCAGCCACCTCTACACCATACGCTTACAAACATCCATGCCCGGACCCGGATTCGAACCAGGAACCTTCCGATCTAGAGGCTAACACCTTAATCACTATATCGGTTGGTCGGCATAATTAATATAGAGAAAGTGTTCGTGGGGGAAAAAAATAAAGTAGAGATTATAAACTGAAACAGTATGCTGGAATTTTATGATTAAAAACATACCAATCAACAACATGACGTATAAGATAAAAACAATGGAAACAATAGATGATATAAATATCATGATGGATAAAAAAAACATGAGATTTTAATGTCTAATCTTACTTTAGAAAGGGAAAAGATTTCTCTGAGGGTTTTCCCCAACAAGATCTTGTTGGGTTGGTGAGGAAGTTTGGAGAATGGGGTGCCAGCTCAGGTAATGCTTCGTCATCTGACCGTGGTTCAAAATTACGAGGTATTGTCCTCGGATCTTTCCTTTAAGGCACTAATTACGGACCGTCGCCAATAGCCCGTTGTGTTGCTCTAGTACGACGTTAACTAAAATTACCATTACCATTACCGGTTGGTCGGCACTATTTCTGGTGCAGAACTCATTTCATAACGTATTTCGAACTTGACGTTACTTGGTTTGTTTTTTGAATGTGACTTTAGAAAATCGCCAACGAAATTCCAAATTGATATATACGGTAGATCGACGCTAAATATTGGCCAAACGACGATAAGCTACAGAGCAATTGGGTTGCGGAAGTAAAACCTTTGCTTTCCCTCTGCTTTTTGTATGTTGACACTGCAACCCCCTCCTGTGGAAGTACTCAAAATCATTTCATTATGATTGGCAGTCCAAGCGATCAAGAACCAAGAAATCAGTTTTGCAAATGATGGGAAGACAAAACTGTCAAATTATTCCAAGGGAGAATAAAGATCTATAAGCAGGCAAAGCAAATTGTTCATTGTCCTAGAACTGGCGACAGTTTTGGACTGGTTTTTGCACCAGACTGCCCACTACGGGGCAGTTTTTGACACAAAATTAAAGCACCAGGAGGGCTGAAGTGTGGTACCGCGGTGCAACCACTTTACTTGAAAGGGTTAATACAGAATGGTACACACTGACTCCTTACTTCAAGAAAAGGTTCAACCTATCACAGAGTATCAACGTGAAGTTTATAAACACCTAAGGGTAGTATTAAGATTGATCCCGGACCGTCGTCAATAACCCGTTGTGTTGCTCCTGTACGCCGTTAATTAAAGTACCTAGCTACCTAAAAGTAGGTAGGTAATTAACGTCACACTTGTGAAACACAACGGGCTATTGGTGATAGTCCGGGATCCATCCCGAAGGAAAAGAACCAAGGACATTGTGTCGTCGTTTTAACAACGGTCAGTTGACGAGGTCTTGCCTGATGTCTGAAGCAGGCTCTCTATCCAATTCCATCAGCACGCTGTTGATTTCCGCGTAATTGCTCTCTAATCACACGCAGCTTCAGCACATCTACATATATCTGTTTGGCCAGAAGTTTCGTCGCTTGGCTTCGAAGACAAGTTTAAGCCCCTGTTGTTATGCAAAGGAAGTAGAGGACGCATGTCCATAAAATTTTCTCACGATAAGTCCAACGGTCCGATTCGTATTTCCGAAGTGTTGTTTCAATGTGGTGAGGACGTCTGCATAATTTTCCTCACTCACAGCAAAACCGGCCACTAGTCTTGCTGGTTCCTCCTGCAAGAGAGAAACCAGATAGGACATCTTCTCAATAGTAGAAATATCATTGGTTGATGTTCGCTTCAAAAATCTGGATGAAGGAATTCCACGTACTAATGTCACCGTTGAACACAGGTAAATCAATCTTCGGTAATCGGGCAGTTGTTTTCCTCATTCCTTCGTTGGTTTCCTCATTCCTTCGTTGGTTTTCTCATTCCTTCTTTGGTTTCCTCATTCCTTCGTTGGTTTCCTCATTCCTTCGTTGGTTTCCTCATTCCTTCGTTGGTTTTCTCATTCCTTCGTTGGTTTCCTCATTCCTTCGATGGTTTCCTCATTCCTTCGATGGTTTCCTCATTCCTTCGTTGGTTTCCTCATTCCTTCGTTGGTTTCCTCATTCCTTCGTTGGTTTCCTCATTCCTTCGTTGGTTTCCTCATTCCTTCGTTGGTTTCCTCATTCCTTCGTTGGTTTCCTCATTCTTTCGTTGGTTTCCTCATTCCTTCGTTGGTTTCCTCATTCCTTCGTTGGTTTCCTCATTCCTTCGTTGGTTTCCTCATTCCTTCGTTGGTTTCCTCATTCCTTCGTTGGTTTTCTCATTCCTTCGTTGGTTTCCTCATTCCTTCGTTGGTTTCCTCATTCCTTCGTTGGTTTCCTCATTCCTTCGTTGGTTTCCTCATTCCTTCGATGGTTTCCTCATTCCTTCGTTGGTTTCCTCATTCCTTCGTTGGTTTCCTCATTCCTTCGTTGGTTTCCTCATTCCTTCGTTGGTTTCCTCATTCCTTCGTTGGTTTCCTCATTCCTTCGTTGGTTTCCTCATTCCTTCGTTGGTTTCCTCATTCCTTCGTTGGTTTCCTCATTCCTTCGTTGGTTTCCTCATTCCTTCGTTGGTTTCCTCATTCCTTCGTTGGTTTCCTCATTCCTTCGTTGGTTTCCTCATTCCTTCGTTGGTTTCCTCATTCCTTCGTTGGTTTCCTCATTCCTTCGTTTCCTCATTCCTTCGTTGGTTTCCTCATTCCTTCGTTGGTTTCCTCATTCCTTCGTTGGTTTCCTCATTCCTTCGTTGGTTTCCTCATTCCTTCGTTGGTTTCCTCATTCCTTCTTTGGTTTCCTCATTCCTTCGTTGGTTTCCTCATTCCTTCGTTGGTTTCCTCATTCCTTCGTTGGTTTCCTCATTCCTTCGTTGGTTTTCTCATTCCTTCGTTGGTTTCCTCATTCCTTCGATGGTTTCCTCATTCCTTCGTTGGTTTCCTCATTCCTTCGTTTCCTCATTCCTTCGTTGGTTTCCTCATTCCTTCGTTGGTTTCCTCATTCCTTCGTTGGTTTCCTCATTCCTTCGTTGGTTTCCTCATTCCTTCGTTGGTTTCCTCATTCCTTCGTTGGTTTCCTCATTCCTTCGTTGGTTTCCTCATTTCTTCGTTGGTTTCCTCATTCCTTCGTTGGCTGATGAAACGGCACTGTCTCCTTCCTTTTTCGAATTGGTCTTTCCAGTACCTTGCAGACTATCTTCGATCCTTTGAAGGGCTCCGATTAACCTTTCCTGGTACTCGTATGAAGGTTCGATCATTTGTTCGTCCGTGTCGGCTGCTTCTTTTTCCATCAAACGTAGCTTAATTTCTTGAATGGCCTCGATAAACTTCTCTTGATAGCATTCGGCCAAATCCTCTTCTTTTGATAACTGTTCATCATCGTCGTCCGTCTGCTCTGTAGAAATATGTCATCGAGTTATACGACAACGTTTGGTAATTGGTAATTTTTTAGTTAACGTCGTACTAGAGCAACACAACGGGCTATTGACGACGGTCCGGGATAAGTCCCTTAAGGGAAAGATACGAGGACAACACCTCGTAATTTTGAACTACTGGCATATGACGAAGCAACACATGAACTGGCAAACCACTCTCCAAACTTCCACACCAACCCAACGTGAGGACTCTCGGCCACGACAGATTTAATGTGTGCCAGCCACCTCTACACCATACGCTTACAAACATCCATGCCCGGACCCGGATTCGAACCAGGAACCTTCCGATCTAGAGGCTAACACCTTAATCACTATATCGGTTGGTCGGCATAATTAATATAGAGAAAGTGTTCGTGGGGGAAAAAAATAAAGTAGAGATTATAAACTGAAACAGTATGCTGGAATTTTATGATTAAAAACATACCAATCAACAACATGACGTATAAGATAAAAACAATGGAAACAATAGATGATATAAATATCATGATGGATAAAAAAAACATGAGATTTTAATGTCTAATCTTACTTTAGAAAGGGAAAAGATTTCTCTGAGGGTTTTCCCCAACAAGATCTTGTTGGGTTGGTGAGGAAGTTTGGAGAATGGGGTGCCAGCTCAGGTAATGCTTCGTCATCTGACCGTGGTTCAAAATTACGAGGTATTGTCCTCGGATCTTTCCTTTAAGGCACTAATTACGGACCGTCGCCAATAGCCCGTTGTGTTGCTCTAGTACGACGTTAACTAAAATTACCATTACCATTACCGGTTGGTCGGCACTATTTCTGGTGCAGAACTCATTTCATAACGTATTTCGAACTTGACGTTACTTGGTTTGTTTTTTGAATGTGACTTTAGAAAATCGCCAACGAAATTCCAAATTGATATATACGGTAGATCGACGCTAAATATTGGCCAAACGACGATAAGCTACAGAGCAATTGGGTTGCGGAAGTAAAACCTTTGCTTTCCCTCTGCTTTTTGTATGTTGACACTGCAACCCCCTCCTGTGGAAGTACTCAAAATCATTTCATTATGATTGGCAGTCCAAGCGATCAAGAACCAAGAAATCAGTTTTGCAAATGATGGGAAGACAAAACTGTCAAATTATTCCAAGGGAGAATAAAGATCTATAAGCAGGCAAAGCAAATTGTTCATTGTCCTAGAACTGGCGACAGTTTTGGACTGGTTTTTGCACCAGACTGCCCACTACGGGGCAGTTTTTGACACAAAATTAAAGCACCAGGAGGGCTGAAGTGTGGTACCGCGGTGCAACCACTTTACTTGAAAGGGTTAATACAGAATGGTACACACTGACTCCTTACTTCAAGAAAAGGTTCAACCTATCACAGAGTATCAACGTGAAGTTTATAAACACCTAAGGGTAGTATTAAGATTGATCCCGGACCGTCGTCAATAACCCGTTGTGTTGCTCCTGTACGCCGTTAATTAAAGTACCTAGCTACCTAAAAGTAGGTAGGTAATTAACGTCACACTTGTGAAACACAACGGGCTATTGGTGATAGTCCGGGATCCATCCCGAAGGAAAAGAACCAAGGACATTGTGTCGTCGTTTTAACAACGGTCAGTTGACGAGGTCTTGCCTGATGTCTGAAGCAGGCTCTCTATCCAATTCCATCAGCACGCTGTTGATTTCCGCGTAATTGCTCTCTAATCACACGCAGCTTCAGCACATCTACATATATCTGTTTGGCCAGAAGTTTCGTCGCTTGGCTTCGAAGACAAGTTTAAGCCCCTGTTGTTATGCAAAGGAAGTAGAGGACGCATGTCCATAAAATTTTCTCACGATAAGTCCAACGGTCCGATTCGTATTTCCGAAGTGTTGTTTCAATGTGGTGAGGACGTCTGCATAATTTTCCTCACTCACAGCAAAACCGGCCACTAGTCTTGCTGGTTCCTCCTGCAAGAGAGAAACCAGATAGGACATCTTCTCAATAGTAGAAATATCATTGGTTGATGTTCGCTTCAAAAATCTGGATGAAGGAATTCCACGTACTAATGTCACCGTTGAACACAGGTAAATCAATCTTCGGTAATCGGGCAGTTGTTTTCCTCATTCCTTCGTTGGTTTCCTCATTCCTTCGTTGGTTTTCTCATTCCTTCTTTGGTTTCCTCATTCCTTCGTTGGTTTCCTCATTCCTTCGTTGGTTTCCTCATTCCTTCGTTGGTTTTCTCATTCCTTCGTTGGTTTCCTCATTCCTTCGATGGTTTCCTCATTCCTTCGATGGTTTCCTCATTCCTTCGTTGGTTTCCTCATTCCTTCGTTGGTTTCCTCATTCCTTCGTTGGTTTCCTCATTCCTTCGTTGGTTTCCTCATTCCTTCGTTGGTTTCCTCATTCCTTCGTTGGTTTCCTCATTCTTTCGTTGGTTTCCTCATTCCTTCGTTGGTTTCCTCATTCCTTCGTTGGTTTCCTCATTCCTTCGTTGGTTTCCTCATTCCTTCGTTGGTTTCCTCATTCCTTCGTTGGTTTTCTCATTCCTTCGTTGGTTTCCTCATTCCTTCGTTGGTTTCCTCATTCCTTCGTTGGTTTCCTCATTCCTTCGTTGGTTTCCTCATTCCTTCGATGGTTTCCTCATTCCTTCGTTGGTTTCCTCATTCCTTCGTTGGTTTCCTCATTCCTTCGTTGGTTTCCTCATTCCTTCGTTGGTTTCCTCATTCCTTCGTTTGTTTCCTCATTCCTTCGTTGGTTTCCTCATTCCTTCGTTGGTTTCCTCATTCCTTCGTTGGTTTCCTCATTCCTTCGTTGGTTTCCTCATTCCTTCGTTGGTTTCCTCATTCCTTCGTTGGTTTCCTCATTCCTTCGTTGGTTTCCTCATTCCTTCGTTGGTTTCCTCATTCCTTCGTTTCCTCATTCCTTCGTTGGTTTCCTCATTCCTTCGTTGGTTTCCTCATTCCTTCGTTGGTTTCCTCATTCCTTCGTTGGTTTCCTCATTCCTTCGTTGGTTTCCTCATTCCTTCTTTGGTTTCCTCATTCCTTCGTTGGTTTCCTCATTCCTTCGTTGGTTTCCTCATTCCTTCGTTGGTTTCCTCATTCCTTCGTTGGTTTTCTCATTCCTTCGTTGGTTTCCTCATTCCTTCGATGGTTTCCTCATTCCTTCGTTGGTTTCCTCATTCCTTCGTTTCCTCATTCCTTCGTTGGTTTCCTCATTCCTTCGTTGGTTTCCTCATTCCTTCGTTGGTTTCCTCATTCCTTCGTTGGTTTCCTCATTCCTTCGTTGGTTTCCTCATTCCTTCGTTGGTTTCCTCATTCCTTCGTTGGTTTCCTCATTCCTTCGTTGGTTTCCTCATTCCTTCGTTGGCTGATGAAACGGCACTGTCTCCTTCCTTTTTCGAATTGGTCTTTCCAGTACCTTGCAGACTATCTTCGATCCTTTGAAGGGCTCCGATTAACCTTTCCTGGTACTCGTATGAAGGTTCGATCATTTGTTCGTCCGTGTCGGCTGCTTCTTTTTCCATCAAACGTAGCTTAATTTCTTGAATGGCCTCGATAAACTTCTCTTGATAGCATTCGGCCAAATCCTCTTCTTTTGATAACTGTTCATCATCGTCGTCCGTCTGCTCTGTAGAAATATGTTATCGAGTTATACGACAACGTTTGGTAATTGGTAATTTTTTAGTTAACGTCGTACTAGAGCAACACAACGGGCTATTGACGACGGTCCGGGATAAGTCCCTTAAGGGAAAGATACGAGGACAACACCTCGTAATTTTGAACTACTGGCATATGACGAAGCAACACATGAACTGGCAAACCACTCTCCAAACTTCCACACCAACCCAACGTGAGGACTCTCGGCCACGACAGATTTAATGTGTGCCAGCCACCTCTACACCATACGCTTACAAACATCCATGCCCGGACCCGGATTCGAACCAGGAACCTTCCGATCTAGAGGCTAACACCTTAATCACTATATCGGTTGGTCGGCATAATTAATATAGAGAAAGTGTTCGTGGGGGAAAAAAATAAAGTAGAGATTATAAACTGAAACAGTATGCTGGAATTTTATGATTAAAAACATACCAATCAACAACATGACGTATAAGATAAAAACAATGGAAACAATAGATGATATAAATATCATGATGGATAAAAAAAACATGAGATTTTAATGTCTAATCTTACTTTAGAAAGGGAAAAGATTTCTCTGAGGGTTTTCCCCAACAAGATCTTGTTGGGTTGGTGAGGAAGTTTGGAGAATGGGGTGCCAGCTCAGGTAATGCTTCGTCATCTGACCGTGGTTCAAAATTACGAGGTATTGTCCTCGGATCTTTCCTTTAAGGCACTAATTACGGACCGTCGCCAATAGCCCGTTGTGTTGCTCTAGTACGACGTTAACTAAAATTACCATTACCATTACCGGTTGGTCGGCACTATTTCTGGTGCAGAACTCATTTCATAACGTATTTCGAACTTGACGTTACTTGGTTTGTTTTTTGAATGTGACTTTAGAAAATCGCCAACGAAATTCCAAATTGATATATACGGTAGATCGACGCTAAATATTGGCCAAACGACGATAAGCTACAGAGCAATTGGGTTGCGGAAGTAAAACCTTTGCTTTCCCTCTGCTTTTTGTATGTTGACACTGCAACCCCCTCCTGTGGAAGTACTCAAAATCATTTCATTATGATTGGCAGTCCAAGCGATCAAGAACCAAGAAATCAGTTTTGCAAATGATGGGAAGACAAAACTGTCAAATTATTCCAAGGGAGAATAAAGATCTATAAGCAGGCAAAGCAAATTGTTCATTGTCCTAGAACTGGCGACAGTTTTGGACTGGTTTTTGCACCAGACTGCCCACTACGGGGCAGTTTTTGACACAAAATTAAAGCACCAGGAGGGCTGAAGTGTGGTACCGCGGTGCAACCACTTTACTTGAAAGGGTTAATACAGAATGGTACACACTGACTCCTTACTTCAAGAAAAGGTTCAACCTATCACAGAGTATCAACGTGAAGTTTATAAACACCTAAGGGTAGTATTAAGATTGATCCCGGACCGTCGTCAATAACCCGTTGTGTTGCTCCTGTACGCCGTTAATTAAAGTACCTAGCTACCTAAAAGTAGGTAGGTAATTAACGTCACACTTGTGAAACACAACGGGCTATTGGTGATAGTCCGGGATCCATCCCGAAGGAAAAGAACCAAGGACATTGTGTCGTCGTTTTAACAACGGTCAGTTGACGAGGTCTTGCCTGATGTCTGAAGCAGGCTCTCTATCCAATTCCATCAGCACGCTGTTGATTTCCGCGTAATTGCTCTCTAATCACACGCAGCTTCAGCACATCTACATATATCTGTTTGGCCAGAAGTTTCGTCGCTTGGCTTCGAAGACAAGTTTAAGCCCCTGTTGTTATGCAAAGGAAGTAGAGGACGCATGTCCATAAAATTTTCTCACGATAAGTCCAACGGTCCGATTCGTATTTCCGAAGTGTTGTTTCAATGTGGTGAGGACGTCTGCATAATTTTCCTCACTCACAGCAAAACCGGCCACTAGTCTTGCTGGTTCCTCCTGCAAGAGAGAAACCAGATAGGACATCTTCTCAATAGTAGAAATATCATTGGTTGATGTTCGCTTCAAAAATCTGGATGAAGGAATTCCACGTACTAATGTCACCGTTGAACACAGGTAAATCAATCTTCGGTAATCGGGCAGTTGTTTTCCTCATTCCTTCGTTGGTTTCCTCATTCCTTCGTTGGTTTTCTCATTCCTTCTTTGGTTTCCTCATTCCTTCGTTGGTTTCCTCATTCCTTCGTTGGTTTCCTCATTCCTTCGTTGGTTTCCTCATTCCTTCGTTGGTTTCCTCATTCCTTCGTTGGTTTTCTCATTCCTTCGTTGGTTTCCTCATTCCTTCGATGGTTTCCTCATTCCTTCGATGGTTTCCTCATTCCTTCGTTGGTTTCCTCATTCCTTCGTTGGTTTCCTCATTCCTTCGTTGGTTTCCTCATTCCTTCGTTGGTTTCCTCATTCCTTCGTTGGTTTCCTCATTCCTTCGTTGGTTTCCTCATTCTTTCGTTGGTTTCCTCATTCCTTCGTTGGTTTCCTCATTCCTTCGTTGGTTTCCTCATTCCTTCGTTGGTTTCCTCATTCCTTCGTTGGTTTCCTCATTCCTTCGTTGGTTTTCTCATTCCTTCGTTGGTTTCCTCATTCCTTCGTTGGTTTCCTCATTCCTTCGTTGGTTTCCTCATTCCTTCGTTGGTTTCCTCATTCCTTCGTTGGTTTCCTCATTCCTTCGTTGGTTTCCTCATTCCTTCGTTGGTTTCCTCATTCCTTCGTTGGTTTTCTCATTCCTTCGTTGGTTTCCTCATTCCTTCGATGGTTTCCTCATTCCTTCGTTGGTTTCCTCATTCCTTCGTTTCCTCATTCCTTCGTTGGTTTCCTCATTCCTTCGTTGGTTTCCTCATTCCTTCGTTGGTTTCCTCATTCCTTCGTTGGTTTCCTCATTCCTTCGTTGGTTTCCTCATTCCTTCGTTGGTTTCCTCATTCCTTCGTTGGCTGATGAAACGGCACTGTCTCCTTCCTTTTTCGAATTGGTCTTTCCAGTACCTTGCAGACTATCTTCGATCCTTTGAAGGGCTCCGATTAACCTTTCCTGGTACTCGTATGAAGGTTCGATCATTTGTTCGTCCGTGTCGGCTGCTTCTTTTTCCATCAAACGTAGCTTAATTTCTTGAATGGGCTCGATAAACTCTTGATAGCATTCGGCCAAATCCTCTTCTTTTGATAACTGTTCATCATCGTCGTCCGTCTGCTCTGTAGAAATATGTCATCGAGTTATACGACAACGTTTGGTAATTGGTAATTTTTTAGTTAACGTCGTACTAGAGCAACACAACGGGCTATTGACGACGGTCCGGGATAAGTCCCTTAAGGGAAAGATACGAGGACAACACCTCGTAATTTTGAACTACTGGCATATGACGAAGCAACACATGAACTTGCAAACCACTCTCCAAACTTCCACACCAACCCAACGTGAGGACTCTCGGCCACGACAGATTTAATGTGTGCCAGCCACCTCTACACCATACGCTTACAAACATCCATGCCCGGACCCGGATTCGAACCAGGAACCTTCCGATCTAGAGGCTAACACCTTAATCACTATATCGGTTGGTCGGCATAATTAATATAGAGAAAGTGTTCGTGGGGGAAAAAAATAAAGTAGAGATTATAAACTGAAACAGTATGCTGGAATTTTATGATTAAAAACATACCAATCAACAACATGACGTATAAGATAAAAACAATGGAAACAATAGATGATATAAATATCATGATGGATAAAAAAAAAAGATGAGATTTTAATGTCTAATGTTACTTTAGAAAGGGAAAAGATTTCTGTGAGGGTTTTCCCCAACAAGATCTTGTTGGGTTGGTGAGGAAGTTTGGAGAATGGGGTGCCAGCTCAGGTAATGCTTCGTCATCTGACCGTGGTTCAAAATTACGAGGTATTGTCCTCGGATCTTTCCTTTAAGGCACTAATTTCGGACCGTCGCCAATAGCCCGTTGTGTTGCTCTAGTACGACGTTAACTAAAATTACCATTACCATTACCGGTTGGTCGGCACTATTTCTGGTGCAGAACTCATTTCATAACGTATTTCGAACTTGACGTTACTTGGTTTGTTTTTTGAATGTGACTTTAGAAAATCGCCAACGAAATTCCAAATTGATATATATAGTAGATCGACGCTAAATATTGCCCAAACGACGATAAGCTACAGAGCAATTGGGTAGCGGAAGTAAAACCTTTGCTTTCCCTCTGCTTTTTGTATGTTGACACTGCAACCCCCTCCTGTGGAAGTACTCAAAATCATTTCATTATGATTGGCAGTCCAAGCGATCAAGAACCAAGAAATCAGTTTTGCAAATGATGGGAAGACAAAACTGTCAAATTATTCCAAGGGAGAATAAAGATCTATAAACAGGCAAAGCAAATTGTTCATTGTCCTAGAACTGGCGACAGTTTTGGACTGGTTTTTGCACCAGACTGCCCACTACGGGGCAGTTTTTGACACAAAATTAAAGCACCAGGAGGGCTGAAGTGTGGTACCGCGGTGCAACCACTTCACTTGAAAGGGTTAATACAGAATGGTACACACTGACTCCTTACTTCAAGAAAAGGTTCAACCTATCACAGAGTATCAACGTGAAGTTTATAAACACCTAAGGGTAGTATTAAGATTGATCCCGGACCGTCGTCAATAACCCGTTGTGTTGCTCCTGTACGCCGTTAATTAAAGTACCTAGCTACCTAAAAGTAGGTAGGTAATTAACGTCGCACTTGTGAAACACAACGGGCTATTGGTGATAGTCCGGGATCCATCCCGAAGGAAAAGAACCAAGGACATTGTGTCGTCGTTTTAACAACGGTCAGTTGACGAGGTCTTGCCTGATGTCTGAAGCAGGCTCTCTATCCAATTCCATCAGCACGATGTTGATTTCCGCGTAATTGCTCTCTAATCACACGCAGCTTCAGCACATCTACATATATCTGTTTGGCCAGAAGTTTCGTCGCTTGGCTTCGAAGACAAGTTTAAGCCCCTGTTGTTATGCAAAGGAAGTAGAGGACGCATGTCCATAAAATTTTCTCACGATAAGTCCAACGGTCCGATTCGTATTTCCGAAGTGTTGTTTCAATGTGGTGAGGACGTCTGCATAATTTTCCTCACTCACAGCAAAACCGGCCACTAGTCTTGCTGGTTCCTCCTGCAAGAGAGAAACCAGATAGGACATCTTCTCAATAGTAGAAATATCATTGGTTGATGTTCGCTTCAAAAATCTGGATGAAGGAATTCCACGTACTAATGTCACCGTTGAACACAGGTAAATCAATCTTCGGTAATCGGGCAGTTGTTTTCCTCATTCCTTCGTTGGTTTACTCATTCCTTCGATGGTTTCCTCATTCCTTCGATGGTTTCCTCATTCCTTCGTTGGTTTCCTCATTCCTTCGTTGGTTTCCTCATTCCTTCGTTGGTTTTCTCATTCCTTCGTTGGTTTCCTCATTCCTTCGATGGTTTCCTCATTCCTTCGATGGTTTCCTCATTCCTTCGTTGGTTTCCTCATTTCTTCGTTGGTTTCCTCATTCCTTCGTTGGTTTCCTCATTCCTTCGTTGGTTTCCTCATTCCTTCGTTGGTTTCCTCATTCTTTCGTTGGTTTCCTCATTCCTTCGTTGGTTTCCTCATTCCTTCGTTGGTTTCCTCATTCCTTCGTTGGTTTCCTCATTCCTTCGTTGGTTTCCTCATTCTTTCGTTGGTTTTCTCATTCCTTCGTTGGTTTCCTCATTCCTTCGTTGGTTTCCTCATTCCTGTGTTGGTTTCCTCATTCCTTCGTTGGTTTCCTCATTCCTTCGATGGTTTCCTCATTCCTTCGTTGGTTTCCTCATTCCTTCGTTGGTTTCCTCATTCCTTCGTTGGTTTCCTCATTCCTTCGTTGGTTTTCTCATTCCTTCGTTGGTTTCCTCATTCCTACGTTGGTTTCCTCATTCGTTCGATGGTTTCCTCATTCCTTCGTTGGTTTCCTCATTCCTTCGTTGGTATCCTCATTCCTTCGTTGGTTTCCTCATTCCTTCGTTGGTTTCCTCATTCCTTCGTTGGTTTCCTCATTCCTTCTTTGGTTTCCTCATTCCTTCGTTGGTTTCCTCATTCCTTCGTTGGTTTCCTCATTCCTTCGTTGGTTTTCTCATTCCTTCGTTGGTTTCCTCATTCCTTCGATGGTTTCCTCATTCCTTCGTTGGCTTCCTCATTCCTTCGTTGGTTTCCTCATTCCTTCGTTTCCTCATTCCTTCGTTGGTTTCCTCATTCCTTCGTTGGTTTCCTCATTCCTTCGTTGGTTTCCTCATTCCTTCGTTGGTTTCCTCATTCCTTCGTTGGTTTCCTCATTCCTTCGTTGGTTTCCTCATTCCTTCTTTGGTTTCCTCATTCCTTCGTTGGTTTCCTCATTCCTTCGTTGGTTTCCTCATTCCTTCGTTGGTTTTCTCATTCCTTCGTTGGTTTCCTCATTCCTTCGATGGTTTCCTCATTCCTTCGTTGGTTTCCTCATTCCTTCGTTGGTTTCCTCATTCCTTCGTTTCCTCATTCCTTCGTTGGTTTCCTCATTCTTTCGTTGGTTTCCTCATTCCTTCGTTGGTTTCCTCATTCCTTCGTTGGTTTCCTCATTCCTTCGATGGTTTCCTCATTCCTTCGTTGGTTTCCTCATTCTTTCGTTGGTTTCCTCATTCCTTCGTTGGTTTCCTCATTCCTTCGTTGGTTTCCTCATTCCTACGTTGGTTTCCTCATTCCTTCGTTGGTTTTCTCATTCCTTCGTTGGTTTCCTCATTCCTTCGTTGGTTTCCTCATTCCTTCGTTGGTTTCCACATTTCTTCGTTGGTTTCCTCAATCCTTTGTTGGTTTCCTCATTCCATCGTTGGTTTCCTCATTCCTTCGTTGGTTTCCTCATTCCTTCGTTGGTTTCCTCATTCCTTCGTTGGTTTCCTCATTCCTTCGTTGGTTTCCTCATTCCTTCGTTGGTTTCCTCATTCCTTCGTTGGTTTCCTCATTCCTTCGTTGGTTTCCTCATTCCTTCGTTGGCTGATGAAACGGCACTGTCTCCTTCCTTTTTCGAATTGGTCTTTCCAGTACCTTGCAGACTATCTTCGATCCTTTGAAGGGCTCCGATTAACCTTTCCTGGTACTCGTATGAAGGTTCGATCATTTGTTCGTCCGTGTCGGCTGCTTCTTTTTCCATCAAACGTAGCTTAATTTCTTGAATGGCCTCGATAAACTACTCTTGATAGCATTCGGCCAAATCCTCTTCTTTTGATAACTGTTCATCATCGTCGTCCGTCTGCTCTGTAGAAATATGTCATCGAGTTATACGACAACGTTTGGTAATTGGTAATTTTTTAGTTAACGTCGTACTAGAGCAACACAACGGGCTATTGACGACGGTCCGGGATCAGTCCCTTAAGGGAAAGATTCGAGGACAACACCTCGTAATTTTGAACTACTGGCATATGACGAAGCAACACCTGAGCTGGCACCCCACTCTCCAAACTTCCACGCCAACCCAACGTGAGGATTTTCGGCCACGACAGATTTAAGGTGCACCAGCCGCCTCTACACCATACGTTTACAAACATCCATGCCCGGACCCGGATTCGAACTAGGAACCTTCCGATCTAGAGGCTAACACCTTAACCACTATACCGGTTGGTCGGCATAATTAATATAGAGAAAGTGTTCGTGTGGGAAAAAAATAAAGTAGAGATTATAAACTGAAACAGTATGCTGGAATTTTATGATTAAAAACATACCAATCAACAACATGACGTATAAGATAAAAACAATGGAAACAATAGATGATATAAATATCATGATGGATAAAAAAAAAGATGAGATTTTAATGTCTAATGTAACTTTAGAAAGGGAAAAGATTTCTCTGAGGGTTTTCCCCAACAAGATCTTGTTGGGTTGGTGAGGAAGTTTGGAGAATGGGGTGCCAGCTCAGGTAATGCTTCGTCATCTGACCGTGGTTCAAAATTACGAGGTATTGTCCTCGGATCTTTCCTTTAAGGCACTAATTACGGACCGTCGGCAATAGCCCGTTGTGTTGCTCTAGTATGACGTTAACTAAAATTACCATTACCATTACCGGTTGGTCGGCACTATTTCTGGTGCAGAACTCATTTCATAACGTATTTCGAACTTGACGTTACTTGGTTTGTTTTTTGAATGTGACTTTAGAAAATCGCCAACGAAATTCCAAATTGATATATATGGTAGATCGACGCTAAATATTGCCCAAACGACGATAAGCTACAGAGCATTTGGGTAGCGGAAGTAAAACCTTTGCTTTCCCTCTGCTTTTTGTATGTTGACACTGCAACCCCCTCCTGTGGAAGTACTCAAAATCATTTCATTATGATTGGCAGTCCAAGCGATCAAGAACCAAGAAATCGGTTTTGCAAATGACGGGAAGACAAAACTGTCAAATTATTCCAAGGGAGAATAAAGATCTATAAGCAGGCAAAGCAAATTGTTCATTGTCCTAGAACTGGCGACAGTTTTGGACTGGTTTTTGCACCAGACTGCCCACTACGGGGCAGTTTTTGACACAAAATTAAAGCACCAGGAGGGCTGAAGTGTGGTACCGCGGTGCAACCACTTCACTTGAAAGGGTTAATACAGAATGGTACACACTGACTCCTTACTTCAAGAAAAGGTTCAACCTATCACAGAGTATCAACGTGAAGTTTATAAACACCTAAGGGTAGTATTAAGATTGATCCCGGACCGTCGTCAATAACCCGTTGTGTTGCTCCTGTACGCCGTTAATTAAAGTACCTAGCTACCTAAAAGTAGGTAGGTAATTAACGTCACACTTGTGAAACACAACGGGCTATTGGTGATAGTCCGGGATCCATCCCGAAGGAAAAGAACCAAGGACATTGTGTCGTCGTTTTAACAACGGTCAGTTGACGAGGTCTTGCCTGATGTCTGAAGCAGGCTCTCTATCCAATTCCATCAGCACGCTGTTGATTTCCGCGTAATTGCTCTCTACTCACACGCAGCTTCAGCACATCTACATATATCTGTTTGGCCAGAAGTTTCGTCGCTTGGCTTCGAAGACAAGTTTAAGCCCCTGTTGTTATGCAAAGGAAGTAGAGGATGCATGTCCAAAAATTTTCTCACGATAAGTCCAACGGTCCGATTCGTATTTCCGAAGTGTTGTTTCAATGTGGTGAGGACGTCTGCATAATTTTCCTCACTCACAGCAAAACCGGCCACTAGTCTTGCTGGTTCCTCCTGCAAGAGAGAAACCAGATAGGACATCTTCTCAATAGTAGAAATATCATTGGTTGATGTTCGCTTCAAAAATCTGGATGAAGGAATTCCACGTACTAATGTCACCGTTGAACACAGGTAAATCAATCTTCGGTAATCGGGCAGTTGTTTTCCTCATTCCTTCGTTGGTTTCCTCATTCCTTCGTTGGTTTTCTCATTCCTTCTTTGGTTTCCTCATTCCTTCGTTGGTTTCCTCATTCCTTCGTTGGTTTCCTCATTCCTTCGTTGGTTTTCTCATTCCTTCGTTGGTTTCCTCATTCCTTCGATGGTTTCCTCATTCCTTCGATGGTTTCCTCATTCCTTCGTTGGTTTCCTCATTCCTTCGTTGGTTTCCTCATTCCTTCGTTGGTTTCCTCATTCCTTCGTTGGTTTCCTCATTCCTTCGTTGGTTTCCTCATTCCTTCGTTGGTTTCCTCATTCTTTCGTTGGTTTCCTCATTCCTTCGTTGGTTTCCTCATTCCTTCGTTGGTTTCCTCATTCCTTCGTTGGTTTCCTCATTCCTTCGTTGGTTTCCTCATTCCTTCGTTGGTTTTCTCATTCCTTCGTTGGTTTCCTCATTCCTTCGTTGGTTTCCTCATTCCTGTGTTGGTTTCCTCATTCCTTCGTTGGTTTCCTCATTCCTTCGATGGTTTCCTCATTCCTTCGTTGGTTTCCTCATTCCTTCGTTGGTTTCCTCATTCCTTCGTTGGTTTCCTCATTCCTTCGTTGGTTTCCTCATTCCTTCGTTGGTTTCCTCATTCCTTCGTTGGTTTCCTCATTCCTTCGTTGGTTTCCTCATTCCTTCGTTGGTTTCCTCATTCCTTCGTTGGTTTCCTCATTCCTTCTTTGGTTTCCTCATTCCTTCGTTGGTTTCCTCATTCCTTCGTTGGTTTCCTCATTCCTTCGTTTCCTCATTCCTTCGTTGGTTTCCTCATTCCTTCGTTGGTTTCCTCATTCCTTCGTTGGTTTCCTCATTCCTTCGTTGGTTTCCTCATTCCTTCGTTGGTTTCCTCATTCCTTCTTTGGTTTCCTCATTCCTTCGTTGGTTTCCTCATTCCTTCGTTGGTTTCCTCATTCCTTCGTTGGTTTCCTCATTCCTTCGTTGGTTTTCTCATTCCTTCGTTGGTTTCCTCATTCCTTCGATGGTTTCCTCATTCCTTCGTTGGTTTCCTCATTCCTTCGTTTCCTCATTCCTTCGATGGTTTCCTCATTCCTTCGTTGGTTTCCTCATTCCTTCGTTTCCTCATTCCTTCGTTGGTTTCCTCATTCCTTCGTTGGTTTCCTCATTCCTTCGTTGGTTTCCTCATTCCTTCGTTGGTTTCCTCATTCCTTCGTTGGTTTCCTCATTCCTTCGTTGGTTTCCTCATTCCTTCGTTGGTTTCCTCATTCCTTCGTTGGCTGATGAAACGGCACTGTCTCCTTCCTTTTTCGAATTGGTCTTTCCAGTACCTTGCAGACTATCTTCGATCCTTTGAAGGGCTCCGATTAACCTTTCCTGGTACTCGTATGAAGGTTCGATCATTTGTTCGTCCGTGTCGGCTGCTTCTTTTTCCATCAAACGTAGCTTAATTTCTTGAATGGCCTCGATAAACTTCTCTTGATAGCATTCGGCCAAATCCTCTTCTTTTGATAACTGTTCATCATCGTCGTCCGTCTGCTCTGTAGAAATATGTCATCGAGTTATACGACAACGTTTGGTAATTGGTAATTTTTTAGTTAACGTCGTACTAGAGCAACACAACGGGCTATTGACGACGGTCCGGGATAAGTCCCTTAAGGGAAAGATACGAGGACAACACCTCGTAATTTTGAACTACTGGCATATGACGAAGCAACACATGAACTGGCAAACCACTCTCCAAACTTCCACACCAACCCAACGTGAGGACTCTCGGCCACGACAGATTTAATGTGTGCCAGCCACCTCTACACCATACGCTTACAAACATCCATGCCCGGACCCGGATTCGAACCAGGAACCTTCCGATCTAGAGGCTAACACCTTAATCACTATATCGGTTGGTCGGCATAATTAATATAGAGAAAGTGTTCGTGGGGGAAAAAAATAAAGTAGAGATTATAAACTGAAACAGTATGCTGGAATTTTATGATTAAAAACATACCAATCAACAACATGACGTATAAGATAAAAACAATGGAAACAATAGATGATATAAATATCATGATGGATAAAAAAAACATGAGATTTTAATGTCTAATCTTACTTTAGAAAGGGAAAAGATTTCTCTGAGGGTTTTCCCCAACAAGATCTTGTTGGGTTGGTGAGGAAGTTTGGAGAATGGGGTGCCAGCTCAGGTAATGCTTCGTCATCTGACCGTGGTTCAAAATTACGAGGTATTGTCCTCGGATCTTTCCTTTAAGGCACTAATTACGGACCGTCGCCAATAGCCCGTTGTGTTGCTCTAGTACGACGTTAACTAAAATTACCATTACCATTACCGGTTGGTCGGCACTATTTCTGGTGCAGAACTAATTTCATAACGTATTTCGAACTTGACGTTACTTGGTTTGTTTTTTGAATGTGACTTTAGAAAATCGCCAACGAAATTCCAAATTGATATATACGGTAGATCGACGCTAAATATTGGCCAAACGACGATAAGCTACAGAGCAATTGGGTTGCGGAAGTAAAACCTTTGCTTTCCCTCTGCTTTTTGTATGTTGACACTGCAACCCCCTCCTGTGGAAGTACTCAAAATCATTTCATTATGATTGGCAGTCCAAGCGATCAAGAACCAAGAAATCAGTTTTGCAAATGATGGGAAGACAAAACTGTCAAATTATTCCAAGGGAGAATAAAGATCTATAAGCAGGCAAAGCAAATTGTTCATTGTCCTAGAACTGGCGACAGTTTTGGACTGGTTTTTGCACCAGACTGCCCACTACGGGGCAGTTTTTGACACAAAATTAAAGCACCAGGAGGGCTGAAGTGTGGTACCGCGGTGCAACCACTTTACTTGAAAGGGTTAATACAGAATGGTACACACTGACTCCTTACTTCAAGAAAAGGTTCAACCTATCACAGAGTATCAACGTGAAGTTTATAAACACCTAAGGGTAGTATTAAGATTGATCCCGGACCGTCGTCAATAACCCGTTGTGTTGCTCCTGTACGCCGTTAATTAAAGTACCTAGCTACCTAAAAGTAGGTAGGTAATTAACGTCACACTTGTGAAACACAACGGGCTATTGGTGATAGTCCGGGATCCATCCCGAAGGAAAAGAACCAAGGACATTGTGTCGTCGTTTTAACAACGGTCAGTTGACGAGGTCTTGCCTGATGTCTGAAGCAGGCTCTCTATCCAATTCCATCAGCACGCTGTTGATTTCCGCGTAATTGCTCTCTAATCACACGCAGCTTCAGCACATCTACATATATCTGTTTGGCCAGAAGTTTCGTCGCTTGGCTTCGAAGACAAGTTTAAGCCCCTGTTGTTATGCAAAGGAAGTAGAGGACGCATGTCCATAAAATTTTCTCACGATAAGTCCAACGGTCCGATTCGTATTTCCGAAGTGTTGTTTCAATGTGGTGAGGACGTCTGCATAATTTTCCTCACTCACAGCAAAACCGGCCACTAGTCTTGCTGGTTCCTCCTGCAAGAGAGAAACCAGATAGGACATCTTCTCAATAGTAGAAATATCATTGGTTGATGTTCGCTTCAAAAATCTGGATGAAGGAATTCCACGTACTAATGTCACCGTTGAACACAGGTAAATCAATCTTCGGTAATCGGGCAGTTGTTTTCCTCATTCCTTCGTTGGTTTCCTCATTCCTTCGTTGGTTTTCTCATTCCTTCTTTGGTTTCCTCATTCCTTCGTTGGTTTCCTCATTCCTTCGTTGGTTTCCTCATTCCTTCGTTGGTTTCCTCATTCCTTCGTTGGTTTCCTCATTCCTTCGTTGGTTTTCTCATTCCTTCGTTGGTTTCCTCATTCCTTCGATGGTTTCCTCATTCCTTCGATGGTTTCCTCATTCCTTCGTTGGTTTCCTCATTCCTTCGTTGGTTTCCTCATTCCTTCGTTGGTTTCCTCATTCCTTCGTTGGTTTCCTCATTCCTTCGTTGGTTTCCTCATTCCTTCGTTGGTTTCCTCATTCTTTCGTTGGTTTCCTCATTCCTTCGTTGGTTTCCTCATTCCTTCGTTGGTTTCCTCATTCCTTCGTTGGTTTCCTCATTCCTTCGTTGGTTTCCTCATTCCTTCGTTGGTTTTCTCATTCCTTCGTTGGTTTCCTCATTCCTTCGTTGGTTTCCTCATTCCTTCGTTGGTTTCCTCATTCCTTCGTTGGTTTCCTCATTCCTTCGTTGGTTTCCTCATTCCTTCGTTGGTTTCCTCATTCCTTCGTTGGTTTCCTCATTCCTTCGTTGGTTTTCTCATTCCTTCGTTGGTTTCCTCATTCCTTCGATGGTTTCCTCATTCCTTCGTTGGTTTCCTCATTCCTTCGTTTCCTCATTCCTTCGTTGGTTTCCTCATTCCTTCGTTGGTTTCCTCATTCCTTCGTTGGTTTCCTCATTCCTTCGTTGGTTTCCTCATTCCTTCGTTGGTTTCCTCATTCCTTCGTTGGTTTCCTCATTCCTTCGTTGGTTTCCTCATTCCTTCGTTGGCTGATGAAACGGCACTGTCTCCTTCCTTTTTCGAATTGGTCTTTCCAGTACCTTGCAGACTATCTTCGATCCTTTGAAGGGCTCCGATTAACCTTTCCTGGTACTCGTATGAAGGTTCGATCATTTGTTCGTCCGTGTCGGCTGCTTCTTTTTCCATCAAACGTAGCTTAATTTCTTGAATGGGCTCGATAAACTTCTCTTGATAGCATTCGGCCAAATCCTCTTCTTTTGATAACTGTTCATCATCGTCGTCCGTCTGCTCTGTAGAAATATGTCATCGAGTTATACGACAACGTTTGGTAATTGGTAATTTTTTAGTTAACGTCGTACTAGAGCAACACAACGGGCTATTGACGACGGTCCGGGATAAGTCCCTTAAGGGAAAGATACGAGGACAACACCTCGTAATTTTGAACTACTGGCATATGACGAAGCAACACATGAACTTGCAAACCACTCTCCAAACTTCCACACCAACCCAACGTGAGGACTCTCGGCCACGACAGATTTAATGTGTGCCAGCCACCTCTACACCATACGCTTACAAACATCCATGCCCGGACCCGGATTCGAACCAGGAACCTTCCGATCTAGAGGCTAACACCTTAATCACTATATCGGTTGGTCGGCATAATTAATATAGAGAAAGTGTTCGTGGGGGAAAAAAATAAAGTAGAGATTATAAACTGAAACAGTATGCTGGAATTTTATGATTAAAAACATACCAATCAACAACATGACGTATAAGATAAAAACAATGGAAACAATAGATGATATAAATATCATGATGGATAAAAAAAAAGATGAGATTTTAATGTCTAATGTTACTTTAGAAAGGGAAAAGATTTCTCTGAGGGTTTTCCCCAACAAGATCTTGTTGGGTTGGTGAGGAAGTTTGGAGAATGGGGTGCCAGCTCAGGTAATGCTTCGTCATCTGACCGTGGTTCAAAATTACGAGGTATTGTCCTCGGATCTTTCCTTTAAGGCACTAATTTCGGACCGTCGCCAATAGCCCGTTGTGTTGCTCTAGTACGACGTTAACTAAAATTACCATTACCATTACCGGTTGGTCGGCACTATTTCTGGTGCAGAACTCATTTCATAACGTATTTCGAACTTGACGTTACTTGGTTTGTTTTTTGAATGTGACTTTAGAAAATCGCCAACGAAATTCCAAATTGATATATATAGTAGATCGACGCTAAATATTGCCCAAACGACGATAAGCTACAGAGCAATTGGGTAGCGGAAGTAAAACCTTTGCTTTCCCTCTGCTTTTTGTATGTTGACACTGCAACCCCCTCCTGTGGAAGTACTCAAAATCATTTCATTATGATTGGCAGTCCAAGCGATCAAGAACCAAGAAATCAGTTTTGCAAATGATGGGAAGACAAAACTGTCAAATTATTCCAAGGGAGAATAAAGATCTATAAACAGGCAAAGCAAATTGTTCATTGTCCTAGAACTGGCGACAGTTTTGGACTGGTTTTTGCACCAGACTGCCCACTACGGGGCAGTTTTTGACACAAAATTAAAGCACCAGGAGGGCTGAAGTGTGGTACCGCGGTGCAACCACTTCACTTGAAAGGGTTAATACAGAATGGTACACACTGACTCCTTACTTCAAGAAAAGGTTCAACCTATCACAGAGTATCAACGTGAAGTTTATAAACACCTAAGGGTAGTATTAAGATTGATCCCGGACCGTCGTCAATAACCCGTTGTGTTGCTCCTGTACGCCGTTAATTAAAGTACCTAGCTACCTAAAAGTAGGTAGGTAATTAACGTCGCACTTGTGAAACACAACGGGCTATTGGTGATAGTCCGGGATCCATCCCGAAGGAAAAGAACCAAGGACATTGTGTCGTCGTTTTAACAACGGTCAGTTGACGAGGTCTTGCCTGATGTCTGAAGCAGGCTCTCTATCCAATTCCATCAGCACGATGTTGATTTCCGCGTAATTGCTCTCTAATCACACGCAGCTTCAGCACATCTACATATATCTGTTTGGCCAGAAGTTTCGTCGCTTGGCTTCGAAGACAAGTTTAAGCCCCTGTTGTTATGCAAAGGAAGTAGAGGACGCATGTCCATAAAATTTTCTCACGATAAGTCCAACGGTCCGATTCGTATTTCCGAAGTGTTGTTTCAATGTGGTGAGGACGTCTGCATAATTTTCCTCACTCACAGCAAAACCGGCCACTAGTCTTGCTGGTTCCTCCTGCAAGAGAGAAACCAGATAGGACATCTTCTCAATAGTAGAAATATCATTGGTTGATGTTCGCTTCAAAAATCTGGATGAAGGAATTCCACGTACTAATGTCACCGTTGAACACAGGTAAATCAATCTTCGGTAATCGGGCAGTTGTTTTCCTCATTCCTTCGTTGGTTTACTCATTCCTTCGATGGTTTCCTCATTCCTTCGATGGTTTCCTCATTCCTTCGTTGGTTTCCTCATTCCTTCGTTGGTTTCCTCATTCCTTCGTTGGTTTTCTCATTCCTTCGTTGGTTTCCTCATTCCTTCGATGGTTTCCTCATTCCTTCGATGGTTTCCTCATTCCTTCGTTGGTTTCCTCATTTCTTCGTTGGTTTCCTCATTCCTTCGTTGGTTTCCTCATTCCTTCGTTGGTTTCCTCATTCCTTCGTTGGTTTCCTCATTCTTTCGTTGGTTTCCTCATTCCTTCGTTGGTTTCCTCATTCCTTCGTTGGTTTCCTCATTCCTTCGTTGGTTTCCTCATTCCTTCGTTGGTTTCCTCATTCTTTCGTTGGTTTTCTCATTCCTTCGTTGGTTTCCTCATTCCTTCGTTGGTTTCCTCATTCCTGTGTTGGTTTCCTCATTCCTTCGTTGGTTTCCTCATTCCTTCGATGGTTTCCTCATTCCTTCGTTGGTTTCCTCATTCCTTCGTTGGTTTCCTCATTCCTTCGTTGGTTTCCTCATTCCTTCGTTGGTTTTCTCATTCCTTCGTTGGTTTCCTCATTCCTACGTTGGTTTCCTCATTCGTTCGATGGTTTCCTCATTCCTTCGTTGGTTTCCTCATTCCTTCGTTGGTATCCTCATTCCTTCGTTGGTTTCCTCATTCCTTCGTTGGTTTCCTCATTCCTTCGTTGGTTTCCTCATTCCTTCTTTGGTTTCCTCATTCCTTCGTTGGTTTCCTCATTCCTTCGTTGGTTTCCTCATTCCTTCGTTGGTTTTCTCATTCCTTCGTTGGTTTCCTCATTCCTTCGATGGTTTCCTCATTCCTTCGTTGGCTTCCTCATTCCTTCGTTGGTTTCCTCATTCCTTCGTTTCCTCATTCCTTCGTTGGTTTCCTCATTCCTTCGTTGGTTTCCTCATTCCTTCGTTGGTTTCCTCATTCCTTCGTTGGTTTCCTCATTCCTTCGTTGGTTTCCTCATTCCTTCGTTGGTTTCCTCATTCCTTCTTTGGTTTCCTCATTCCTTCGTTGGTTTCCTCATTCCTTCGTTGGTTTCCTCATTCCTTCGTTGGTTTTCTCATTCCTTCGTTGGTTTCCTCATTCCTTCGATGGTTTCCTCATTCCTTCGTTGGTTTCCTCATTCCTTCGTTGGTTTCCTCATTCCTTCGTTTCCTCATTCCTTCGTTGGTTTCCTCATTCTTTCGTTGGTTTCCTCATTCCTTCGTTGGTTTCCTCATTCCTTCGTTGGTTTCCTCATTCCTTCGATGGTTTCCTCATTCCTTCGTTGGTTTCCTCATTCTTTCGTTGGTTTCCTCATTCCTTCGTTGGTTTCCTCATTCCTTCGTTGGTTTCCTCATTCCTACGTTGGTTTCCTCATTCCTTCGTTGGTTTTCTCATTCCTTCGTTGGTTTCCTCATTCCTTCGTTGGTTTCCTCATTCCTTCGTTGGTTTCCACATTTCTTCGTTGGTTTCCTCAATCCTTTGTTGGTTTCCTCATTCCATCGTTGGTTTCCTCATTCCTTCGTTGGTTTCCTCATTCCTTCGTTGGTTTCCTCATTCCTTCGTTGGTTTCCTCATTCCTTCGTTGGTTTCCTCATTCCTTCGTTGGTTTCCTCATTCCTTCGTTGGTTTCCTCATTCCTTCGTTGGTTTCCTCATTCCTTCGTTGGCTGATGAAACGGCACTGTCTCCTTCCTTTTTCGAATTGGTCTTTCCAGTACCTTGCAGACTATCTTCGATCCTTTGAAGGGCTCCGATTAACCTTTCCTGGTACTCGTATGAAGGTTCGATCATTTGTTCGTCCGTGTCGGCTGCTTCTTTTTCCATCAAACGTAGCTTAATTTCTTGAATGGCCTCGATAAACTACTCTTGATAGCATTCGGCCAAATCCTCTTCTTTTGATAACTGTTCATCATCGTCGTCCGTCTGCTCTGTAGAAATATGTCATCGAGTTATACGACAACGTTTGGTAATTGGTAATTTTTTAGTTAACGTCGTACTAGAGCAACACAACGGGCTATTGACGACGGTCCGGGATCAGTCCCTTAAGGGAAAGATCCGAGGACAACACCTCGTAATTTTGAACTACTGGCATATGACGAAGCAACACATGAACTGGCAAACCACTCTCCAAACTTCCACACCAACCCAAAGTGAGGACTCTCGGCCACGACAGATTTAATGTGTGCCAGCCACCTCTACACCATACGCTTACAAACATCCATGCCCGGACCCGGATTCGAACCAGGAACCTTCCGATCTAGAGGCTAACACCTTAATCACTATATCGGTTGGTCGGCATAATTAATATAGAGAAAGTGTTCGTGGGGGAAAAAATAAAGTAGAGATTATAAACTGAAACAGTATGCTGGTAATGGTAATGGTAATTTTAGTTAACGTCTTACTAGAGCAACACAACGGGCTATTGACGACGGTCCGGGATCAGTCCCTTAAGGGAAAGATTCGAGGACAACACCTCGTAATTTTGAACTACTGGCATATGACGAAGCAACACCTGAGCTGGCACCCCACTCTCCAAACTTCCACGCCAACCCAACGTGAGGATTTTCGGCCACGACAGATTTAAGGTGCACCAGCCGCCTCTACACCATACGTTTACAAACATCCATGCCCGGACCCGGATTCGAACTAGGAACCTTCCGATCTAGAGGCTAACACCTTAACCACTATACCGGTTGGTCGGCATAATTAATATAGAGAAAGTGTTCGTGTGGGAAAAAAATAAAGTAGAGATTATAAACTGAAACAGTATGCTGGAATTTTATGATTAAAAACATACCAATCAACAACATGACGTATAAGATAAAAACAATGGAAACAATAGATGATATAAATATCATGATGGATAAAAAAAAAGATGAGATTTTAATGTCTAATGTAACTTTAGAAAGGGAAAAGATTTCTCTGAGGGTTTTCCCCAACAAGATCTTGTTGGGTTGGTGAGGAAGTTTGGAGAATGGGGTGCCAGCTCAGGTAATGCTTCGTCATCTGACCGTGGTTCAAAATTACGAGGTATTGTCCTCGGATCTTTCCTTTAAGGCACTAATTACGGACCGTCGGCAATAGCCCGTTGTGTTGCTCTAGTATGACGTTAACTAAAATTACCATTACCATTACCGGTTGGTCGGCACTATTTCTGGTGCAGAACTCATTTCATAACGTATTTCGAACTTGACGTTACTTGGTTTGTTTTTTGAATGTGACTTTAGAAAATCGCCAACGAAATTCCAAATTGATATATATGGTAGATCGACGCTAAATATTGCCCAAACGACGATAAGCTACAGAGCATTTGGGTAGCGGAAGTAAAACCTTTGCTTTCCCTCTGCTTTTTGTATGTTGACACTGCAACCCCCTCCTGTGGAAGTACTCAAAATCATTTCATTATGATTGGCAGTCCAAGCGATCAAGAACCAAGAAATCGGTTTTGCAAATGACGGGAAGACAAAACTGTCAAATTATTCCAAGGGAGAATAAAGATCTATAAGCAGGCAAAGCAAATTGTTCATTGTCCTAGAACTGGCGACAGTTTTGGACTGGTTTTTGCACCAGACTGCCCACTACGGGGCAGTTTTTGACACAAAATTAAAGCACCAGGAGGGCTGAAGTGTGGTACCGCGGTGCAACCACTTCACTTGAAAGGGTTAATACAGAATGGTACACACTGACTCCTTACTTCAAGAAAAGGTTCAACCTATCACAGAGTATCAACGTGAAGTTTATAAACACCTAAGGGTAGTATTAAGATTGATCCCGGACCGTCGTCAATAACCCGTTGTGTTGCTCCTGTACGCCGTTAATTAAAGTACCTAGCTACCTAAAAGTAGGTAGGTAATTAACGTCACACTTGTGAAACACAACGGGCTATTGGTGATAGTCCGGGATCCATCCCGAAGGAAAAGAACCAAGGACATTGTGTCGTCGTTTTAACAACGGTCAGTTGACGAGGTCTTGCCTGATGTCTGAAGCAGGCTCTCTATCCAATTCCATCAGCACGCTGTTGATTTCCGCGTAATTGCTCTCTACTCACACGCAGCTTCAGCACATCTACATATATCTGTTTGGCCAGAAGTTTCGTCGCTTGGCTTCGAAGACAAGTTTAAGCCCCTGTTGTTATGCAAAGGAAGTAGAGGATGCATGTCCAAAAATTTTCTCACGATAAGTCCAACGGTCCGATTCGTATTTCCGAAGTGTTGTTTCAATGTGGTGAGGACGTCTGCATAATTTTCCTCACTCACAGCAAAACCGGCCACTAGTCTTGCTGGTTCCTCCTGCAAGAGAGAAACCAGATAGGACATCTTCTCAATAGTAGAAATATCATTGGTTGATGTTCGCTTCAAAAATCTGGATGAAGGAATTCCACGTACTAATGTCACCGTTGAACACAGGTAAATCAATCTTCGGTAATCGGGCAGTTGTTTTCCTCATTCCTTCGTTGGTTTCCACATTCCTTCGTTGGTTTCCTCATTCCTTCGTTGGTTTTCTCATTCCTTCTTTGGTTTCCTCATTCCTTCGTTGGTTTTCTTATTCCTTCGTTGGTTTCCTCATTCCTTCGTTGGTTTTCTCATTCCTTCGATGGTTTCCTCATTCCTTCGTTGGTTTCCTCATTCCTTCGTTGGTTTCCTCATTCCTTCGTTGGTTTCCTCATTCCTTCGTTGGTTTCCTCATTCCTTCATTGGTTTCCTCATTCCTGTGTTGGTTTCCTCATTCCTGTGTTGGTTTCCTCATTCCTTCGTTGGTTCCTCATTCCTTTGATGGTTTCCTCATTCCTTCGTTGGTTTCCTCATTCCTTCGTTGGTTTCCTCATTCTTTCGTTGGTTTCCTCATTCCTTCGTTGGTTTCCTCATTCCTACGTTGGTTTCCTCATTCCTTCGATGGTTTTCTCATTCCTTCGTTGGTTTCCTCATTCCTTCGTTGGTTTCCTCATTCCTTCGATGGTTTCCTCATTCCTTCGTTGGTTTCCTCGTTCCTTCGTTGGTTTCCTCGTTCCTTTGTTGGTTTCCTCGTTCCTTCGTTGGTTTCCTCGTTCCTTCGTTGGTTTCCTCATTCCTGTGTTGGTTTCCTCATTCCTTCGTTGGTTTCCTCATTCCTTCGATGGTTTCCTCATTCCTTCGTTGGTTTCCTCATTCCTTCGTTGGTTTCCTCATTCCTTCGTTGGTTTCCTCATTCCTTCGTTGGTTTCCGCATTCCTTCGTTGGTTTCCTCATTCCTTCGTTGGTTTTCTCATTCCTTCTTTGGTTTCCTCATTCCTTCGTTGGTTTCCTCATTCCTTCGTTGGTTTCCTCATTCCTTCGTTGGTTTTCTTATTCCTTCGTTGGTTTCCTCATTCCTTCGTTGGTTTTCTCATTCCTTCGATGGTTTCCTCATTCCTTCGTTGGTTTCCTCATTCCTTCGTTGGTTTCCTCATTCCTTCGTTGGTTTCCTCATTCCTTCGTTGGTTTCCTCATTCCTTCGTTGGTTTCCTCATTCCTTCATTGGTTTCCTCATTCCTGTGTTGGTTTCCTCATTCCTTCGTTGGTTTCCTCATTCCTACGTTGGTTTCCTCAGTCCTTCGTTGGTTTTCTCATTCCTTCGTTGGTTTCCTCATTCCTTCGTTGGTTTCCTCATTCCTTCGATGGTTTCCTCATTCCTTCGTTGGTTTCCTCATTCCTTCGTTGGTTTCCTCGTTCCTTCGTTGGTTTCCTCGTTCCTTCGTTGGTTTCCTCGTTCCTTCGTTGGTTTCCTCATTCCTGTGTTGGTTTCCTCATTCCTGTGTTGGTTTCCTCATTCCTTCGTTGGTTTCCTCATTCCTTCGATGGTTTCTTTATTCCTTCGTTGGTTTCCTCATTCCTTCGTTGGTTTCCGAATTCCTTCGTTGGTTTCCTCATTCCTTCGTTGGTTTTCTCATTCCTTCGTTGGTTTCCTCATTCCTTCGTTGGTTTTCTCATTCCTTCGTTTGTTTCCTCATTCCTTCGTTGGTTTCCTCATTCCTTCGTTGGTTTCCTCATTCCTTCGTTGGTTTCCTCATTCCTTCTTTGGTTTCCTCATTCCTTCGTTGGTTTCCTCATTCCTTCGTTGGTTTCCTCATTCCTTCGTTGGTTTCCTCATTCCTTCGTTGGTTTTCTCATTCCTTCGTTGGTTTCCTCATTCCTTCGTTGGTTTCCTCATTCCTTCGTTGGTTTCCTCATTCCTTCGTTGGCTGATGAAACGGCACTGTCTCCTTCCTTTTTCGAATTGGTCTTTCCAGTACCTTGCAGACTATCTTCGATCCTTTGAAGGGCTCCGATTAACCTTTCCTGGTACTCGTATGAAGGTTCGATCATTTGTTCTTCCGTGTCGGTTGCTTCTTTTTCCATCAAACGTAGCTTAATTTCTTGAATGGCCTCGATAAACTTCTCTTGATAGCATTCGGCCAAATCCTCTTCTTTTGATAACTGTTCATCATCGTCGTCCGTCTGCTCTGTAGAAATATGTCATCGAGTTATACGACAACGTTTGGTAATTGGTAATTTTTTAGTTAACGTCGTACTAGAGCAACACAACGGGCTATTGACGACGGTCCGGGATCAGTCCCTTAAGGGAAAGATCCAAGGACAACACCTCTTAATTTTGAACCACGGTCAGATGACGAAGCAACACCTGAGCTGGCACCCCACTCTCTAAACTTCCACGCCAACCCAACGTGAGGACTTTCGGCCACGACAGATTTAAGGTGCACCAGCCGCCTCTACACCATACGTTTACAAACATCCATGCCCGAACCCGGATTCGAACCAGGTACCTTCCGATCTAGAGGATAACACCTTAACCACTATACTCGACAACGTTTGGATAATCCATGCAATTGTCGAGATTGTTGTGTACAATTGCGTCTATTGAACCTATTTTTTTTAACTCAGGGTACGTAGGCATTTAATTAACATCGCAATTTTTTGGACCACCACAAAAGGACCTTTGACGATGCTCCGATATCCACCAGTAAAGGAAAGATACGAGGACACCTCGTAATTTTGGGACCTGGTCAGATGACGCGATCAACGCCTGATCTGGCATCCCATTGTCCTAACTTCCACACCACGCCAACGTAAGGATATTTGAGGCCACACCAACACCTTAAAGTGACGTGCCCTAGAACGATGGTTTAGAACCGGTATTTGCGTTTGATACTATCCAACTACAGGTCAGTTTGCAACGCAAACATAAATCACCAGAAGGGTTAAAAAGGTTAGTAAAGGGATAAAGTAGCTTTGAGAAGTGTGATTCTGGGAAAAACCACTATTGGTTCACTTGAAGAGGTTGACACAGGATGATAAAAAATTACCCTTCATTATAAAAACTGCCCACGGTAATCAGGTTGGAAGAGCATCGTATTAGCAATTTGAGGGTTTCGAGTTTAAATACAACCATGGACAGTCATGTACAAAAGGGCTGGTGCTCGTTAAGTCCATCGTGGCTTCAAATCTCCTTAGGTTGGTGTTACGTGGAAGTTTGGAGAGTGGAGTGCCAGCTCAGGTGTTGCTTCGTCATCTGACGTGGTTCAAAATTATGTGGCGTCGTGCTCGGATCTTTCCCTTTCGGGATTGATCCTGGACAGTCATCAATAGCCCGTTGTATTGCTTCATAGTGACGTTAATGAAATTGGTAATTTTTAATTAACATCGTACTAGAGCAACACAACGGGCTATTGACGACGGTCCGGGATCAGTCCCTTACGGCAGTGCTCCCCAACCTTTTTATCGCCGCGGACCGGATCAACGTTTGATAGTTTTAACGCGGCCCACTGGGGGGTGGGGTGGGGGGAGAGATACGTTGATTGTTTATATTTTAGATTGTTTTGATTTAATAATTTTAATTTAATTGGATTTAAACATGCCTTCAAAATAAAATACAGTTACACCAAAAAATGAATATAATGTGATTTAACATTTTAACTCACTAGAACGCTAAATCAATAAAATAGTTTCCCAACCACAAAAAACCCACGAAGCGCTCGAACTCTTTTAAAAGCAAAGACAGGTGATCGTGCACCAACTGGGAGAATGAATGTTTAGGCTCAGTCTCGCCTAAAATCCCCTCTAAAGTCTGAAACATGTCCAAAATGCCTCTGTTCACGCGCCGTACCCACAGCTTGAGTTTGGATTTAAATGCAGCTACTTTGTCTGCCAACTTGAAAACAGTTGTCACATTTGTCAAAATTAGAAAATAGAGACATACAGAATTCAGAAATCATAATTGAAGCTCTAGCAACAGAACAAATTTCAAGTTCTGATTTACCGCCTCCTAATTTGAGTGGACATTTCATAGATTAGAACCGCACAAACCCGAGAGAAATACACCAAAGTAAATAAAATGGAAATAATTTAATATTTTTTGGACGGACCGGTACCATTTGATCCACGGACCGGTACCGGTCCTCTGCCCGGGGGTTGGGGACCACTGCCTTAAGGGAAAGATCCGATGACAACATCTCGTAATTTTGAACCACGGTCTGATTACGAAGCAACACCTGAGGTGGCTTAACACTCTCCAAACTTCCACGCCAACCCACCGTGAGGACTTTCGGCCACGACAGATTTAAGGTGCACTAGACACCTCTACACTATACACTTACAAATATCAATGCACTAACCCGGATTCGAACCAGGAACCTTCCGATCTTGAGGCTAACACCTTAACAACCAAACCGGTTAGTCGGCGTGACGTTAATTCAAGTACTATACCATACAACCACTACAAGAAGAGTTTACGACGTACACAGAATATCAAGAAAAGATAGCGATAAAAAGGAAAGGGTGAAAGGTCCAGTCGGCTCGACCCTTGCTCGATCGGCCAGTTTCTTTATTCACTTAGGATGGGGTGATTACAACCGTTTCCCAGCATCCACGCCTCGCAATTTCTACCCGATCAATTCCAAGTGGGAAACAAAAATCGATCCTCCTTTTGATTTCGGTAAATAGAGGAGATAAAAAGTAATATTCTCCTTCGATTTGGGACATTTATCTGTTTAAGTGCGTCTATTAAGGAGGGCTATTCCGCCAGCCCGAGAAATGAAGATTGATTCGAAGCTGGTGGACGAATTCGAACGGAACGGTGCCGTTTGTCTGAGGGGGGTGTTCGGTCAAGAGTGGCTGGATCTCGTTCGAGATGGAATCGAAAAGAATTTAGCGTCGCCCAGCCGATTCGGAGAGAAGTTGAAGGGAAGCGAGGGAGGAGGTCATTACTTCGACGATTATTGTAATTGGGATCGATTTGTGGAGTTCAAGAAGTTCGCTTTCGAGTCTCCTGCGGCCGCCATTGCTGGGACCTTCACCAAGTCCAAGGTAATCGTTTATTTCATTTCGCAATTACCTTCGCCCGATGGCGTTTTTAATTAACGTCACACTGGAGCAACACAACGGGATGCTGTTGGCGGTCCGGGACCAAACCCGGTGGGAAAGGTCCCAGGACAACGCCACAGTCAGATGACAAGGTCACATCTGAGATAGCACGCCACTCTCCAATCGTCCACTCCACGCCAGCGTGAGGACTTTAGGCCGCGACAGATTTAAGGTACACCAGGGGCTAACAGCGTAAACACTATACCGGTTGGTCGGCGGTACTGTTCTCGGTAATAGGTATTTTTTTTTGTTAACGTCGTACTAGAGCAACACAACGGGCCATTGACGACGGTCCGGATTCAATCTCTTGAGGGAAAGATCTGAGGACAACACCTCGCAATTTTGAACCACGGTCAGATAACGAGGCTGCACCTGAGCTGGTCATCCCACTCTCCAAACTTCCACACCAACCCAACGTGAGGACTTTCGGCCACGACAGATTTAAGGTGCACAAGCCGCCTCTACACCATACGCTTACAAACATCCATTCCCAGACCCGGATTCGAACCAGGAACTTTCCGATCTAGAGGCTAACACCTTAACCTCTATACCGGTTGGTCGGCGTACTGTTCTCGGATCTTTCCCTTAAGGGACTTATTCGGGACCGTCGTCAATAGCCCGTTGTGTTGCTCTAGTACGACGTTAATTAAAACTTATCAATTACCAATCCTCTTACGGATGGAAGAACGGAATTCGGGGGGTTTTGTTGCAAGGTCTAGAAGTGGATAAATTGCGCCAAATGCAAGATAGGTAGATTGCTGAATTAATATCACTCTGGAGCAACGGGTTGTTGGGACGTTCCGGGATCATTCCCGGATAGATTCTAGGACAACACCAGGACGGTTGTTGTCCAGTGCTAGAGTCTCGGGAAGGTTGTACTTTCGAAACTAGATCCAATCAAATACCGGCGTGTACGTGAGGACTGGTGCACGTTAATCTGTCGTGGCCTCAAATGTCTTCACTTGTTGTAGTTGGTTGAAGGGTGGGGTGCCAGCTCGGATGTTGATGTTGTCATTTTGACCGTGCTCAAAATGATGGTAGGTTCGCAATTGCCATTTGAGGTAATTGATAATTTTTTAAAATTAACGTCGTACTAGAGCAACACAACGTGCTATTGACGACGGTCCGGAATCAGACCCTTAAGGAAAGATTCGAGGACAACACCTTGTAATTTTGAACCACGGTCATATGACAAAGCAACACCTGAGCTGGCACCCCACTCTCCAAACTTCCACACCAACCCAACGTGAGGACTTTCGGCCACGACAGATTGAAGGTGCACCAGCTGCCTCTACACCATACCCTTACAAACATCCATACACTGGCCTGGATTCGAACCAGGAACCTTCCGATCCAGTCTAAAATGTATGATAATAATGAATAGTCAAGTGAAGGCTTAAAATCATAAATGCCGACCAACCGGTATAGTGGTTAAGGTGTTAGCCTCTAGACCGGAAGGTTCCCGGTTCGAATCCGGGTCAGGGCATGGATGTTTGTAAACGTATGGTGTAGAGGCGGCTGGTGCACCTTAAATCTGTCGTGGCCGAAAGTCCTCACGTTGTGTTGGCGTGGAAGTTTGGAGAGTGGGGTGCCAGCTCAGGTGTTGCTTCGTGACCTGACCGTGGTTCAAAATTACGAGGTGTTGTCCTCGGTTCTTTCCCTTAAGGGACTGATCCCGGACCGTCGTCAATAGCCCGTTGTGTTGCTCTAGTACGACGTTAACTAAAATTACCATTACCAATTACCATTAAAATCATAAATAATATTCAGAAAATCAATGGCACGTTAAAATGGTAAAAGGTATAAATGAGAGATCTTCAGATGATAAAAGAAGTCTAGTAGCGGCTTGTTGGTTGTGTGGATTTCCTGTCGTCGGCAAGGTCCAAAATTATTACAATCTGCGCCAAACGCAAGGCCAAATATAAATTGTGGAAACTGAATAGATATAAAAAGGCCTCAAATATTTACGAATCTAATTCAATATGACGTTAAAATATAAAGCAAGTGGTCGAAATAGTAATCAAAATTCAAACGCTTCAGTCGATGGTATAAGTTCTGTAAATACGAACACTAAAATATACTGTTCTTAAAAGAAGCTTATTATATTTTAAATTCGAGAATACAAATTGGAAAAATTAAATATTTTTCGGAATTCCGTCACCAAACGTTCTTTTCAAAGACCACCAATGGAATGCTAAACACGTGACCTCCTTCCCACGCCGCTAAAAGGTCTAGGATGAATTATTCAGAGGATTTCTTTCGAGAATTGGAATTCGACAAGGATCTGTATTCATCTTGTTTAGAAGAGCCGTAAAGAAAAGATGCATAATGGGCCCAACTTTACATCACAATTCAAATGGAAGCAGGATAAGGAATGGAAGCTTGAAATCTTTTGAATGGGTTAAGTTGGAGAGTTGCCTGGTGGTTGCCCCAAGCGTCAACTACTAAAAAACGGCATTTCAGATATACAGCAGAGCCAAGATTATAAGAGCCGAATTTGATACCGACCCTAACGAAAAATTTCAATAGAATTCTATAAATAAAACTCTACAGAATCCTATTGAACAGGGATTCCCAACCGGTGGTACGCGTACCACTGGTGGTACGCGGCAACGTTTCAGGTGGTACGCAAGGATGATACGAGCGACCCAAATATTCTACGAAGTTTGTTCGATTTTTTAGTATGTACAACCACGTTATAGGAAAAATGGGTTCATATGAAATTAATTTTGTGATTAACGTTTTTACACTGTTATAAATGACGCAAACAGTAGCACATTATTTAAAGAGAAACTTTGGTGATGATTATCTATTTCTATTCAATGGCTATCTCGGCGAAATTACGTTGCTATCTCTTGATTTTTCTGCACTTTAGTACATAAAAACTAAATATAGAAACAGAGTAGGTGTTGAAGAGGACTTAAGAGTGAAGTTAAGTTCCATTGCTTCTTATATTGATATTATAATAAAAGACAAACAACAAGTTTCACACTAAAAATTGATTTTTGATTTTGTTAGTATTTGTTGGCTTAGTTTGTACTAATTATTTAAAATTATTTGTTTTCAGACCTGGTAGTAAAAAATAAAACTGTAATTTTCAATAATAGTTTTATTTTTTGATTTATTAAAACATCATTAATACGAAATACAAGTGCATTAATCATAAAATATGACGCTTCTTAGTATATTAATTAAAATAAAACAAGCCTTTGGGCACTTTTCTGACATTAGATATATGTTTTTTAAAAAATATAAGACTGATGGTACGCCAAAAATTTCAAGTGGTACGCAGTTACTAAAGGTTCGAAACCCTTGCTATAGAATATTATGCCATTTTCTTCTATAAGATCTATAAAGTAAGCACTATAGAAATCTATGCGCCCGCTGTTGGAAGATCAATTGGAAAAAGGATGATTGTGAGTTCGAAGCTCAGTTCAGCCAAAGATCGTCATGTACAGGGGGGCTGGTAAAGTTAAATCTGTCGTTACCTCACATGTCCTCACTTTGACGTGGTGTGAAAGTTTGGAGAGTAGAGTGCCAGCTGAGGTGTCGTTCGCGTCAACTAACCGTGGTTCAAAATTACGAGGTGCTGTCCTCGGATCTTTCCCTTAAGGGACTGATCCCGGACCGTCGTCAGTAGCCCGTTGTGTGGTTCTAGTACGACGCTAACAGAAAAAAAAAACTTAAGGGATTGATCCCGGATCGTAGTCAATAGACCGTTGTGTTGCTCTAGTACGACGTTAATTTAAAAAATTACCAATTATCAAAATTATGATACGTTGTCCTTGGATCTCTCCTGCCGACCAACCGGTATAGTGGTTAAGGTGTTAGCCTCTGGATCGGAAGGTTCCTGTTTCGAATCTGGGTCCGGGCATGGATGTTTGTTACCGTATGGTGTAGAGACGGCTGGTGTACTTTAAATCTGTCGTGGCCGAAAGTCCCCATGTTGAATTGGTGTGGAAGTTTGGAGAGTAGGGTGCCAGCTTAGGTGTTGCTTCGTCATCTGACCGTGGTTCAAAATTACGAAGTGTTGTCCTCGGATCTTTCCCTTAAAGGACTGATCCCGAACCGAATAGCCCGTTGTGTTGCTCTAGTGCGACGTTAACTAAAAATTACCATTACCATTTACCTTGGATCTTTCCCTGTGGAATTGATCCCGAACCGTTGCGAAGAGCCCGTTGTGTTATTCCAGTGCGACGTTAATTAACTACCTACCTTGATTGATCTGGTTTGTTGGGCGATGATGGACAAATGTGTGCATTTTGAACAGATTTGGTTGGCTGGTTGTTTTCGGGTATAAGGTCGCAGGGGGCCTATATTTGGCCAAGCAGCACAGCTCTGATATTTATTATTTTCTCGCTGTGAAGCTGTGTTTTTCAGGAGGGTAATCGATGGTTTGAAAAGCAGCCACTGTTGCAGGGTAGGTGGACATATGATGAGGCGTGACTTCAACGCACAGTTAATTTTTACAATGTCTGTATTTCTGGTTCCATCACTGTCAGTTTTCATGCCTTTCAAATATCTACATATTGCGGTGGTGGTGTTCTATCGGTGTTAATTACGCTTATTGACACCGATAGATAAAATACCACACAATATCAAGTAGGTGGTTTCTTGAATTGGTTTTTATGGGGTAAGATCTAATATAGTTGTGTGCCAAACGTAAAACAAAATAAAATTCACTAAAACTACAAGTAAATAAAAGTAACATTGATAACCTGACTACTAAAAACATAAAAGATGTACAAGCAAAAAATAGGAAAACAAAACAGACACATGATGGATCCATAAAAATAATATAAAAGTAGGAGTGAGTTGATTGATGTGATTTGTGTGTGCCGGACGGACGGTTGCTTGGTTTGGCTATTATAGCGCAAGATCTAAAAATGGATAAGCTACGTCGAACGCAAAACAAAACTCGCCAAATGTAGATCGAAAAATATCAGATTTACAGCCAGAACAACACCGAAAACATGATAAGCAAATAACTTAAGAACAAAATAAACACTTCAAAGGGAATTAGATAGGGGAATTTACTCCGAACTGGTGCTACACAATAGAGAAAACTTCTGGGATCAATCTCGAAAGGAATAAGCACTTCAAACAAACATCTCATCAACAACATGGAAAAAAGTAGTTTAAAATACACCGAATTTAAAAGGTAGTGATGCAATTTGCGTGTGTATGAAGGTGCTGGAAGGGCAAAAGACGCGATGGACTCTTTTTTCAAGATTTTAAAAGATACGTAATTCACAATTAGATTTTCGTACAATTATCACAACGAATATCAACCTTGGCACACATCCGACTTGATTCTTCTCAATACTTGCTTCACAAATCCTTTAGAAGCAGAATATAGTGCAGTAACTTTTTGTATACTTCGTTTGAGCAGTTTTTTTTATATTGCATCAGCATTATCTTAGTTTCTGGTTATCCAAAGAGATCGTATTCCACTTTTTTCTTTTAATTTTTTTTTTTTTTTTTTTTTTTATGCCGACCAACCGGAATAGTGGTTAAGGTGTTAGCCTCTAGATCGGAAGGTTCCTGGTTCGAATCCGGGTGCGGGCATGGATGTTTGTAAGCGTATGGTGTAGAGGCGGCTGGTGCACCTTAAATCTGTCGTGGCCGAAAGTCCTCACGTTGGGTTGGCGTGGAAGTTTGGAGAGTGGGGTGCCAGCTCAGGTGTTGCTTCGTCATCTGACCGTGGTTCAAAATTACGAAGTGTTGTCCTCGGATCTTTCAGTCAAGGGACTGATCCCGGACCGTCGTCAATAGCCCGTTGTGTTGCTCTAGTACGACTTTAACTAAAATTACCATTACCATTACCATCCACTTTTTACATCGGATAAAATCAAGTTCCTAATGAATTTATATTTGGTTGGTAATTGGCGACGGTTCGGGTTTAATTCCCAAGAGAAAGATTCGAGGTATGGTATTTCTTAATTAACGTTGCTCTAAGGCTGGGATGGCCAACCCGCTGCACGCGTGCCACATTGTGGCACGGCGGAGTTTTAACAGTGGCACGCGAAGACTTATTTAAAAAATTAATAATTATTTAGAATTAAATGTTTCAAGTTATATTCATTTTTTTTATACAGAACCTAACTGACTGAACCTTTAAAAATGTTTATTTACAACAAAATCCAAGTTTGTACTTGTGTTTTATTTATTATAGTATCTTTTAAATCTACACTACTCAGACTTACATGTAAAAAAATGTAAATAAAAGTTTAGTTAATAATCAAATTTAATTAATAATCTCTAATTAATAGTTAAATGTAGTGTAAATGTTTTTATTTTATACAGAACCTAACAGACTGAACCCTTAAAATTGTTTATTAACAACAAAATCTAAGTTTGTACTTGTGTTTTATTTATTATATTATTTTTTAAATCTACTTTACTCAGACTAACATGAAAATAAAAATTTCTATTTGCATAAAAATCCCATAATCAGTCTATAAAAAACATTTTTCATCTTTTTATATTTTTTAGTATGTTGGGAAAATTGGAAGCGGCACGCATAACTTTTTTTTTCTCCAGATAGTGGCAGCCGACCAACCGGTACAGTGGTTAAGGTGTTAGCCTCTAGATCGGAAGGTTCCTGGTTCGAATCCGGGTCCGGGCATGGATGTTTGTAAACGTATGGTGTAGAGGCGGCTGGTGCACCTTAAATCTGTCGTGGCCGAAAGTCCTCACGTTGGGTTGGCGTGGAAGTTTGGAGAGTGGGGTGCCAGCTCAGGTGTTGCTTCGTCATCTGACCTTGGTTCAAAATTACGAGGTGTTGTCCTCGAATCTTTCCCTTAAGGGACTGATTCCGGACCGTCGTCAATAGCCCGTTGTGTTGCTCTAGTACGACGTTAACTAAAAATTACCAAAATTACCAATTACCAGATAGTGGCACTCTTCCTAAAAAAGTTGGCCACCCCTGCTCTAAGGCAACACAACGGACTACAGGCGACGCTCCGGGATCAACCCTCAAGGGAAAATTCGACAACACCACGTAATTTTGAACCACTATCAGATGACGAGGTCGACACCTGAACTGGAACCCCACTCTCCAAACTTCCTCACCATGCCAACATGAGAACATTTGAGACCACGACAGATTTAACTTGCACCCTCTCCCGTATTTTGGTTGCACCTAGTTTCGAATTCGCAATCCACGGATTGCTAATCCGTTACACTTCCAACCGAGATACCGTGGCCCTATTTATTTTGTGAATTTTCTTGGGGAAGTGTTTACAATTTTAAGCAGTTTTCCCCTTGTCACATAGTCTTCATGTTGGGTTGGTGTGGAAGTTTGGAGAGTGGGGTGCCTGCTCATTAGTTGCTTCGTCATCTGACCGTGGTTCAAAATTACGAGGAGTCGTCCTCGGGTCTTTCCCTTGAGGGATTGATCCCGGACCGTCGTCAATAGCCCGTTGTGTTGCTCTAGTACGACGTTAATTACAAAATTACCAAATTACCCTTCTCACATAATTTTTCTAAAGTAGAAGTAAATGCGCTTTCGTTCACTCTATTTGCGCGAAAGCAACGCTTACAAGTAAACTCATTTCATGCATCTCTTGGTTTATTATGGTTTTATGACACAATATCCAAAACAAGACTTGGCGCAGCTTGTCCAATTTTGGACCTTGCGTCATAAAACCCAAACCAACCCAAACCAACCAAAACAAGACAAACTTTGAAGGACAGTATAAAATACAGCTCAATAAAGACAGCTAAGAAAATTTTTAAATAGCTGCCAAACCAACAATAAAAGGCAGATTTAAAATCATGTAGGAGGAATAGACAAAAGACAGGTAAAAGTTAAACTCTTATATAAAATGTGGAAACAATAGAGCTATGAAAATATTTATGATTGAAAGAAAACATAAATGAAAAGTTTTTAAATCATGTCGAACAACATGAATAGTGAATATTTACAAAAAACTGTAATTTAGGTTGAAAGGTATAAACATTTTGGACATAAATTAAAGAGCCAGTGGCATGTAAAAATTTCGGAATACCTCAATAGGGTTCCGTTCCGATTGGATTGCCATTCTGAAAAGAGAGAAGAGGCAAAACATTCTAAATCTCTTTTCAGAAGAGTTTGGAAAGAAAAAACAAGACAGCATGACATTTGAGGCCACGAGAAATTTAACGTGTACTCATATGCACGGCGGTCTTTCGAACTCGCAACTGTCCAGTTACTCTAACCAGCGACTCTACTACTACCGTGGCACCATGGTGTTTTAATTAACACATTCGCTGCAGGTTACGTTTGGATGTGTTGATAGTTATTGCCCCGCCGTAGAAATGGTTACTTGCCCAAACCAACACCACGGGCAACGCTGTGATGTAAGGTATTAAATCTGGTGTAAACTTTTCCTCAGATTTCAAATCCGTTGAAATTTTTACTCCATCTTTAACAGTCTAGGAGATAGAAAAAAGAACTGTGACTGCAAATCATTCCTCGGGCAAAATCAAAGCGTAAACTTCCATTCACTCACACATATCGTAATTTAGATCTTAATCAGAGGCCGATAACCCCTGATCAGGTACCCCCCAGAGGTATTGATTTGGTATGGGAACATGGGGGACTTTGTGACCACGACCTATTTAACGTGCCCCAGCCACCATTAGCGAACACGACGGTCTTTAGTCAGGTCAAGCGCCGATCTCGCAACCATCAGAATTGCAGGCTCCGCTGATGACAGAACCCACAATCCCCCTCCTCTCATTCGCCGAAAAGGGGATTGGAAATGTAATCTGTTTATTTTCTTAAAGCGAAAGGCAGAATATGCAATTATTATTTTTTTTTTGGAATGACAAAGTCTACAGGTGACGTCACAATCTCATGCTAAAATATAAAAAAAAGATCACGTGTGGAAGAAAAAGCTTATTTTAGGGGTTTCTTCTTTCGTCCGGACGAAAATCGTTAGAAGAAGCATGTAGAGAATAAAACTATTAAATTCATTTTAAAATCTTCTAGATTGAATTTTAAAATTCGCCGCAACCCAAAAATTGGCAAAAAATTCGGACTACCTGTGTGCGAAATCTCAATGCTGTAAGGGCAATAGAATCGTCAGAATTTTGCGGCCAAGAAAAAAAAAAAAAAAAACCATTAAAAATGTAAATATTTAAAAATTAATCATTCAAAGATAAAAGGTAGCTTTAAGGTATGTAAAATGTGTGAATGAGAATAAAAACAACCTTAAGGGGGTCCGTGACACAAAAATCGTCACATTTTCGAAATATTTTTTAATATTTCAAGAAATTCTCTGTGTTTTTCTGTTTAAAATGACGTCTACATCATGTTTCTATCTTATATAGAACTAGGGATATAATAATTTTTGTGGTGCGTTGTTTTGAAAATCTAACACTCTTGACAATTGTTGTCATGGCAACAACATCTGTCTTTAAATGCGTTTTTCTCCATGATACTTTTTTTCAAGATTTCCTGTATTCAAATTGCTATAAGTCAAAAACCGATAAAGTTTAAGGGTTGAAATTTGGAATATATCTTTTTCAAACATTATACTTTAATTTTGATTCAGCAAATTTGAAACAAATATTTACTTTTAAAAATATGTATTTTCTTTTTAAAAAAATACCTTAAAATTTTCAAAAAATTTCATTCAAATATATTTTATTTTTTATTAAATTAATATTTTTTAAATTGCAGAATCAAAATTAAAGTTTATAAATTTGTGGATAATTTACTGCAAGAATTTTGAAAATTGATCAATAATATTTTGAGTTTTAGCAATTTAAAATAAACCTTTTTTTTTTCAAAAATTTTTAATTTAAAATTTTAAAAAACTTTATTTTTTTTTTAAACTTTTAATTTAAAATTTTTAGAAAACTTTTAATTTAAAAATTTTTAAAAACATTTGGAAAAATTTTGTGTTGCGATTTTGTTTATTTGTTAGATGGGTAATCAGTACAAAAAAAATTTCAAATTTCTAAATTAATTAATAAAAAATATTTTTCGATGTGTCCCGGAACCCCTTTAAAACTCAATAGTCATATGATAAAGATCAGCGTCTGTAGCATAAAGGAACTAAGAACATAATTCACGTGTATAAAATTTTGAGTGTGAAGATGGAAAGAAATTAGACTAGGTTTAAGACCAACTGAATGAAAAAAACTAGAAAAAGTTTGAATTGGGTCTTTCCCTATCAAATCTCGCATACTTAAAATTGTTCTTTTAAGGAATTAATTCGTTGGAGAAAATCAGGGACAGGCAATTAGTAATAAACAGAAAATAGAGTAGAGAATAAGATGTAAATTAGTCCGCTCTCTACAAATAAAAGAATTTTGTTTATGGAACAGATTAAGCACTATGTTTATCTTAATTATCTTCAATTTAACTTTATTTTTAGACTAACTAGACTTAACTAGATTTTGTTTCCGTGTGTTGCCATCAGCATCATTTCCCCCAGGGCATAGTCTAGCTTCGTTCTTTCGGCCACGAAAGATTTACGGTGCACCAGCCGCCTCTACACCTCACACGCTTACAAACATCCATGCACTGACCCGGATTCGAACCAGGAACCTACCGATATATAGACTAACACCATAACCGCCAGACCGGTTGGTCGGCAAAGTTGGATAGGCTATTGGGGTTTTATGGCGCAATGTCCAAAAGTAGGCAGACCAACCGGTACAGTGGTTAAGGTGTTAGCCTGTAGATAGGAAGATTCCTGGTTCGAATCCGGGTCCGGACGTGGATGTTTATAAGCGTATGGTGTAGAGGTGGCTGGTTCACCTTAAATCTGCCTTGGCCGAAAGTCCTCACGTTGGAATGGTGTGGAATTTGTAGAGTGGGGTGCCAGTTTAGGAGTTGCCTCGTTATCTGACCGTGGTTCAAAATTGCGAAGTGTTGTCCTCGGATCTTTCCTTTAAGGGACTGATCCCGGACTGTCGTCAAAAGCCCGTTGTGTTGCTCTAGTACGACGTTAATTAAAATTACCTTACCCTACCAAAATTAGACAAACAGCACCAAACGCAAGATAAAAATAAATAAACCTCACGTTGGGTTGGTATGGAAGTTTGGAGAGTGGGGTGGTCAGGTGTTGCCTCGTCATCTGACATTGGTTGAAAATTACGTGGTAGTGTCCTCGGTTCTTTTTCTTAGAGGACTGTATCCTGAAATCCAACAGAGGATCTTTTAAAAAATTTCAAACGAATAGATTAAAAATAGAAGCAAAAATGGAAACTATTATTCCCCACCCTGTCCCTTAATTATCGAGGTTCAAAATTGCGGGGTATTGTCCTCGGATCTTTCCATGCAGGATTGATCACTGACCGTCACCAATAGCCCGCTGTGTTGCTTCAGTGTGACGTTAATTAAAATACCATACCCATAATTCTCAAAATAAATTACACCAATATGGTAAGTATAGTACTTTTTGTAATTAACGTCACTCAGGGGGAAGCAACATGACGGGGTACTGGCGACTCTCCGGTATCAAACCCGAAGGGTTTACCAGTGTGTGGATTTACATAAATGGTTAACCAGTCACATGATGAGGCCCCACCAAAACAGGCACCTCAGCGATATGGATACCATTGCTTTATCAGCGCCATTATCTGTAACCATTATCATAACATAAGCGCCATTATCATAACAAACGCCTTTCTCAGCAAAAATCACACTTCTTGAACGTCCTTGACACAGTTATAGACTTCTATCAGAGTAATTCGACCTTACTTGGGTTGACATTAGGGATGCGACATCGATGTCGATGGTTTCACAACATTGATGTTTTAAAAAAAAACATCGATGTATTTAACATCGATGTATTGAAGTCGATGTTATACTTGTCGATGTTTTATTTTTGAATGAAAAAAATACCGTTTTAAAAATTTAAAAACTAACCAAGTAGCATAATTTTTAAATTCAGCAAATCGAACATACTTTTAGACCAAAGTGGCCAAGTGTGAAGGGTCTGAAAAGTAGGGATGCGACATCGATGTCGATGCTTTCACAACATTGATGTTTTAGAAAAAAACATTGATGTATTGGATCCGATGTCCCATCACTAGTTGCTAAACCAGTTTTAAGAAATGGGGAAACAAGTTTAAATACACAGAATTTTAAAAACATCGATGGTTTGTTGACGATATGTATTATCAACATCGATGTTATAGTTTTCAACATCGATGTTTTGCTGTCGATGTCGCATCAATAGTTGGAAAACCAGTTTTAAGAAATGGGGAAACAAGCTTAAATACACTGAATTTTAAAAACTTCGATGGTTTGTTGACGATATGTATTATCAACATCGATGTTATAGTTTTCAACATCGATGTTTTGCTGTCGATGTCGCATCAATAGTTGGAAAACCAGTTTTAAGAAATGGGGAAACAAGTTTAAACACACGGAATTTTAAAAACATCGATGGTTTGTTGACGATATGTATTATCAACATCGATGTTATAGTTTTCAACATCGATGTTTTGCTGTCGATGTCGCATCAATAGTTGGAAAACCAGTTTTAAGAAATGGGGAAACAAGTTTAAATACACAGAATTTTAAAAACATCGATGGTTTGTTGACGATATGTATTATCAACATCGATGTTATAGTTTTCAACATCGATGTTTTGCTGTCGATGTCGCATCAATAGTTTGAAAACCAATTTTAAGAAATGGGGAAACAAGATTAAATACACTGAATTTTAAAAACTTCGATGGTTTGTTGACGATATGTATTATCAACATCGATGTTATAGTTTTCAACATCGATGTTTTGCTGTCGATGTCGCATCAATAGTTGGAAAACCAGTTTTAAGAAATGGGGAAACAAGTTTAAATACACAGAATTTTAAAAACATCGATGGTTTGTTGACGATATGTATTATCAACATCGATGTTATAGTTTTCAACATCGATGTTTTGCTGTCGATGTCGCATCAATAGTTGGAAAACCAGTTTTAAGAAATGAGTGGAAAGAGTTTAAATACACTGAATTTTAAAAACATCGATGTTTTGGGGTCGATGTATTATCAACATCGATGTTTTAATTTTGAACATCGATGTTTCAAAACATCGAGGTTTTGCTATCGATGTCGCATCCCTAGTTGACATGATTCAATATAGACAAAAATATCTGAAAAAGTGATCTGAATAGTCATTTGTAGAAAAATGCATACATCATTTGAGTGCCTAGAATTATTTAGCAGCTTTTCGATAGTTTAACGTGGTGTAGTCCTCGTTAATTTTGGTAATTTTTAATTGACGTCGTACTAGAGCAAAACAACGTGCTATTGACGACGGTCCCCTAAAGCTACGGTTTCTTAAGAAATCGTAGCCGTTATCTAGAAGACGTGATGCGTCATGATGCGGCAGGCATAACTAGGAGGTCCGTCTTAAGAGACCAAAGGTGTCAACTTAGACGGACAGAATACGGTGGAGAATTTGCAGAACAGACGGCCGTCGTGGTTTATTTCATTCCAGAAACAAAACAAAGAGGCTTTTTTATTCTCTTGTCCAAGTTTCTAACTTCGGGATCGTTGAATATAGAGTGAAAATTTCAACGGTTTTCAAATTTGACACCAGATCGATACCAAAGAGCCGCGGTAGCTCAGTCAGTAGAGCGTCGGGCTCGCATCAGAAGGGTTGTGGGTTCTGTCATCAGCGGAGCCTGCAATTCTGATGGCTGCGAGATCGGCGCTTGACCTGACTAAAGACCGTCGTGTTCGCTAATGGTGGCTGGGGCACGTTAAATAGGTCGTGGTCACAAAGTCATTCATGTTCCCATACCAAATCAATACCTCTGGGGGTACCTGATCAGGGGGTTATCGGTCTCTGATTGGGATCTAAATTAAGATATGTGTGAGTGAATGGATGTGTGAAAGGGACCTTCCTGTAAAACGGATGTGTCATGTATGAAGAAGTCCAACCGTCCGTCCAACCTCCGGGGCAATGGCACCCCCAATTGGGCCATATATGGCCCGCACGACAACAACATCGATACCAAAAATAGATTTATTATTCAATTATTTACCATTTGATTATTCAATTATTTATTAAGTAATTAATTATTTATTTAAATAAATTCACATTTAAGGTATCGATCTTGTAAAATCTTCTGCAGGTTTCAAATCCTTTAAAATTTTCAATCTATCATTAACTATCCCGATTTTACAAAACCGAACTAAATGCCAGTCAAAAATGTTTGTTTGTTTAGCTTTGTTTGGCGCCGAAATGAAATGCTGTCGCATCAAGAGAAAAAACGTTCCGCAATTGTTTGAGACCGCTATGACGATCGTCATGCAAATGGCGGCTACGCTTCGTTACGCTCACAAACAACGCTCTCTAAGAAACCAACGCCATCTGTTTGTATAAAATCGTATTAGTGACGACATCCACAGCTACATTACGGCTGCTAGAAAACGGCTCCGCTTTCTTAGGTAACCGTAGCTGGGAAATGCTGGAAGGGGGTGGATGTGGACGGAGCTCATGGGCCGTAGACACACTGTCTCCGGGTCGCATATTACCAACCTTTACTTGAATAGAAGACATGGTGGAAATTTTAAGCCCGCTGATTCGTTGGTTTCAATTTTAAGTCTGTTGATTCGTTGGTTTCTCACCCCGTGATCTCTGACGTCCATCACTCACTCATTATTTACTTGCAATGTTTGCGAAAAAAAAGTTGAAACTGCTTCGACAGAAAATAAAATACTGATAAAAAAGAAAGCGACAGCTTTAGATGATTACCAAGCGACAGTTCAACGGTTTGTGCCATGTACTCGTAATTGTGATCGTAAATACTTTGTGTTTAAATGCATTTTTAATTCCAATGTAGATTCTACATGCACAGTAAAAATAGTCAATTTTTGAACTTTAAAGGACACTTGGGTCCTTGAACAGAACAGAATTTATTTTGCAGAGGTTTTGTTTACTATGTGGGTTTTAAGAGAGTTAATTTTAAGATCGTGTTTTATTTCGGTATTTAGCTGAAACCCTCTGGCTTTGGCGATGGTTCTGAGTGTGGTAGATTGGAGGAAGTAGAAACAAACGTCATACCGTATCGAGTCCTCGTTAAAGCTTCGGTTTCCTATGAAAGCGTAGCCGTGATCTAGTGGCCGTGATGTATCGGTGGGTGACGTCACTAAAACGTTGTTTATACTAACACATGGTGTTGGTTTCCTAGAGAGCGGTGTTTGTGAGCGTAACGAAATTTATCGGAGCCGCCATTTCCATGACTGTCGTCATAGCGGTCTCAAACAGTTGGAGAACGTTTTTACTCTTGTAGCGGCCACATTTAATTTCCTGCTCCAAGCGATTCGAGCCAAGAAGAGCAATATAAATAAAAAATTTTGACTGCCATTGAATAATTCGTTTTTGTAAAATCGGGATCGTTAAACACAGAATAAAAATTTCAACGGATTCGAAATCTGCGGAAAATTTGACACCAGATCGATACCTTAAATGTGATTTTCTTTGAATAAATAATTAATTATTTAATACATAATTAAATAATCAAATGGTAAATAATTGAACAATAAAACTGTTTTTTATATCGATCTGGCGTAGAAATTTACGCTGATTTGAAATCTGTTGACATTTTCACTCTACCTTCAACGATCCCGAAGTTAGGAACTTTGAACTAGAGAATAAAAAACCACTTTGTTTTGTTTCTCGAATAAAATAAACCACGACAGCCGTCTGTGTTGCCCATTCTCCAACGTATTCTATCCGACTAAGTTGACACCTTGGATTCTTGTTTAGACGGCCGTCTAGTTATGCCCGCGGCATCATGACGTATCACGGCTGTTAGATAACGGCTCCACTTTCTTAGGAAACCAAAGCTTAAGCATCGCCTCTAATGATGATGTCACGTAGTGAGGTCATAGTCGACAGTTTGAAACCACGAAGCAGCGGGCTTAAAATTTCCCCACGTCTTCTGTTCAAGTAAAGGTTGTTGATATGCCTCCGGGTCAGTTCATAGAGTTCTTGACAATTTTGAAGTTCTGAAATTTTATATCTTGGTAGCGTACATGAGGGGAGGAGTCAGGTTCAATCAGGCGGTGGTAAACACTTGTTGTGCTCAGTTGTGGATGAACTGCAAAGCAATATGGGTCAAGGCAGAAGATAGGAATGCCTACTCTGAGTGTTTTGGAGTGGAATGGTAGAGTAGATAAATATATGGATATAATAATTTTAGAATTCAATCAATACATCGAGATTCCGCATCCTTTGGTTACCCAACTGGAGTACGGACACCAAGTGCTATGAATGGTAGAGAGAGTAAAGGAGAGTTTAATAAATAACAAGGTTGATATAATGACCCAAGGGATGAGGATTCCGCATCCTTTGGTTACCCAACTGGAGTACGGACACCAAGTGCTATGAATGGTAGAGAGAGTAAAGGAGAGTTTAATAAATAACAAGGTTGATATAATGACCCAAGGGATGAGGATTCCGCATCCTTTGGTTACCCAACTGGAGTACGGACACCAAGTGCTATGAATGGTAGAGAGAGTAAAGGAGAGTTTAATAAATAACAAGGTTGATATAATGACCCAAGGGATGAGGATTCCGCATCCTTTGGTTACCCAACTGGAGTACGGACACCAAGTGCTATGAATGGCAGAGAGAGTAAAGGAGAGTTTAATAAATAACAAGGTTGATATAATGACCCAAGGGATGAGGATTCCGCATCCTTTGGTTACCCAACTGGAGTACGGACACCAAGTGCTATGAATGGTAGAGAGAGTAAAGGAGAGTTTAATAAATAACAAGGTTGATATAATGACCCAAGGGATGAGGATTCCGCATCCTTTGGTTACCCAACTGGAGTACGGACACCAAGTGCTATGAATGGCAGAGAGAGTAAAGGAGAGTTTAATAAATAACAAGGTTGATATAATGACCCAAGGGATGAGGATTCCGCATCCTTTGGTTACCCAACTGGAGTACGGACACCAAGTGCTATGAATGGTAGAGAGAGTAAAGGAGAGTTTAATAAATAACAAGGTTGATATAATGACCCAAGGGATGAGGATTCCGCATCCTTTGGTTACCCAACTGGAGTACGGACACCAAGTGCTATGAATGGTAGAGAGAGTAAAGGAGAGTTTAATAAATAACAAGGTTGATATAATGACCCAAGGGATGAGGATTCCGCATCCTTTGGTTACCCAACTGGAGTACGGACACCAAGTGCTATGAATGGCAGAGAGAGTAAAGGAGAGTTTAATAAATAACAAGGTTGATATAATGACCCAAGGGATGAGGATTCCGCATCCTTTGGTTACCCAACTGGAGTACGGACACCAAGTGCTATGAATGGTAGAGAGAGTAAAGGAGAGTTTAATAAATAACAAGGTTGATATAATGACCCAAGGGATGAGGATTCCGCATCCTTTGGTTACCCAACTGGAGTACGGACACCAAGTGCTATGAATGGTAGAGAGAGTAAAGGAGAGTTTAATAAATAACAAGGTTGATATAATGACCCAAGGGATGAGGATTCCGCATCCTTTGGTTACCCAACTGGAGTACGGACACCAAGTGCTATGAATGGTAGAGAGAGTAAAGGAGAGTTTAATAAATAACAAGGTTGATATAATGACCCAAGGGATGAGGATTCCGCATCCTTTGGTTACCCAACTGGAGTACGGACACCAAGTGCTATGAATGGCAGAGAGAGTAAAGGAGAGTTTAATAAATAACAAGGTTGATATAATGACCCAAGGGATGAGGATTCCGCATCCTTTGGTTACCCAACTGGAGTACGGACACCAAGTGCTATGAATGGTAGAGAGAGTAAGGGAGAGTTTAATAAATAACAAGGTTGATATAATGACCCAAGGGATGAGGATTCCGCATCCTTTGGTTACCCAACTGGAGTACGGACACCAAGTGCTATGAATGGTAGAGAGAGTAAAGGAGAGTTTAATAAATAACAAGGTTGATATAATGACCCAAGGGATGAGGATTCCGCATCCTTTGGTTACCCAACTGGAGTACGGACACCAAGTGCTATGAATGGTAGAGAGAGTAAAGGAGAGTTTAATAAATAACAAGGTTGATATAATGACCCAAGGGATGAGGATTCCGCATCCTTTGGTTACCCAACTGGAGTACGGACACCAAGTGCTATGAATGGCAGAGAGAGTAAAGGAGAGTTTAATAAATAACAAGGTTGATATAATGACCCAAGGGATGAGGATTCCGCATCCTTTGGTTACCCAACTGGAGTACGGACACCAAGTGCTATGAATGGTAGAGAGAGTAAAGGAGAGTTTAATAAATAACAAGGTTGATATAATGACCCAAGGGATGAGGATTCCGCATCCTTTGGTTACCCAACTGGAGTACGGACACCAAGTGCTATGAATGGTAGAGAGAGTAAAGGAGAGTTTAATAAATAACAAGGTTGATATAATGACCCAAGGGATGAGGATTCCGCATCCTTTGGTTACCCAACTGGAGTACGGACACCAAGTGCTATGAATGGTAGAGAGAGTAAAGGAGAGTTTAATAAATAACAAGGTTGATATAATGACCCAAGGGATGAGGATTCCGCATCCTTTGGTTACCCAACTGGAGTACGGACACCAAGTGCTATGAATGGCAGAGAGAGTAAAGGAGAGTTTAATAAATAACAAGGTTGATATAATGACCCAAGGGATGAGGATTCCGCATCCTTTGGTTACCCAACTGGAGTACGGACACCAAGTGCTATGAATGGTAGAGAGAGTAAGGGAGAGTTTAATAAATAACAAGGTTGATATAATGACCCAAGGGATGAGGATTCCGCATCCTTTGGTTACCCAACTGGAGTACGGACACCAAGTGCTATGAATGGTAGAGAGAGTAAAGGAGAGTTTAATAAATAACAAGGTTGATATAATGACAGTATATCAAAGTGACTTTAGGTCGCTTGCTGAATTCTGGTCTACGATAGTCATATCTGGGGATTCGGTCAATAGCTTCGTTGTTTCGGAGATGAAGAGTGTCATAAAATTTAGTACTTAGCTTTTTTATGAAACCCTTAATATCATACATGTTTAATTCATCTCTGATTTTGTTGTTCAGGAAAAACCATGAGCTAATTGTAGCCATTCTGAATGTTATATTTTGGAGACATTCCAATTTTTGGGTATGTGATTTAGCTGCATATCCCCAGACAGGACTAGCGTAGGTGACTAGCTAAAGAGAAAGATCTACAGACAACTCCTCGCAATTTTGAACCACTGTCAGATAATGAGCAAGTCTTTAGGGTGCATTTGAAGTGGATGTCCAGATGCTAAATCAGATACTTCATGACTGAAGTGTGATATTTTCGCCATGCACAGAATTGGGAAGTATGAATTAACCCCACTAAGAAAAAATTTACATACGGTTTTCTTTTTTTTAATAATTTTATTCAATTTGGAGGATTAGCATGGTGTGTAAGTTTGGAGAGTGGGTTGCCTGCTAAGGTGGGACCTCGAGATTTGACGGTGGCTCAAAATTATGTGATATTGTTTTCGAGGTTGATCCCGGACCGTCGCCAATCGCCCATTATTTTGCTCCAGTGCAACATTGATTACCTACCTACCACCTAAATACCTACATTAAATACCTACCTACCACTTGGTACGGTAATTTTACTTAACGTCGTATTGGAACACCTCAACGGGCTATCGACAACGGTCCAGTATCAATCCCATAAGGAAAAGGTAATTGGTAATTTTAGTTAACGTCGTACTAGAGCTACACAACGGGCTATTGACGACGGTCCGGGATTTGTCCCTTAAGGGAAAGATCCGAGGACAACACCTCGTAATTTTGAACCACGGTCAGATAACGAGCAACACCTGAGCTGGCACCCTACTCTCCAAACTTCCACACCAACCCAACGTGAGGACTTTCGGCCACGACAGATTTAAGGTGCACCAGCCGCCTCTACACCATACGCTTACAAATATCCATGCCCGGACCCGGATTCGAAGCAGGAACCTTCCGATCTAGAGGCTAACACCTTAACCACTATACCGGTTGGTCGGCTCCAAGGAAAAGATTCGACGACAATACCACGACATTTTCAACCACGTTCAGAGGACGAGGCACAACACCTGAGCTGGCACCCCACTCTCCAAACTTCCACACCATCCCAATGTAAAGACTATCAGCCACGACTGATTTAAGATGCACAAACCGCCTCTACACTATACTCTTACAGACATCCATGCACTGACCCGGATTCGAAGCAGGAACCTTCCGATCTAGAGGCTAACACCTTAACCACTATACCGGTTGGTCGGCTCCAAGGAAAAGATTCGACGACAATACCACGACATTTTCAACCACGTTCAGAGGACGAGGCACAACACCTGAGCTGGCACCCCACTCTCCAAACTTCCACACCATCCCAATGTAAAGACTATCAGCCACGACTGATTTAAGATGCACAAACCGCCTCTACACTATACTCTTACAGACATCCATGCACTGACCCGGATTCGAAGCAGGAACCTTCCGATCTAGAGGCTAACACCTTAACCACTATACCGGTTGGTCGGCTCCAAGGAAAAGATTCGACGACAATACCACGACATTTTCAACCACGTTCAGAGGACGAGGCACAACACTTGAGCTGGCACCCCACTCTCCAAACTTCCACACCATCCCAATGTAAAGACTATCAGCCACGACTGATTTAAGATGCACAAACCGCCTCTACACTATACTCTTACAGACATCCATGCACTGACCCGGATTCGAAGCAGGAACCTTCCGATCTAGAGGCTAACACCTTAACCACTATACCGGTTGGTCGGCTCCAAGGAAAAGATTCGACGACAATACCACGACATTTTCAACCACGTTCAGAGGACGAGGCACAACACTTGAGCTGGCACCCCACTCTCCAAACTTCCACACCATCCCAATGTAAAGACTATCAGCCACGACTGATTTAAGATGCACAAACCGCCTCTACACTATACTCTTACAGACATCCATGCACTGACCCGGATTCGAAGCAGGAACCTTCCGATCTAGAGGCTAACACCTTAACCACTATACCGGTTGGTCGGCTCCAAGGAAAAGATTCGACGACAATACCACGACATTTTCAACCACGTTCAGAGGACGAGGCACAACACTTGAGCTGGCACCCCACTCTCCAAACTTCCACACCATCCCAATGTAAAGACTATCAGCCACGACTGATTTAAGATGCACAAAACCGCCTCTACACTATACTCTTACAGACATCCATGCACTGACCCGGATTCGAAGCAGGAACCTTCCGATCTAGAGGCTAACACCTTAACCACAATACCGGTTGGTCGGCTCCAAGGAAAAGATTCGACGACAATACCACGACATTTTCAACCACGTTCAGAGGACGAGGCACAACACCTGAGCTGGCACCCCACTCTCCAAACTTCCACACCATCCCAATGTAAAGACTATCAGCCACGACTGATTTAAGATGCACAAACCGCCTCTACACTATACTCTTACAGACATCCATGCACTGACCCGGATTCGAAGCAGGAACCTTCCGATCTAGAGGCTAACACCTTAACCACTATACCGGTTGGTCGGCTCCAAGGAAAAGATTCGACGACAATACCACGACATTTTCAACCACGTTCAGAGGACGAGGCACAACACCTGAGCTGGCACCCCACTCTCCAAACTTCCACACCATCCCAATGTAAAGACTATCAGCCACGACTGATTTAAGATGCACAAACCGCCTCTACACTATACTCTTACAAACATCCATGCACTGACCCGGATTCGAAGCAGGAACCTTCCGATCTAGAGGTTAACACCTTAACCACCAGATCGGTCGGTGGGCACCGACTACTTGGAGACATGTAACATGCATATCAATACCTATGTGTAGATTACAAAGGGATGAAAAGTGAGGACACTGACGACGATTGATATAAAAATAATTTCAGCGCCGATAGCTACTTTGGAATATATCACATTCCTGCAGCGATAACACAGAAACACAACCCAATCTCGATTCCTAACAACGCAAAACATTGATACTTATTAGTGAAATGGAAGTCAACGAAGAGTACAATAGGATTTCCAACGAAACAATAGCGTTCTGATCTCATTGTCTCACATGCCCCCGCACATCTAACGGACTGATTGCCTTCCCAATTAACTGATATATTGAGCTCAGTTAATCGATAGGGCGACAGTGGCTAATCGATACGGGAAAGCTGATACGATAACGGAAATGAAAGGTCGGCGATCTCTCAATAAATCAGTCGGGATTCTCCTTTTGGATAATCCGCTAAGCGACATTTCTCTCTTTCATCGCCCACTTGGACGACATTTGTTTTCGGATGGTAATTGGTAATTAACGTCGTACTAGAGCAACAAAACGGGCTAGTGACGACGGTCCGGGATCATTCCCTTTAGGGAAAGATCTGAGGACAACAACTCGTAATTTTAAACCACGGTCAGATGACGATGTTTTCGGATGGATTGTCGCTCCTTTGGGCAACGGTAGCCGGTTGGAAGAGTAGCGGATTATATACTGGAGGGTTGCGAGTTCGAATCCAACCAAAGACCGTCGTATACACAGGGAGCTGGTGCATGTTAAATCTGTTCTGGCCTCATATCTGCTCACGTTTTGGAGTGGCGAGGAAATTTGGAAAGTGGGGTGGTAGCTCAGGTGTTGACCTCGTCATATGACTGATGTTTAAAATTACAAGGTGTTGTACTCGGATCTTTCCTTTCGGGGGTTGTTACCGGACCGTCGCAAATAAACCGTTATGTTCCTCCGATGCGACGTTAATTTAATACCTACCTACCTACCTTTGAAAAAAACAATAATTTTTTTTTTTTTTTACTTAACGTCGTGCTAGGTAATGGTAATTTTAGTTAACGTCGTACTAGAGCAACACAACGGGCTATTGACGACGGTCCGGATTCAATCTCTTGAGGGAAAGATCTGAGGACAACACCTCGCAATTTTGAACCACGGTCAGATAACGAGGCTGTACCTGAGCTGGTCATCCCAATCTCCTAACTTCCACACCAACCCAACGTGAGGACTTTCGGCTATGACAGATTTAAGGTGCACCAGCCGCCTCTACACCATACACTTACAAGCATCCATGCAGTGACCCGAATGCGAACTAGTCACCTTCCGATCTGGAGGCTAACACCTTAACCACCAGACCGGTTGGTCGGCCTGTACTAACTAGAAACATTAACATAAAGCTCTAGACCAACCGGTATAGTGGTTGAGGTTTTAGCCTCTAGATCGAAAGGTTCCTAGGTTCAAATCCGGGTCCGGGCATGAACGTTTGTAAACGTATGGTGTAGAGGCGTGTGGTGCACCTTAACTCTGTAGTGGCCTAAAGTCCTCACGTTGGATTGGTGTGGAAGTTTGGAGAGTGGGGTGCCAGCTCAGGTGTTGCTTCGTCATCTGACCGTGGTTCAAAATTACGAGGTGTTGTCCTCGGATCTTTCCCTTAAAGGGACTGATTCCGGACCGTCGTCAATAGCCCGTTGTGTTGCTCTAGTACGACGTTAACTAAAATTACCATTACCATTACCCGGACCGTCGTCAATAGCCCGTTGTGTTGCTCTAGTACGACGTTACAAAAATTACCATAAATTACCATACCCGGATCGTCGTCAATAGCCCGTTGTGTTGCTCTAGTACGACGTTAATTAAAATTACCAATTATTACCATTACCCATCCCAAAGGCGTATTCTCGTCGAAAGAACAGTTGAATGTAAATGTTATTTTTCGCCCTACTTTCCTTCCTGTCATTTCCCAGAAGTGAGGGTAACACACACACAAGATGAAAGATGGGGCATCTTCCCCATCGTTAGGAAAGACACTACAGAGCCCCTGTGTTAATGACGGTTGTTCAGATAACATAAACACGTCGTTTCCCCCTTCTTCCAAGACCTAATTTGAGTTGGGGGAAACTTGACTGGAGCATCGCACAGCAGATAGATGTATAAAAAGTTATAGGAGATGTAAAAAAGTTATTTGTGATGCAGTTTCCGACGCCCAGAATATCCGAAACGAATTAAATTTTTTTTTACGGGACTCGTAATTTTGGATTAGTTTTGTAAAAAGGAGTCTCGGATATTGTTTTATGACAGAAGGGCCGAGATGATGAATAGGTTAATGGCAACTACACGGGCTAGATAAAGTTCTGTAGAAAGATTTGGGTATTTTGGTAGAGCATGTCGTCGTACGCCTGCTCTAATCGTAAAAAAATGCGGCAAGTCGTCTTTTGAAACAGATAACAAACCGATCAGTTATGTTGTTGCTTGTTCTTCTTGGTCTATGCGACCAAGTTATTAAACCTCAGGGGTTATCGAATTAAAGTAGCACTGGAGCAACACAATGGGCTATTGACGATAGATCTATCCCAATGGGCAAGGTAAGGTCATTTTAATTAACAGTATCATTTACACCAGTGGTGCCCAACCCTCGGGCCGCGGACCGGTACCGGTCCGTGGATCAAATGGTACCGGGCCGTCCAAGAAATATTAAATTATTTCCATTTTATTTACTTTGGGTTTATCTCGGGTTTGTGCGGTTCTTATCTATGTGTCCACTCAAATTAGGAGGCGGTAAATCAGAACTTGAAATTTGTTCTATTACTAAAGCTTCAATTATGATTTCTGAATTCTGTATGTCTCTATTTTCTAATTTTGACAAATGTGACAACTGTTTTCAAGTTGTTAGACGAAGTAGCTGCATTTAAATCCAAACTGAAGTTGTGGGGACTTCGCGTGAACAGAGGCATTTTGGACATATTTCAGACATTAGCGGGGATTTCAGGCGAGACTGAGCCTAAACATTCATTCTCCTAGTTGGTGCACGATCACCTGTCTTTGCTTTTTAAAGAGTTCGAGCGCTTCGTGTTTTTTTTTGTGGTTGGGAAACTATTTTATTGATTTAGCATTCTAGCGAGTTAAAATGTTAAATCACATTATATTCATTTTTCGGTGTTACTGTATTTTATTTTGAAGGCATGTTTAAATCCAATTAAATTAAAATTATTAAATCAAAACAATCGAAAATATAAACAATCAATTTATATCCCCCCCCCCACGACCTTACCCCAATAAGTAAGGGGCAACATCTTGTCATTTTTGACAACGATCAGATGACGAGGTCCACTCTCCGAACTTTCGTGAAGGCCGCGGTAAACCGGTTCGAAGAGCGTCGGAAAAGTAGCTGGAGGGTTGTGAGTTCGAATCCAACCAAAGACAGTCATGTAATGGTAGTGGTAATTTTAATTAACGTTTTACAAGAGCAACACAACAGGCTATTGACGACGGTCCGGGATCATTCTCTTAAGGGCAAGACCGAAGACAACACTTCATAATTTTGAACCACGGTCAGATGACGAAGCAACATCTGAGCTGGCACCCCAGTCTTCAAACTTCCACACCAACCCAACGAAAGAGTTATGTACAGAGGGGGGCTGGTGCTCGTTAAATCCGTCGTAGCCTCAAATGTCCTCATGTGGGCGTGGTGTGAAAGTTGAGATTGCCTTCCAGCTCAGGTCTTGTCTCAACATCTGACCGTAATTGAAAATTACGTGATATTGCCCTCCAATCTCTCCCTTCGGGATTGATCCCAAATTCTCAACAATTGCCTGCCGTGTTGCTCCAGTGCGACGTTAGACGTTAATTAAATACCTACCATATATATATATATATATATATATATTATATATATATATATATATTATATATATATATATATATATATATATATATAACAACATAAAATATATATATTATATATATATATATATATATATATATATATAACAAC
>OX375883.1:29627948-29630448 GCA_947359465.1 Metellina segmentata | reverse complement strand
ATCTAACCATTCAGTAACTTGCGATTCGACGATCTTTTTCTCTGAAAATGGTAACCTACGTGGTTGATGAGATACAGGTTCATTATTTTTTACCAAGATATTCAATTCAACATTTGTTGTTTTTGTTTTGTGTGGTTCATAATTCGAAACTAATTGTTGTATTTTTTCTTTTAAGATATTTGGAACGTCAGGTTCAATATTTACATCAACATCGTCACCAGTTGACAAATCCGTTGGTAAAACAGACAAAGTATTTATTTCCTCAACACACTGGGATTTATTTTTCAGAGTAATTCCGTTTTCGTTAATTAATGTTTCACCCAACATTAACACATTTAGTCCAATAATAGCGTCATAAGTCATAACATTATTTTCTACTACGCATATATCTGCATCACCCTCAAAATTATCTATTTGAACGTGTCCTTTAAAATAGCCTAACGATTCTACTCGGCATTTTCCAAAACCAGTCAAAGTAGAATTCAACGGGCATAAATCCTTAATAGTCAATTTGTCAAAAACAGACTTGCGAATCAGAGTAGCTTGACTTCCAGTATCTATCAATGAATTAACACTTAAACCATTAATCATAACCATTTTCATTACTTTCGATTTTACGCTAACATCCAAAATGGCTACTTCCGTTTTCGAATTCATTCTACATTCCGAAGCCTTGTGACCAAACTTGCCACATTGAAAACATTTAAGTCCTTTATCTTTATGAATACAAAATCTTGATATATGATCTTTTGATCCACAATTAAAACAAATCTTATTACTACGATTTTCTAAACCATTGTATTTCATTCCATCAAACTTGACGCTATCTCTGTTTGCAGTTTCGTTTTTAGAATTAAATCTATTACGATACTCATTTTTTGTTCTATCAAAATTCTTATTTACATAATTCATCCTATCGAAATTCTTTCTACCAAAATTTTTTCTGTCGAAAGCAACTCTACCATATGCAGAATCGGCTTTTATTATTTCATAAACTTTCAGTTTTTCCTTAAACTCAAACAAATTTTTACAACCATACAGAATAGTTTTGTTTTCCTGTTTGTCATTTATTCCCTTAATCACATAGTGCATCAAAGCAGCGTCATCGATTTTTCCGCAACTGCACAATTCTTTCATCTTTAAAAAATATTCTTGAGTGGTTTCAGAATCTTTCATTTTCCTTTTTCTCAAAAGTTCATGTAAATTAGCAGAGTTTATTTCAAAAGAGAATTCGTCGATCAAGGCCTGTTTCAATTTTGACCATGAATTTATTTCTGGTTCTGTTCTAACAAACAAAGCAGCGTTACCACTAAGCGATCTCTTGCCAAAAATAAACTTTTGCATTTCCGTTAAGGAAAACAGCTTAGAAGTATTCTCGAAATGTTCGATCCAATTGAAAACATTTTCGTGCGGTTCTGCATTGAACTTAGTAAGGGTACTTTCGATATCAGAGTAATTTATACTGACATTTTGAAAAGAATTATTTCTACTAATCTTATTTCTACTACTATATGCATCATCACACTGAGAAACATGATTATTATTTTTAAAATCAAATTCACCACATTGCATAGAAAAATCACTCTTATCTATCTTATTTCTACTATGCATATAATCACACTGAGAGGTATTAGTAATACTTTCGATTTTATTGCACTGCATTGAAAAGTCATTTTTGTTTCTAGTTTCGTTTGTTATGTCTTCCGATTCCGATTCAGTTTCAGACAGATCGGCGCGTTCGTTCTCAACGAAGCTTTCAAGGTTACATAACATAAATAAAATTCTTTTTGCTATTTCCGCTTTCGTGCCTTCGAAACTAATGCTTAGCAAGTTAGATATTGTAATCAATTCGTTTAGCGAAAAGCTGTCTTCTTTATTTTTCAATTTCTCATTAAATTCTTCGCTATCTGTTTCGAAATTAAAGCCAGGAAAATTTCTTACGCGTGTTCTATTCAATCGATTGCCGTCATTTTCGAAAATGAATCTATGCAAAATTCTTATTTTGTCGGTCTTGCAATTTTTCAATGCAACGCTGACTTCTTTAATGTCATTTAAAATCATGTTATGTTATGGAATGTTCACGTACCTTTAAGATGCTTTTGTTGTAAGGAGCAGCTTGGAGTAGAGATTTCGTTTTTGAAACACAGTCACAAGTTCAAAGAGTCACACATTTTTCTTTTTTCGGCGCGACTTCTCATACAGGAGTATATCCAAGCGTTCACCATCAGCCAGGCGTTCATTATCTAGGCGTTCATCATCCAGGCGTTAATCATCATCTAGGCGTTCATTATCGAGGCATTCACCATCTATGCGTTCATTATCGCACTTCTGAAAATTTGTGGAGTCCGGGTGTTGGAAAGTAGTTCTTAGTAAGTAGTAAACAAATCAAATAATAATGAAGTTTAATTAGTTGATGATCATGATGGCACTATTTACAAGATGGGATGGTTAAAACAAAAGTAAGTCGTTGCTAGCCGCTCGTCGTTGCGGTTCGGTTCAC